>CM053601.1:173141141-173186414 GCA_028646575.1 Pseudocheirus occidentalis | reverse complement strand
GTGTGTGTGTGTGTGTGTGTGTGTGGTTGGCTATACTTTATTATCTATCCCCTTTGCACATGCTTTCTTGAGAATTCACTAAGCTTCAGGGGGAAAACTTCCAAGTTCTCCTTCATATGAGTTTGTTGTCTTTAGGATATATAATGCTGCACTTAATACCAAATATAAACCTTGAGACTAAACCAATGTTGTTAAACCTAAAATGGCCAAAGTGAAATTTAATCCTCTGTTATCAGGTTTCGGGTTTTCTCTTTCACAGTGAGAATACCATATGACTTGGTTTTTGAATGAGGGTGAGAATGTTTCATCCGCTCTCCTCTAGGGTGAATGTAGATACCGTCACCACCTGTAACAACCATCCAGAAGTCTATTCTCCTGGTAGGTGAAGAGAGGCCTGGAATTTTACTGGTGGGGAATAAGGGCGGAAAGGAGGTTTATTTAAAAGTCTCAAGTACTTTCTTATTGAATTAGGGATCACCATTTCCCTATTTTGGTTGTTCAATAGTGTCCCACTCTGTGTGATGTCATTTGGGGTTTTCTTGGCAAAGATACTGGAGTGGTTTGCCATTTCCTTCTCCAGCTCATTTTATAAATGAGGACCTGAAGCAAAGTAAAAGGACTTGCCCAGGGTCACACAGCTACTAAGTAGCTGAGGCTGGATTTGAACTCAGGAACAGGAGTCTTCCTGACTGCCAGCCCCATGCACCATCCACCTAGCAGCCCCAGTTCCCTAGTTCACCTTGCAGTTACCTTCCGACAGTTGTTTGTTATAGTGAACTTCTAAAACACTGAAGGGAAAAATCAAGGGTATCCCTTCTTTTAATGTCTTTTCCTCATATATAAAATGAAAGGGACACATGGGCCAGCAGAAGAATATATTGGGTCTGGATTTAGAGGACTTGCCTCAGTTACCTCTTCTGAAAATGAGGGGTTAGTCTATTTAGATCTGAGGGCTGCATATGATCCACAGTAATCCTGAGTGCTCCTCAACGAGAATAAAATATAATTTAGAAATATTTAACGAAATAAATAAAAATATGACAAAATAGACAATATGATATTTTATAACTAAGTTAATGTGCAGCCTGCAGGTGATCTTATACACAGATTTCACACCCCTGGTCTAATTGATTTCCAAGATGACATCCAGCTCAGAATCTGTGAATCCCAGAATCTCTATATTGCTGGGACCCTTCTGGAATTAAAACTCTATAATGTTGTCTTTGGGGGGGAAGGGATGATGATCAACCTTGCTGAAAGAGACCAGCAGGATTCTGTTCTGGCTAGCCCTCCAGCCATGTCCTAACTGGAATTACTCAATAGAGGACCATTCAGTTCAATTTGGTGCAATGAAATTTGATACAGCAAACATTTAGTAACCATTCGCTATGTGCCAGGGAATATAATATATCTCAGATCTAAAAATAAAATAAAACTTGTCCCTGTCCTTAAGGAAATTCCATTCTACGACTTGAGGTTTTGCCTGGGCACTGAGTCCAAGAGGCAGCTGACAGTGGAATACAGAGCCATCTACAATTTTGCTGAGGATAAAAAAATGATCTGGTATCTTCAAAAAGCTTCCTGAAAGGCAGTTCACCTTCAAGAGTTCTTGTCTGCTGCTGAATATGTGGCTTGCCTCTCTGAAGCTTGGGTAGGAGTTCAGAAGCAATTTTTCATTTGGCCCAGAGCCAGACTTTGAAGCCAAGAGAGAAGTTAGAGTTCATTCTTCCTTAGGCTCCCCAGCTTCTATCACTATTGAGTGGCTGGGCTTTGCTTATTTTTTTTTTCTCTTTTCTTTTTCAGTTTCTTTCCTTTTTTGCTAAATAAGAAAACATCATTGTCCTAGAGCTGAATGTAGGCACCCCTTTTTTCTCCCCTAACGAATAGCAGCTTTGCTGCAAACAGACTAAAATAGGTCAGTGTCTCAGTGTCCATCCTGCTCCTTTAGCCTGACCACTAGCACACCCTATAGCTCCCAATTGCCATGGAGGGCAATAATCAGAAAATACTTCTTTATATAGGAAATGAAAAGACCAAGCAGTGACTTAAGCTGAGGCTAGAGGGCTTTTTAAAACAGTGATGAGCAGTCAGTCCACTGGCATCTTCACTCTTAGCAGAGAGCCATGCTTAGAGAATGTGAATTCTCCAAGGACAGAGATTATTTGAGTTTTTTTCTTGTGTTTCTGGAGGTTAGCACAGTGGCTGACCTAGAGCAACAGGCAGGCACTTCATAAATGCTCATTGATTGATTGATGATGAGTGTATGTTGCCACACTCCTCTTCCAGAACTGAAGCCAATACTGCAGAGGTTAGAAGACACTCTTTCTTTGTAGACCCTGGGCTTCTTTTAAAGCACCTCTAGGAGCATTTTATTGTGACATTTCATTGTTGACCCACAATGATGTTTTTAGGTCACTAAATGCCAAAGACCATTTTTCAGCCAAACTGCTCCCTAGCCGTGGTCTTTTATTTGTAACAGAGATTTTTGAACTCCAGAAATATAGTGTGAGAGGACCTGGGTTCAAGTTATGCCTTTAAAACTTACAGCGGGCCCTTGTAATCTAGTAGCTGGCTTCATATCCTGAGGCTGGTGTTTGCTACCTCTGTGACCTTGGGCAAGTTTTAAGCTATTATCAAAGCATTTAGAATTTTGGTGCACTCAATATTGTCTCATTTTACCCTCACAAATAATCCTGGTCAATTAGTCGATCCACTTAGTACTGGCACTAATCCTGTTTCTAATGCAATCTCCACTGTACAGATGAGCAAATTGAGGCAGATGGCAGTTAAGTGTTTTACACAGGGTCACATAACTAGTAAGTATCTGAGGCTGGATTCAAATTCAGGTCTTCCTGACTTCCAGGTCTAGTCCTCTGTACAGCTCCAGCAGCCTCTGGGGATACCCACAATCCTTTGCCACTCTACCAGCAAGTTATGCAACTAGTCTTATAAAGGAGTTCATCTTCCATGTCTAACAAGAAAGGAAGAGGATGGCAACACCAAGGGCTATCAAAACAGATGAGAAAGATGGGAGAAAATATACGCAGTGGACTCTTTGGAAAGACCCATGATGATTTACCCCCATTAGACTTACTTGAAAGTTGTAATTAAGATTTTTTTCCCCACCTCTGAGAGGAAATGCAAAATGTGCCCTCAGGTGAATAAGGTGATGGAAGAGAAGGAGCTGCTGGATTTTATCAAACATGGGAGAGACTTGCTCAGATCTGTGTTTGAGGAAGCGCTGGTGCTACTGGATAGACAAAAGCAGTATGAGTTATTAGGGATTAAGACTGGTTAAGAGGCTTGTTCAAATATTGCTTCAAAATGTTAATTCATTGCTGTTCAAAAACACTGTTGAAAACTTTGTTTCCAAGGCACCATTCGCTTGTAGGAAAAAAAATATTATCTCAAGATGTTGGTAAGAAAAATGCTGACTTTCAGGACAGAGGATGTTTTAGAATTATGAGTAAAGTAGAAAATTCACCCCTTTCAAAGGGGAGAAATTGCCTTGGGGACTTGTTCTTTTAGTGTAAAGATGCATCTACCTGACTTTGTCTTTGTAGTGCTCTAAATGTTCTTTAGGAGAGAAAGCAGAGATAACCAAGGAAATGACAGGGACTTTCCAAAAGGAGCTAGCTAATAACAAGTGCTGGGAAGACAATCTAAGTTAATTCTTTTACCCTGGCTCTAGCTGCCTAAGCAAGATGGATTGTCTACTTATAACTGAGATGGAAGATAAAAACAAAACTCAAATTTGAAGAAAGCTAACATGATCAATAGTCATATTCAGAGTGGGAAAGGATTTTTGATAGCATTTTTCCTTTTTTATTTTATAGGTGCAAGATAAGGAAACTGAGGCTGGAGAGGAAAATTACTTACCTAAGGTTACTAAGATAGTGAATAACAGTGGTATGATTTGAACCAAACTCCCTTGACTCCAAATCCAATCCTTCTTTCCACATATTTATTGTTTACTTATTTTAGTTTTGTCTAATGCTTCTTGGCTGTATTTTGGGTTTTCTTGGCAAAGATACTGGAGTGGTTTGCCATTTATTTCTCCAACTTGTTTGACAGATGAAAATACTGAGGCAAAAAGGGTTAAGAGACTTACCTAAGGTCACACAGCTAGTGATTAATTGTCCGAGGCAAATTTTGAACCCGTGGGTCTTTCTGACTTCAGGACCAGCACTCCATCCCCTATGCCACCTAGCTGACCTATATTAGAATAGCTTTTGATTCCAAAGTCTCAGAGCTGTGCATCGGCATCATTGGGGTAATTTTCCAAATGAAGATTGAAGGTAATTTAGACATATTTTCATCACTCTGTGGTCAAGACTTGGGTTATATTAAGCTATATTTGACGATAGGTAAAAGATTATTGAGAAAGGTACTTTTAAAGATTTGCCTTACAAAATCACTTACTTCATCATATGGTGTTTTCTAAGGTTACCAGTTTTAAGAAATATACCATTATTAATTTTTTAAAGTAGTAGAAATTTCATGGTTCAATTTGGATCTCAGACAAAGCACAAATCTTCCAATTCAGACTGCATAACCAAAGTATCACCCAATCCCTCATTGGAGGAAAAGTACCTAAGAAGGAGGAAAAAGAGGCTCTGAGGTAATTAAGCTGCAAATGTAAAGTTGTGAAGTGACAATTAACATCCTAACCTTTAGCAAGAGTTATTTGAATTTTAATAGAGAAATCACTAAGACTAAAAATCCTTCCCCTTCCATAGAAATGAAGATAAGCAGTGGGAATGGCAAATAATAGGATTGACATTTGGTAAATGAAGGTTCTACCCAGCACAAGTCAAATCCCACTCCATACCTGACCTGTTTGTAAGGTCAGTTCTATTCTCAGAAAGCAGCCTCTTAGCACTGGACCCTGATTTCTGCCTCTGAAGAATATAAATGGCTGGCACAGAGCCTGGCCCGTAGTAGCTACGTAACGAATTCTTATTGATGGATTGACTTGGATTGATGAATCCCCTGGTCTTTTCTAGCTTCAATAGTTTATGGTTCCATAATTCTAAATCATTCCATCTCTCTTCTATCTCATTCCATTGTTCTTTCAATGGGCACGTGCTGAGCAGACATTCCATCTGATTATATCATGACTTGACCATGGCATGGCATGGCATGGAGGCCACTTTTCAGGCCATAATTGGCAGTGTGGCAATTCAAGGGGACAGTAAAATATGAGACTTATCGATTTAGAGTTGGGAATATAGAGTTGGAAGCCCCCTTATTTGACAATTGAAGAAGGGAGGCCCAGGCAGGACAGGTAACTTGCCCAGATTCACCTTGGTAGTGATAAAAATGATATTTAAACTGAAATCCTCTGACACACAAGAGAGTGTTGTTTCTATTGTAACATGTTTAAAGTGTGTCAGAGGGAGATAAGGTGGTGCCATGGAATCTGGAGCCATAAGACAAAGATTCAGACCCCAGCTTTGCCACTTATGACCTTTGCAACCTTTCTGGGTGTCAGTTTCCCCACTAGTAAAATGAAGCATGATTGCGTAAATCACCTCTACACTATAGGGGTACAATAAGTTTAGCTTTATATGGTAGCAAGATGGGTGCATTATGTGATTCTTTGTGGGCTAAGCTATGTGTTACAGTCTTGAAGATGTTTTGTGTGGATCTAGTGAAGAGTAGTGAGGAAATAAACCAGAAAAGTGTGTGTGTGTGTGTGTGTGTGTGTGTGTGTGTGTGTGTGTGTAAAATGGTGACTCTATGGTAATCCCTTTATTGATAATTGCACAGGAAAAAGCACTCAAACACAACAATTAATGTCCAATGTGCCTTTTAATGGCCTGGAGCAAATAGGATGGCTCTCCCAATCCGGTATAATGATCATTTTAAGACAAAAGAACATAGTGTAGGCTCTCATTTTCCTTGCAGTGTCTGTGTACCTTACTTTTTTTTGAAGGTTACAGTTTTTGTTCAGTGCCTGTGGTAGATACAGCCATAGAGTCTAAATTGTAGAAGAGAGGATTAGGAGTTGGTGACATCTTGGAATTTTTAGGAGCCCAGGATATCTCAGAATAAGTAACTTACAAGCTGGAAGGGACCATAGAGCTTGTGTAGCCCAGACCCTTCACTTTACAGAAAATTTGGGTTTGGAGAGAAAAAAATGACACATCCAAGGAAAAGGATTCCTTTAGTTACATTTTCTCCACTGACTCCCTCATCTCTGGGTAGTGAAAGAGATAGAACAAGTGACATTCAGTGAGAGTGATGGTGGAGTGACCAGAGCACTGGGGTAAAAAAGAAGGAAAGAGGAAAGCAAGTTCTCATGGATTATTTTTTAAAATTTGATGTGATATTGTAAGTTTAAGAAATGGTGGTACTCTATGTAACCTTCCTGCCTCTGTTATTCTGTGCCTTTGTCTTAGAGAGTTGCCTTGGGCATTCTCTCTAATAATTTATGGTTGTTCATGGTCATACATGTAGCAGCTTTGCAAAGTGAAAGGACTTGGAATCTGAAAGATCTGGGTTCAAATCTTACCTTTAATGCTAACTACATGATCATTGGCTAATCTCTTAATCTCTAACTTCCTCATTTGTAAAAGGACATTTAATAAGACATAATAAATTAAAATATGTATTTTAATTTATTAAATGAAACATTTTCATAAAGTAATAAGATTAAAATATGTACATGAAACTAAAATGTATTATATATATCTTTAAAATATAAAGTTATCATGTAACTTTCTTTTCTTTTATTACCTCCCACATCCCCACACTAGAGATATGGATGCCATATACAAATATGTATATATCTATCTATAATCGATCTATCCATCCATCTATCTATCATCTATCTATCTATAATCTATCCATCTATCTATCTGTCTATCTGTCCATCCATCTATCCATCCATCTATCTATCTATCTATCTGTCTGTCTATCCATCTTTTTTCTATCATTCTATCTATGTAAAATCATTGAAGACATTGAACTAAGTGGCCAGTAACATCCTTTCTGATTCTCCAGTCTATAATCTTTTGATGCTAAGTGGTTGAGTAGGTATTTGAACCTGAAGCTGACTTTGTATCTTTTACTCCAAGATGTCTTTCACCAAAAGTTCTTACTTTTTTCTCCTCCCCCACACTTAGAAGCATAAACTAACATCTGGAATTATCTAAGGATGAGAAAACAGAGGGCTCAAGTCATTCAGTAAATTGTCTAAGGTCAGCCAGGTAGTAAGCCATGAGATGAGATTTGAACTCAGTACTTCGTACTCTTCTTAATATTCTTCCACATGTACCATATTGTTTCTCAGTTCAGGCATTCAGAACAAATAGGCTATCAGAAAACTGATTTTCATCCTAACTTACTGGTTTCTCTCTGAGTTGATCAGCTCTGCTAGTGGCAGGAAGAAATAGCTTTTATAAAATGAAATCCTCAAATGATCCTGTTTCCTCATTTCTTCCCATACTGGTAATCTTTCTTTCCCTTCCATTTCTACCCAGCCATAACCCATTTATCAAAATTATTCCTTGGATACAAAATGAAATAATTGGGAGTTATATCTTCTTTCCCCATCCTTGCCCATATGGTAAAAGGGCCGGAGAGGAAGCAAACAGCCACAAGGGGGCAGAAGGAGGGTACCCCACAAAAGCCAGAAATAGAAACGGCCTGAATAATCAGGTCTTTGGGTTTTTATGAGCAACCCAGGCGTTCTCATCTCTCTATTCAGTTCTCTCCTCAAGAATGACCAAGAATGGATAAGAAATAGATTCACTAACTATTCAGTTAAAGGCATTATCTTGCTCAGTTGCTATAAAACAAGGCTGAACTATCCTTGCTCTCAGACAGCATGAGGGAAGATAACAAGTCCTGTTTTACTCACTTGTGAATAGCAGGAGATTGTCGAAAAGCGCCGTCACAAAGCCAGGTGCTAAGAAGCTGAACAGTGAAGTGACCTTATTTTCCAAAATTCAGCACTGTCCACAATAAGCCAGGAGGCTGGAGAACAGCCTATATGTGAGAAGGACATCAGGGAAGCTTGAAAGCAAGAATCTTCTTGCCATGAATAGGTATTCATGGAATTCAAAGATCTGCGAGGCTGTCCAGCAGCCTGTACCCAAACAGGAATCTCTTCTCCCATATAGCTACCAGGGATCATCCGACTTTTGCTTGCAGATCCATATCTCCCAAGGAATCTCATGCTGCTGTTAGATAGTTCCAAGGGCCAGAAAAATTTCCCTCCCATTAAGACCTATGTGTGATTCTCTGTAACATTCATCCTTTGCTTTTAGTTTCATCCTATGGGGCTAGAGTGCATTCTGGACCACAGGTGGGGAGACAGGGAATGGCTGGAATGCTGAACCTGATGTCAGGAAGCCCTGAGTTCAAACCCTGCCTCCTGTGTGATCTTGGGCAATTTAATTGAGGACTGCCTGCCTCAGTTTGCTCGCTGGTAAAACCAGGGTAATAATAACACTTCCTGCCAGGATTGTTTTGAGTATACGATGAAACAATATTTGTAAAATGCTTTACCAACCTTAAAATGATCGTTTTTGTCATCATTCCCAGACAACGCTGGATAATCTTAACCTAAGTATTGATAAAGGGAGGAATAAAGCCTGACTCTCATACTTCCTGCCATTCTACGCTCAGTGACTGCTAAGGAATTATTGAGGAAGAGAGGTGCCAATATCCCAGCTTAACATGAGGCTAGGCTATTTACCAAGGGATTCCTTAAGTGGTATTGCTACCAGAACAATATGTGGTGAAACAGTGTAGCAGGGCAAGGATACTGGCCATATTGAATAGCACCTCGTGGGATTTTTTTTTTCTTTTTCCTCCTTCACTTACTTCAGTTTTCTCTCTCTGCCTTTGTTCTTTTGCAGATATATGGACTCATATGATTTTAGAACTAGAACTGACTCAAAGTTCAACCATAATAACATAATTAGCATTATACAACCCAGGAGGCTCAGCGTTGTCCTCCAGAGAGCCCTGGCTTGGGAAGCCACTTACTAGCTGTAAGACCCTGGGCAAGTCACTTAAGTTCATAGACACTCAGTTTTCTCATCTTTAAAATGGAGAAACCAGTAACACCTACCTCCCAGGGTTGTTGAAAGCATCAAAGTGGAGTAACACATAAAGAAAAATCTTTGCAAACCTTAAAGCCTTGTTCAGATGCTGTCATAACATTGGAAGGTTTGCAAAGCGATTTTTACATATGATGCATCATCTGATCTTCACAACAACAGTAGGAGTTAGACTCTTATTGTTTTACCCATTTTACAGATAAGAAAAATAAGTGAGGCTGTTAAGTATGTACCACAGGCAGGAGTTGGATCCAGGTCTTCCTGATTTGACTCTAGGACCAGGTATCTAACAGATTTTCCACCCGCTGCAAATCCAGCCTTTCTTTATATCATTACATTCTGAAGGCACTTTAGGATTCATTTACTTCAATCAACCCCCCCCCCCCAAACACATCCCTTTCCTTGACCTGAAGGCCACCCAAAGGTGGGAAATTCAAGGTGTTTGAGATGAAAAACTCCATCCAAAAATTTAATTAAAATTTGGAGATGTCTTTAAGGCATAAACAGGAATTTATTCTCTTCCCCGGGAAAAGAGAGTATTCTTCCCCTTGACTGATCATGAAGAAGAGCCGTGTTACAAAAGACAGAACAAGAATTTATACCCTAACACAGTCAAGCCCCCTTCCCTGACTGTCTCCTTCTCATTGGCTGAGAAGCAGACTTAAGTCTAGGCACCAAAATCTTCCCCAGTGGAAAGTCACAGAGAAGCCTGCCACTATCACTGGCTAGAATATAGGTTTACAAAGAACAAGGATGCTGATTGACAGCAAAGGAAAGGGTGGAAGGGTCCCAAAGCAAGGGAGGAGGAGTGAGTCTGGGCTGTCTGTAACTCCCACTGGCTGGGAGAAGGGGCCCAGAAAGGGCTCGCTGCTGATGGACAGCAATATTTGAGGGGGTGAAGTTAATCCAAAACTGCCTGAGAAGTTTTCACTCTCCCCAGACAATGGTCATCTGAGTCATGCTATTCCACTCTTGGCTTGATGTAAAGAAAACAAAGGAGATTTTCTAACAGCTAGAACTTTCCATAAGCAGGGCTCAGCACAGTGCCTGGCACATAATAGACATTTAATATATTTTTATTGATTGATGACTGACTCATGGCTATCAGGGTCCCTCTAGAGAAGAATCTTTGAGTAAAGTATAGAAAAACATGTTGGGTGTTTTTGTTTATTTTTTTAATTGGAAATTCTTGGGGAGGGGGTGGATTGGACTTTATATCTCCAGATATATTTTTCCTTTCTAAAGTTTCATAAAGTTATGTAAATCTGAAGATAGTTTTTTTAATATAATTTATTCATTCTTATATCTAAATCTGTAATTCCACTGGGTAGAGAAATCCTGATAGTGAGTAATCTCCCTCTGCCAATTGGAATTAGCACCTGGTGATCCTGGAGAGTTATTTGGGCCTCAAGAAATGACTTGTCCATGGTCATATAGCTAGTATGTGTCAGAAATGGGCTTAGAACCAAGTCTTCCTCACTCAGAAACCGGGTCTCTCTTAACTATGTAACAGTGTCTTTATTTTTCCTTTATATTGAGTTGGAGTCTGCCTCTCCAAAACTTTTACTCTATGGTCCAATTTCTGCCATTGGGGAGCAGAACATATCAAATCCCTCTTCTATGTGCTAAATCTTCTGATATTGGAAAACAGTTGACTTGCCAGCCCAAAGTCTTTGTTCCCTAGGATTAGGATTCCCACTTCCCTGAGCATGTCATCTCCCTGAACCATGCTTTGGTGTGCCTTTGTCATCCCAGTTTCCTTGCTTTGAATGGGTTCCAGCTTCTCAATGGCCTTACTAAAATGGTAAGCCCAGAATGGAATACAAAACCCCATATAAGTTCTAACCCAAGCCCAGCCCTCTGGGACTCTCACTGCCCTGACTCTGAAAATTGTTCTGGTACTAATGTGACCTAGCCTCCCATTAGTCTTGTTGGCTGCTTTGTTATGTTATTGATTCATATTGAACTTGGGAATGAAATAAAACCTCAAGGAACTTTATTTTTTACATGAAGTTTCTAACCCCATTCTGTACATGTACACTTGATTTATTTGAACCTAAGTGCAAGCCTTGATTTTTTTATCCCCTTAAATCTGGCCCATTGTTTTAGCCTGCTGAGATCTTTTTGGATCCCAGTTCTGTCATCTGATACATTAGCTATCTAGTCCAATCTCGGGGATCAAAACCACATTGAATAGGTATTCACTTTATTCCCTTGACCAAGTCATTGATCAAATAATAAAATAGCACTGAGGACAGCTCCTTTGGCACTAAATCAATCAACAAAAAGTAATTAAGTACACATTGGGGAGACCCCTTGCAAAGAACATCTAAGAAGGTATAGACAAGAGTCTCATCAGACAGGCCTGAATGGAAAGGCCATTATCTTCATCATTAACAGGAATTCCCTAATGAGTAAAATTCTAGGCCTGTTTGAGTATGTGACAGTGTGCTAGGTGTATATTTATAAATATAAAACTATGACCCCCCCACCTCCCAAGTGGATTATACTCAATATAAATGTATCGATCTCTTTTATTCATTAAATAGGCATTTATATACCCCCAAAAGAGTTTATATTTCACCCACCTTTTGGATCCCCTGGATCAATCAGTTCTAACTCCACCTAATTCTGCTGTTATCCAAACTCTATGACTCTAACTCATTCAAAATAATCTCTTGAGAGATTTTATCCATTGTGAAACTGGTGTGTCTGAAGCATTTTTATAATCTATCTCATAGATCTGGTTCCCCTATCAAAAAAAGGTGAGTGTGGCATAACTTGTTATGATTGCAGTGATTACATATTGGCTCCTAGTGCTCACTGTTGCCTTTCCCTGGTACTCAAGCACTATCTCTTTAGACATGTGGTCTGTTCATTTTGCAGCTGAATTTATTGACCCATAATTTTAAGTCTGTTTCTTTTCCCCTTTTCAAATTTAGGGTCACATTTGGGCTTTTACACAAGGTAGCTAGGTGGCAGACTGGATAGAGCACTGAGTTTGGAACTAGGAGGTCAAAATCCTGAGTTCAAATCCAGTCTCCAACACTTTACTACCTGTGTGGACTTCGGCAAGTCACTTAACCTTGTTTGCTTCAGTTTCTCATCTGTACCATGAGGAGATGGCAAATCACTGTTTAATTTTTGCCAAGAAAATGCTAAAATGGAGTCACAGAGTTGGATATAACTGATACAACTCAACAACAACCAATTGGGCTTTTTCAGTCTGGTTGTAGCTCTCCTCTTCCATGTAATTTATTCAAAGATTACCAAGAACTTTTCCTAGTTTTTGTGCTTTGGAGGCATCTGCTTCCTACATGCCCACCCAATAGTCATCTTTGCTTGTGCTCAGTGAGGACAGCATTGTGCTGCCTTCTAAGTGTTCCACATTCTCTGTTAAATTTCTTGGTCTGTTTCTTCATTTCTTTTGTCCCAATCTGAAGTTTCTTTTTAGTAATTTTAGGTCTGACTCGTTTTGTGTGTATGGACTGAATTAGAGAATTCTGATTCCCAAGTCACATGATTGATTCTGTGACTCTTAATAACAAGAATAATGAAATAGGAGTTAGGTAGCTCCAGGGATTTTTGGCTTTTTCTTCCCTTCCTTCTCAGGTTCCCATTACCATCGGTCCATCCCTCCCCTAAGTATCATTCTTCTTATCTCTCTGTAAATTTTCCCCTTTTCCCTAATGCAGATTTAGCACTGTTGTCCTTAACCTTCTGGGTCAGGGCACTTCCACATGTTACTCTTAAAGGACAGTACGATTCTTTTACATTCTCCTACTTAGATTTTCCCTGGGATCGAGACAAAAAAAAATCAGCAGCTTGTGCTCTAAGACTAACAGTTGTGAGAAGCTATTTTTAGAAGTAGTTGAAAATGCCGAGCAAAGGGTGGCAGGGTTAGTTTTCATGGGATCATACATTCAGAGCTGAAAGGATTCATAGAGGCCTTTGAAGCTAGCTTCCTCATTTTACAAATTTTGGCTTTGAGAGACAGAGACGGAGAAACAAAAGAAAACAATCCAATCTGTGACAAATGAATCCCACAAAAAGATACTGGCTTGGCTAAAAAGTCTTGGTGGTTAGGAGTTTAGCTAGGGTCAAGTGGGATGAATAACCACCCAAGGACACATTCTCATACAATACAGATACATTCTATTTCTGTATATGCTCTTAAGAAAGTGGTGCCTTGCAGTAGAAAGGACAATACCCTGGTCATTAGGGACCTGGATTCTAGACCTGCCTTTCTTTATGATGACTTGGTTATGTGATTTCAGGTCTCTTGGATTTGGCTTTTTCAACTTTAAAATATTGAGTTTTTTGAGATTTAGGTTAATCCTTTTACTCTAAAAATTCTACGATCTATATTCTTTGCTTGCTTGTTTGCCTTTATTTATTTTTAGTTTACAATATTCGCTTTTATATAATTTTAAGTTCTAAAATTTTAACCCTCCAAGACAGCATCCAATATGATATAGGCTATACAACGTACTATCATATTAAACATATTTCCACATTTGTATTATCTATGTTTAAAGGCGAGTATAGTTTTAATATTCTATGTTTTAGGGTCGCTCTTCAGATCTAACATTCTTTTGTGGGTTTTTTTTTTGAGGGAGGAAGTCAGGGCAGTTAGGGTTAAGTGACTTGCCCAAGGTAACAGAACTAGTAAGCGTTAAGTGTCTGAGGCTGGATTTGAGCTCAGGTCCTCCTGAATCCAGGGCCAGTTCTCTATTCACTATGCCACCTATTCACCCCCTAACATTCTATTACTATAAGGCCTCTCCCACCTTTGATATTCTGTGTTCTGGGAGCATTTTCTGCTCGATATTTTATGTCCTATGTTCTGAGGGATCTTCTAGGTCTAACATCCCAGTTCTGACATTCAGTGGTTTCAAATCCCTTCCAAAATCTATAAATTTATTCTAAGGTCATTTCCAGTTCTGATACTCTGTATAATATGTTCTCTTCTCATTTTAAAATTGTATGATTCTCTGAAGAAAGTTAGGTATCTTTGGTCCCCAAACATTGAAGTTAACCTACATGTAAAAAATATAGCCCATAGTTAGCTGGGCTTTGGAGTTAATCAGCTTGTTGGTAGAAAAGATTTATTTTGATTTGGCTACATATAAAATTCAGGTTCGAGTTTTATTAAAATATATTATTTCAGAGGTTGGGGGCACAGGAATCCTCACTTGTCTCAGCTACATGTAATTGTATTTTATAGCACCACTAGTTTTAAAAATGACTGATGCTTTATGATAATCACTTTTCAGAAAATAATAGCTCTTTTGCTTAGGTCACATTCTGAAGGAATCTGGTCATTGGCAATTTATTCAATTTATTGGAATAATTATCTAATCAGTCATTGTTCATTTCTAAAGTTGAATATTCTGGGATAGAGTTTCAAATGCCACCTATCTATATTATTTATGTGTATATATATACAAAATGCATACATACATATATTATGTATGTGCTTATTGTGTTATTACATCTTTTAAGTTAAATACCCCAGTGATTCATGGATTCATTGGAAAAGGGACTCCCTCATCCACCTCCCCCGACCCCAGTCTCTATCACTGATGCAAATCAAATTCCCCCTTCTCCAACCTGGCAGATCCTTTGGGGGAATTCTTGTTGCCCAAAACTTTAGAATCCATATCCAAGGAGGTGATAAGTTTCTCCAGCCATAGCTAGATTGGTCTTCAGCTGATAAAAAGGGAGCCTTTTCTTAAAATCTTTCTAGCTTGATAGCAACTTCCAGAGTTACTCTGTTCTGGCTAAACATTTGAGGCACTGGGTTTTCTCCATACCAGGATAATGGATCAGAGGGAATTCTAAGGTAACCTCTATGCGATATATTTAGGCTTGTGCCTGTATCTGTATTCATACCTATACATGTGTATGTATGCATGTGAATATGTATATATGTATGTGTATAAGTATAGATAGATAGACAGACAGCTATGGCACAGTGAACAGAGGCTGGGACTGGAGTTCAGAAGATTCATCTTCTTCAGTTCAAAGCTGACCTCAGACACTTAACTAGCTGTGTGACCTTGGGCAAGTCACTCAACCCTCTCTGCTTCAGTTTTCTCATCTTTAAAATGAGCTGGAAAAGAATATGAACCACTACAGTATCTTTGCAAAGGAAACCCCAAAAGGGATCATGAGTCATACATGACTGGAAAATGACTTAAATAACCGCAGATCCTTTATATATGTGTGTGTGTGTATCTATATATAAGCACACTTCCAACTCTGTATGTAAATATATGTGCTTATATACTCATATAGTATTGCGTTTACATGTGTGTGTATGCCTCAGTTTGCCATTTAAATACCTTAAAGTAAATTAAAACATAGGACTTGACTCTCCTTTATATACCACATGTGACATCCACATTGGCCTCCTTGCTGCTGTGGGGCCATGCTCCACCCCCCACTTCTGTACTTTTGCTAGGCTTCCCTCCCCCCACCCCATGCCAGGATTTACTACCTACCTCTTTGTTCAGGTTTCCCCTCTCTTACACCCCTCCCTCCTGACCTCTGTTCTGGGGGATTCTTAGCTTCCTTCCAGGCATGTCTCAGATGGTCCTCACTTTAGAAAGCTTTCCCCCGTTCCACCAATTATTTCTCTTTCCCTCCTCAAACCACACTGCAGCTACTTATCTGTGTATATGAGAAGGCAGTGTGGTACACTGGGCAGAGAGCTCCCTTTGGGATCACAGGAAGACCTAGGTTCAGATGCCCCCTCTGACCCAGACTAGCTGTGAGCCAATGGGCAAGTCACCTAAGCAAGTGGATGACCTGCATTGGGAGAGGAGATTTCTACAGTGACTGTTCCTCTCAGGAAAAAAAAAAAAGCATGTGCTAGAATCAACTGACCTCAGTTCAAATGCTGAGTCCGCTGCTTATCACCTGTGTAATAGTTTGTGTGTCACTCACCCTTGTTAGGTTCCGGTCTCGTCCATAAAAAGACGGCGTTGGACTAGAAAAAAAAAACACGTCAAGCAGATCCCCTCCTGCCTTATAGGTCTGACCTTCGCATCACAGGTCCTGATGGAAACTACTTCTATATAAATGCTATCTCCCCTCCCCCATGACCCTTCATAGAAGCTCCTTCAGGCTAATCCTTTGTATCTCCAGTGCCTTTCCTGTGGGTCTGTGTTTAGTAAAAGCTTATCGTACCGTGATGAAATGGACCATCGTTCCCCAGCTGTATGCACTGGGTTACCAGAGATAAGACTGAGCCATGTGTTCTGAGGCTATGTGAAAGAAAATGCATTGTACCTGCCTTCGCAAGGTTTGTTGGGGAAACACGACTTAACTACACACAACAACTAGAGAAGGAGGCTAGATACTATGTAATCAAGTGCAAAATTGTGGGGTACAGACAATAAATGCCATCGGGATTCAGAGGAGGGAGAAATCAGTGTGCATTGGAGCAAGTGCAGACGGCATCCGTCCTGGGAAACAGGCTGCAGCTCTACTTCATTGCAGCTTGGCATTTATTCAAAGTCCCATACCCCTCCCAGGTGACTGAAGCCATGTGTGAGTCTCTAACATAGAGTATCAGACCATTGTAGCAACAACTCATTTGTTTGCTTTTGTATCCCCAGTTCAGCATAGCACCTAGTACATAGTAATGTTTAATAAATGTTTTTCTCCTTCCTCCCTCTCTCCCTCTATCCTCCTTCCCTTCCTCCCTCCCTCTTTTCCTCCCTCCCTCCCTTCCTTCCTCCTTCCCTCCCTTTTTCTCTCCCTTCCTTCCTCCTTCCCTCCCTTTTTCTCTCCCTTCCTCCTTCCCTCCCTTTTTGTCTCCCTTCCTTCCTCCTTTCCTCCCTTCTTCCCTTCCTTCCTTCCCTTCCTTCATTCCTTCTTCCTTCTCTCCTTCCTTTCCTTCCTTCCTTCCCTTACTTCCTTCCTTCTTCCTTCCCTTCTTGCTTCCCTTCCTTCCTTCCCTCCCTCCCTCCCTACCTCCATTCTTTTCCTCCCCTCCAGAATGAGCAGCTGTATATAATGTAGAAGTGAGCTGAACTTTCCTTGAAAGTCTAGAAAACAGACCAAGATTCAAATCTTACCTATGGCACGTTCTGGCCCTTTGACCCCAGTTAAGTGATATTATCCCCTTAGCACCTTCAGACAACTTTATAGTGCTGGGCTTGGAGTCAGTAAAACCTTATCTCCAGTTCTTCCTCAGACACTTACTAGCTGTACGTTGTTGATGTTCAGTCATATCTGATTCTGTGACTCTTTGGGAATTTCTTGGCAAAGATCCTGGAGTCGTTTGCCATTTCCTTCTCCAACTCATTTCATAAATATGGCATTGCTCTATAGAGCAACCTCCTGATGAGAATATTGAACTTGAAATTCAGAAGATGTGAATTCAAATCCTGTCTCTAATACTTAGAAGTTGTGTGACCCTGGACAAATCGCTTACCTTCTCCAAGCCTCAGTTTCTCTATCTATAAAAATGAGGATTGTAATGGTAATCAATTCCCAAGTTTATTGTGAGGATTAAATGAGCAAAGCTCATTTTCCTGCATTAAAATACCATAGAAATACTAGCTGTTACATAAGTTGAATTTATCCCCCTCCTGGAGTACTACCAGCAAGCCTTATATTTCAAAGTACACAGTGGCTTAAATAGACAGGAAAGCCACAGTGGATCTCCCTGGGAATAAGTTGCTCATTGCTCACTTAATTTCTGCTCTGGTATACTTAACACACATCAACATTAAGTCCACAGATCAATAATGTGAGCTAGAGTAGAAAAAAGAAGAAGCCAATACAGAATAATCATATATACCATACTAAACTGTGTGTCTGAAGATAACACTCAGAGGTAGAAAACTTTAGGTGCTATCTTGTTATTGTAAAAGCTACAATATTTTTTATTTTTGACAAGAATTTACAGGTCTATAACCATGCATTATCAAATTGTTATTTGGTATGCCCAAAAAATACTCTTTGGTATTATTTTACTTTATCTATCTATCTATATGTCTATCTGTCTGTCTATCTATCTTCCTATCTATCTATCTATCATCTATCTGTCTGTCTGTCTGTCTACCTATCTATATCTATGTATCATCTGTCTATCTATCATCTATCTATCATCTCTATCTGCCTATCTATCTGTCTGTCTATCTATCCATTTATTTACTTATTTATTTTTGGAGAATGTACTCAGGTTTGTCTGTAGGTGGTACCCGTTGGTTGTTTGTCCTTCCTTGTCAAAGAGATCCAATGACATCATGAGGATGATATCTTGACTTACATGTGGTTAGACGTGTTAAAAGAACATGTAAGGTAATAAGCAAAGAGTCCATAAATTTCAAAAGTATAGTGTTTCCACTGTGAGAGTAGATAAGAATATACGTGTGTGCATCTCACCAGTCAGATTGGCTAAGATGACAGAACAGGAAAATAACCAATGCTAGAGAGGTTGTGGAAAACTTAGAATGCTAATACTTTGTTGGTGGAGCTGTGGACTGATACAACTATTCTGGAGAGCAATCTGGAACTATGCTCAAAGGGCTGTAAATAATTGCATACCTTTTGATTTAGTAATACCACTTCTGGGGTTGTATCCCAAAAACAGATCATAGAAGTGGAAGGAAGACCCTTATGTACAAAAATATTTATTGCAGCTCTCTTTGTGATGGCAAGAAACTGGAAATTAAGGGGATGCCCATCAACTGGGGAATGGCTAAACAAGTTGTGGTATATGAATGTAATGGAATACTATTGTGCTATAAGAAATGGGGAGGAGATGGACTTCATATTCACCTGAAAAGGCCTATACAAACTGATGCTAAGTGAGAAGAGCAGAACCAGAAAAAAAATTGTACACAATCACAGACACATAGTATGTGTGACGACCAACTTTGATAAACTGGACTTTTCTCAGCAATGCACAGGTATAAGACAACTCTGCAAGTCTCAGGATGGAAGGAGATGTCTACATTCAGAGAAAGATCTAGAAAGACCAGAGTTTAAATGGAGACTGAAGCAATCTACATGCTATTGTTCTTTTTCATGTTTGATTCTCTTTCTTTTTTCCCATTGTTCACTCCATTAGTTACAACCCTTCTATACAACCAGACTAATGTCCAATGTGAAAATATTTGCAGATCCTATACTTGATTGCATGCTGCCATGGGTTCGCAAAGGGAGAGGAGAAAAATTGAAACTCGATGGATTTTGGAACTGAATCTTGTAAACTAAAAGTAAATTAAAAGGTCAGTGAAAAAAAAAAGAATATACACGTGTGTATGCACGTGCCTGTGTGTGCATCAATGGCCAGTGAGAGCAGAGGGGAGTTGCCACAATTATAGATATTTAGAAACACAAGAGTCTTGAATCTGCAGGAGATTTTCGTGCTTATAATCACCCAATCCCCTTACTTTACAGATAGGGTAAGCGAATTGTCTAATGCCACCAGAGTGTTATTACTGTAATCTTCATTTCCTTGTTTCATCTGTTGAGAGAACAAATGAAGGCATATACACATGGCACACACACACTTGCGTAGTCAACAGAAGGTCATTTGGGGAAAGAAATAAAACAAACCAATGGCAGCATTGGGAGATGGACAGATCAGAAAGGCCAGCAGTGGGTACTAAACTGAGTCTGGAAGGTAGCTAGGAATTCAAAGAGGTGTGTTTAGAAATAACTCAATAGAATTCAGTTCGATTTTGTATTTCTTAGGTGTGGTCAGAGGTGGGACAGACTCTCACCAGGCTGCTTTAAAAATACAGTTGAATAAATAGCTAGTAGCTCCTAAATGCAAAGTCCTGTGCTCTGTGATGGGGAAACAAAGAGAAATGAAGATACCCTTGTCCTTGGTCTGAAAGTTCTCATCTGCAAATTGAGGGTGATGGACTTGATGGCATCTGAGGCCCTTTCTAGGCCTAAATCCCTATTGTTTACTCTTTTCAGTTGCATCCGACTCTCTGTGACCCCATTTGGGGTTTTCTTGGCAATGATGCTAGAGTGGTTTGCCATTTGCCTTCCAACTCACTTAACAGATGAGGAAACTGAGGCAAAAGGGGTTAAATAACTTGCCCAGAGTCAAAGAGCTAGTAAGTCTCTGAGATCGGATTTGAATTAAGATGAGTCTTTAAAAAATAATAATGATTAAATTTAAAAAAGAAAAATTAAAAATGATGAGTCTTAAAAAATTTAATTTAATTTAAAATAAAAATTACAAATAAATAAGAATTTAAAAAAAAATAAAGATGAGTCTTCATGATGTCAGGCCTAGCATTCTCTCCATGGTGCCACCTTGCTGCCCCAGGCCTAAATCCCACATTCTATGATTCTGTCTTGTCAGTTCCTACATTCTCAGTTTCCTCATCAGTAGGAATAGGACAGTTAACAAAATGACCTCTGAGACCTTCCATGTCCAAAGCTATGACCCTTTGGCACATAACAGTTTGCCGTGTTCAGACATAAGGGCACTAACTTTCAGCGCAAGAACTTTGTTCAGAGAATGTCCTCTCCAGTCTCTATCAGTTCAACTCTGTAAACATTTATTAGAAGCCAACCCTTCAGACTTTAGAGATAGTGAGCCTTGGTATGTATTTTCCCCAGGAGACGTCTCAGAAATGTTCCCCCTGCCCTTTTACAGATGGATGGGGGTTGGGGGCAGGGAAAGGTTTGGATTAGAGTAGAAAGTAAGCTGTATTTGGTGTTGACTGATCAATAAATACTTACTAAGAACCTACTGTGTATCAGGCACAGTACTAAGAACTGGGGGTACAAAAAAGGACAAAAGATAGTCCCTGACCTCAAGGACCTTACAGTCTAATGGAATCAGAAGGGCTTCGTTTGAAATTTGTTTCTTAGGTGACCTGGTTTCCCTTCAAGACTCAGCTTAAGTACCATGTTCTATAGGAAGCCTTTCCAGGCCCCCTGGGATGCTAGCGCCTTCCCCTCTGAGAGTACCTTCCCTCTGCTCATCAATCTCAAGTACGTACCTATTTATGGATAGATAGATAGATAGATAGATAGATAGATAGATAGATAGATAGATAGATAGATAGATAGATAGATGATGGATGGATATATCTATAGATATATCTCTATAGATATAGATATATAATTGTCTTTCCCATAAGAACATGAATTCCTTGAGGGCAGGAAATCCAAAGGAAACATTTGAAAATGAAAAACCAACAGGCAGATGGAATAAGCATGGAGTGATTTTTTTGCTTTGTTTTGTGGATTCTGTTTTTTTCTTTTTCTTCAACTCCATTGTTTAACACGATGTTTAGCATAGACTAAGTGCTTAATAAGTGATACAGAATGATGGATTGACCCTGGGAAAGTTGTTCCATGTTTCCAAGCCTCAGTTTTCCCACCTCTTAAATGGGGGAAGTAACATGGTACTGCCGTCCTTCTGGCTTGGGGGCAAGGAGTGTGCTTTGTAAACATTCCAGCTGTCCCCTCACATCTCTGCTTCTCCTCTTTTCCTTGCCCACTGAGCTTTCTCTCTCTCTTCCCTCTTCCTCTTCCAACAGGGCTCTGCTTATAAAGAACGTGCCCTTTTAATTCACTCTGCAGTGAGTAGCTTAATTTCACTGAAGACATAATGTTGGGGCCTTGATTTAAAAATAGGTACTGCAGATGTTTCCACCGAGGGAGCTCTTCAAAGTATCTCCTTGGATTTGCAAAGCTCTGTGTATTTGTGCCTACCACTGGAGCATAATTAGGATCCAAATTAATATGGAACATATGACTGCATTAGAACAAAGCAGGGATTTGTGGTGACTTAGGAGGTAACTTGCTTTCAACATGAACATGCACCCGTATATTCCCTGAAAAAATTATAAGCCATTAGTATAAGCAGATGGAAAGGGCACTGGCTTTTAATTCAAAAGACTGGGGTTCAAGTCTCTGCTCTGCCACATGCCACTTGCATGACCATGACCAAGTGATGTTATATTTCAGGGCCTCAGGTTCCTCATCCATAAAATGGAAGTGAGGGGAGGAATGAATTTAATGACCTCCAAAGTTTTTGCTCTCTCCAAACCTATGAACAATTGCTTATTACACATTTACTGTGTTCCAATTACATATAATAGTATCTACGGACACAAAGGAAGGCAGAAATACTGCCCTTGCCCTCAGGGAGCTTACATTCCTGTGAACCAGACAATATGTAATTGACTAGGGACAGAGAACTGTGTCTACAAGGTCTATACAGTGCAAATGCATGGTAATCTCAGAGGATGGGGAAGCTGGGAGGATAGGGGAAAAGCCTCCAGGAGAAGGATGCGTGAGCAGAGGCTTGAGTAAAGCCAGGAGTTGAAGATGAGGAAGGAGAGCCTTCCAGGCATGGAGGATGACAACAGGTTCAAATGCATGGCATCCGAAAATTGAGTGTGATGAGTGAGAAACAGAAAGTGGGGCAGTGTTGCTTGATCCCAGAATGGGTGGAGGGGAGTAATGTGGTAAAAAAAAAAAATCCAGGGAGGAAGAGTCTAGGTTGTGAGACTCTGTGCCTGGTGCCAGGGATACACGCCGCCATTTCTTGGCAACCCAAAGCTTTTGATAAATATTTTGCTCAGTATTACAGTTCCTAGTTTGAGTTGGGAAGAGGAAAGAAAAAAAATCTGATTGAGTCTCTCTACATGATTCTATGCAAATAGGAGAGAGAAGGGGAAAGAGAAGGAAGTGACTTTTAATTAAAAGGGAAAACACTGTGATGTAGCAGGGGAAAATTCACTCTGTCTCCCCTCCTGCTTTGAAATAATAAATAACAAAGATGAGTTTAACAGAAAATTAAAGATTCGCCTTCATTACTCTTATAAAAAAGGATTTCCCCCCCCTCCTTGTTCCCCTCGACCCCCAGGTCTCAGCTGGCACAGAATCTTTTAAGTTGTGTTTTTACACCCCATGAGTCAGTGGCACTAATTAGCAGTGGCTGGCCATACTCATTAACTCCGATGTGAGGTTTCTCTTCCTACCCTGACCCTCCCTAGAGCCATATCATTTGGTTGAGTTCAAGGAAGGAAGCTTTTAGCGGCCATACTCTCAGGCTTAATCAGATCCAGGGAAGTCCACTATGTGCTGTGGAAATGTTCATTCCTCTCTTCCATTTTCATGGGGACAGCAAGGCCGAGGCCATTCCAGGGGGCAATGAGCTCATTGACTTCCTGGATTCAGAGATTCAGATCCACATTAGAAGGACTAGTAAAATTACAAAGCAATCTTCTTGTGTCCATTTCCCAGCCTTCTTTGTCTTGCTCTGGTCACAGAATTCATACAGAACAGGAGTCTGGAGGAGTGAGATCCAAAGCATCTCTGCTGTTTACTCTCAGTGCCCTTGCTCCATAGTTTCCATATTTGTTTAAAAAGAAAGGAGTAGGATACAGTTCTCTTTAAGGACCTAGTCACAACAATTGATCATTATTTATTAATTTAAGAACTTTAAACCCATCAACTTCCTTCCCTTCTCTTATCTTTCCCTCCTCTTTTTGTTTTAATTCTTATATTTTTACCTGTCACATTCTGATGTTAAAATCCAGTCCCCTTTACCTCCTACCACTATCAAACCCTGCTTTATAACAGAGAGAAGCTGTTCAACAAAACTACCCAAGGGACAAAGTTGGACATTTACCATTACCTGCCCACCCACTCCGTCAGGGATGCCCAGCTATTTACTGAATGAAGGGAGATCTATTTCTATCATCTGTTGTCTGGGACCTTGATCAGTCCTGTTCTTTTCCAACATTTTCCTTCCTTTGCTTGATTGGCACTAGAAGAAAATATCTAGCAAAAAATAAATTGGTCATGAAACATATAGATATATCTGTGTGTATATATAATTAATTACGTATTATATCTAATGC
This sequence comes from Pseudocheirus occidentalis, assembly GCA_028646575.1. Lineage (NCBI taxonomy): Eukaryota > Metazoa > Chordata > Mammalia > Diprotodontia > Pseudocheiridae > Pseudocheirus > Pseudocheirus occidentalis. The sequence goes on along the minus strand of CM053601.1, from coordinate 173,162,473 downwards.
AGATGGTGCATGTATATACATATGTGTGTATTTGTGTATGTGCATGTGTGTATATAGAATATATATTATGTATGATGTGTGTATGCACTGTGATGTATGTATGTATATGTGTGGGTATATATACATATATATGTATGTATGTATGTATGTATATATACATAGTCTCTTTCCAGTGTATTTTATTACTTAAAATGCATATAGAGACACTGTTTTAAATGTCACTTGTTGATTTATCCCTTCAGATTATCTCAGGTTTTCCTTCACTGTGGGTGTCCCTCTGGTCCAATGGTATTGGCCAACACTAGGTGGCTTCTGCTCTTTCCATTGCTCTGTATTTTTTTCGTCTCGTCAGACAGCATCTCTGCTGCTGGATAGCTCCTGAAGGCCCGGGAGCATCCTGCACACTGGGTGCCTCCCTTTACTCACCCACTGTTACTACCACTGAATCTTGGGTAGGAAATAGAAAATTGGACTGTCCTTTTTTTAGCTTCTTTCTCATCTTTCCCCAGTATTAGTGACTAATTTTCAAGTTGACACATTTATCCAAACATAAAGTCACATGTTTACAAACATCCTAGCTGGAATTAATTAAATCAAAGAGTATAAAAATAACTATTAATTATTATCTTCCTCCTATTATTTTGGGAATATGCAAATTAGCCCCATTTTCCATGCGGCATTTTCACTTATACTCACACAGTGCTATCACTTCCTACGTCTGCAAGAAAAGTCGTGGAAATAAAGTGCATGTGGATTTAGAAAGTCAAAAGGTTTGGAAAGCAGCAATCACTCATGTTTTCCACTGGGATACATTGAATTTCAAGCCATTTATTCAGTGGTAAGCCTAGTGGGGATAGGGGATATGATGATCTGAATACCAAAGTATCAGTGTTCTCTCCACCAAAACAGGCCAGAGATGACTGAATTGCAATGCAGGCCACTCCTGCCCATTGCCTCATTTCAAACATAGTGGTTGGCTAGAGCATGAGATTAAGAGGAAGGAGCCTTGGGGCGGCTAGGTGTTGCAGTGAAGAGAGCACTGGCCCTGGAGTCAGGAGTACCTGAGTTCAAATCCAGCCTCAGACACTTAACACAAAAAACTAGCCGTGTGACCTTGGGCAAGTCACTTAACCCCAACTGCCCTCCAAAAAAAAGAGTAAGGAGCCTTGTGTATTACTCTGGAATCTACCACTAGAGAGCCCTGTGACCTTGTGCAATTCACATTACTTCCCTTCATCTCTGTTTTCTATCAGTAAAAAGAGGAGGTTGGATTGGATGACCTCTAAAGACTTTTCCATTTCTAGTTTTTCTTCTTTAATTTTTAATATTTTTATTAAACCTTTTTTAAAGTAAAAATCAACTAGAGACTAATTTAACCTTAAATAATTTAATCCTAAAGACTAGGTGGGCCAAAAAACAAATAATTAAAATGACAGGTAATTTTCATTAAAGGTAAGGTCAATATTGCAAAAACACGCCAAAATTTGGGGGATGAATCCAGGTCTATTTGCAACTCTAAAATATAGAAAGTTTTCTTTTAGTCTCTCATGTTATTATCACTTCTAATATGGGACTAATAAAGATAAAGAAAACCCAGAGATGTAACTAAGGTGGGATAGCCAGAACTTTGCACCATGAACCCAAAATGTAGAGTGGCACCCTTCTTCCTCTAACAATTATTCAACTTACTGCCCTATATATTTAGGTCTTCTACCTGTCATAAGCTATTGGCCCTACAATAAAAGGGGGATGACTGTGGCTCTATCTCTTCCCTTTCCCTAACCTCTTTCCTATACCTCTTCCCTGGCCTCCGCCTACTTTGCTGAATCAGCCATGGTGTAAGGGGACAGAACAAACATCCTGGGAGCTGGCATTATCCTTCCCTAACACAACTGCATCAAACGCCAATGGCCTGCACAACAGTCATGCATGGTAAACTGGAGATGAAGTCATTCAAACTGACTCAAACTGTAGAGATGGAATCTTGAGGCCTTCCCATGCTTCTCCCCTCCTTCGAAAAGAGTCTCCTCAGAGACTTTCTAACTCAAGACCCCCAACATGAATTCATGTTTGCACTAGGCACCAGAATTCTGTGCCATTGCTCTGTCTACTCTATCTCTCTGAACTTTGTATTAACTGAACTCAATTTTTCACTTCCCTCTATTTCTGTTTTGGCTTTTGCATGCATATGGAGGTGATATAAAATAATAAGTAGAACACTATATTTGGAATCTGTAAGACCTGGCCACCCCAGATACAGACTAGCTGTATGACCCCCGGACATGTCACTTAATCTTACTGTGCCTCAGCTTCTTCCTCTGTAAGATGGTAGGGTTGCACTTAAACATATTTGATGTTTCTTGGGGCTCTAGATTTACAATCTGAATATCGTATATCTTGTTTATCCAAGATTATTTTTTGAGTATTTTGAATAACTGATAACTATCATAGCCTGTCATCCATAAGGAACACAGGTTCAAATCATTAGAGTATTAGGGCTGAGGATCACAGTATGATAACAAAAAGAACATTAATAAAATAATAGAAAAAATTGAATAAAAGCTGGGGAAAACCCTTGAAACCCTCTGAAGCAGTTGCCTGGGAAAGAAATTTTGGTGATAACAGATTTGATATGGAAAGAAGCTTCAGTCATTCAACCAGGAGAGTCCCTATTTATCACAATACCTGGCAAATCATAAGTGCTTAATAAATGCTTGTTGACTCGACTTATATGAAGGTGGTTTAGATCACCCAGAAGTATGCAACCTAAAGAGATATAGGGCACATAGGTATTTGTCCAAAACCCCAATAAACACTGGACAACTACAGTTTTCCAAGGGCTCATTCATCACCTTGGGGTTTGCAAACATACGAGTTTCTCTGACAGGATTCAAGCTGGGATCACTCACAGAATGACTTAGTGTTACATATAATTCTGCTTGCCAGGTTTCACTGCTATACTCCAAATCTACAGATAGAAACCTGTCTTCCTATGTAAAGTCTTCCTCCAATTTTCTGCCTCCTACAGAAGCCAGCATGAGTTCATTAAGAAAAAGCCATGCCATACTAACCACATTGCCTTTTTTAACAAGGTTACTAGATTGGTAGAACACAGGAATGCCTCGGACATAGGACATCTGGGTTTCAGCAATGCCTTTGACGAATTTTCTTGCATTTGACAAATTGTCTCTCATCAGTCCTGTGGACAAGATAAAAAGATGAGGATTGAATGATAGTACAGTTAGGTGGGTTTGCTGCTGGTTGATTGACCAGACTTGAAGACTGATGGATTAATGTCAGATTAGAGGGAGGTTGCTGGTGGAATCTCCTGCTTTGAGCCTTGTCCCATTCAGTTTGTGTATCACAGGAGTCTTGATGTGGAGCTTCAAAGGAACCTAGACGTCATTTAGTCTTATCTCCTCATTTTCAAAATGGAGGAACAGAGGCTCAGGAAAGTTGAATGGTTTGCCCCAAATCACACAAATAGTAAAGATCAGAATGAAGTCACAAGTGCTATGTTTAGGAAATTTGTAGATGATCCAAATGTTAAAAAGAAAAAGCCTAACTTAATACTGATGAAAACTAAGTTCTGAGGAGCAGCTAGGTGGCGCCATAGTGGATAGAGCACTAGGCTTAGAATCAGGAAGACTCATCTTCCTGAGTTCAAATATAGTCTCAGACATTTCCTAGATATGTGACCCTGGGCAAGTCACTTAACCCCATTGCCTCAGAAAAATTGCATAGTATTAAGAGTGAGGGAAATGATAGTGTGCCCCACTGAGATCTTTTATCATCAGACCTCACCTACAGTACCATCTTCTTTCATAGGAAAAACATCTTAAAATTGAAATTAGAAAGAGAGAGAATCCAGAAAAGTATTCATATATGAAAAAAATGAAATTATGCTATCTGATTAATGATAAAAGGAATTGGAAATGTTTTAGTTAAGAGAAAAAATAAGGTCGTCATCACAGTATTCAAATGGTTAAAGAATTCAAAGAAGGTCCATTAAATTTATTCTTTTTGATTCACAACAATAGAACTAGAAGTCTAAGGAGGCAGATTTCAGTTGGAGATAAGAAAAAATAATCCTAATAAATAAATTAACATTAATCCAAAGTAGACAAGGCTTCCAGTAGATGGATCAGATAATGAGCTCCCTGTAGCCACTTGTTACATGTTTTTGTTTATGAAATTCATAATTTAGATAAGAGATTGGACTAGGTGGACCCCAAGGTCCTTTTCTAGTCATTAAGGTTGGATGAATCTGATGCAGAGCTCTTCATGGAAAGCAAATGAATCATATTTCTCCCTTACTTCCTATCATTATGTGGTAAACATAGACACATGATCAGTATTCCTTGGCTTGACTTCTCTTAACCAGAAGTAGACTACTCTAAATGTTTGTGAGTCTACCTTGTTTTTAAAGATCTCGAGGAAAAAGAAATGTTTTGAAACTTCCTTTGGTGATTCCTTCCAGTTGTTCACAGCTGTCTCCATCAAGAAGCTGTTGTCTTGAATAGATAATCTAAATCCTTATATGCTTCCATTTGATCTCAGCATGCCCAGGTCTGTAGGAAGCCAAACAAATGTGCAAAATCTTCTCCATTTATAGAAAACCAACCCAAAGATTTCCCCTATACACTGCTGGTTTTAGACATTAACCCTAGATAGGAGTCTTTCTTTTTTTTTTAATGGTGTGACCTTAGCCCATAATAGGTAGGTATCATTCCTTTGGAGCCTCTGAGTAAGCTCAATCTGCTTAAACTCTATGGTGAGTAATGGCCAAATCAATCAAACAGTAACTAGTAAGGGAGGAATAGTAAGTATTTGCAACTTTAAAAAGGAAGTAGAAGGGAAGAAGTGAGGTTTTTTTGTTTGTTTTAGTAGAAATACCATTTTTTTTGTCCAGTCCTCTTATTTTCCCTTATATACACAGAATTTATAGAGATTACAACTTATCTAATGTCTTTCATTCTATAGGTAAGGAAAGCTTGGTTAAGATTAGTGATTTGTCCTTTGTAAAGAAAGATATTTTAATCAAGGGAGCTCAATAAAGCATCTGTCTTTTAGTGTGTGAAAAGTGTTGTGTATGTGCACCTCAATACTGGGCCCTAATTAAAATTAGAATTAATATGAAACCTATTACTACATTTAAACCAAGTAAGGATTTATGAAGACTCAGGAGGTAAATTGCTTTAAAATGTGTGTGTGTGTGTGTGTGTGTCTGTACACACACACACACCCCACAAGCTTGGGACAGTTCATAGGATTAGAAACTTAGAGCAGAAAGAGACCGTAAAGACCTTCTGGTTCCACTCTCTTATTTTCCAAATGAGGAAGCTGGGGCCCAGAGAAATGAAGTGACTTGCCCATGGATACTGAGTGGCAGAGATGATATTCAAATCTCTATGTTCTAACTCCAAATCCAGGACATGTGTCACTGCCATCTGAGAAAAGAATTCAGGCTTCCTATTGTCCAATGTGGTTTTCTTGTCATTGACCCATTCTGTCTCCTTGTCTCCATAAGAGTCATATCTTGTACTGTCCTATAGACAGGTAACAACTTCTCATGCCCACTTACAGTTTGAAAATCTTAAAGTTCTGTGTAAATGTTGATTTTTTTAGTATAAATTTAGCTTATGATTCATCTTTTGTTGGTGGTAAACATTTATAAGGCTCTGTTATGTGAAAGATCTTATTGAATGAGTGACAAATTGTCACATAAGTTATATTCTCATCTAGGACAATAGTTATCTCATTATTCTGTGGCATTTTTAAAAGAACTTCTTGTCTCTTTTAAAATTAAATTATTTATTTTTAGTTTTCAACATTTGCTTCCATAAGTTTTAAATTTTCTCTCCCTCCCCAAGATGGCTTGCAATATGGGCTATACATATACATTCCTATTAAACACATTTTCACATTAGCCATGTTGCATAGAAGAAGTATAACGAACGTGAAAAACCATGAGAAAGGAAAAAAAAGAAAATAGTCTGCTTCATTTTGCATTTCCATTCCATAGTTCTTTCTCTGGATATGGCTGGCATTTTCCATCATGTGTCCTTTGGAATTGTTTTAGGTCCTTGCATTGCTGAGAAGGGCTAAGTCTATCAAAATCTGCCCTCTCATACTGTGTAAAATATTCTCCTGGTTCTGCTCCCCTCACTCAGCATCAGTTCATATAAGCTATCTATAGTTAGGTTTCTCTCAAGTCTGCCTGTTCATCATTTCTTATATCACAGTAGTATTCCATTACATTCATAGACCACAACTTGTTTAGCCATTCCTCAATTGATGGCCATCCCCTTGATTTCAAGTTCTTGGTCACCACAAAGAGCTACTATAAATAAATTTGTACATGTGGGTCCTTTCCCCATTTTTATGATCTCTTTGGGATACAGCCCTAAAAATGGTATTGCTGGCTCAAAGGTTATGCACATTTTTCGCCCCTTTGGCCATAGTTCCAAATTGCTCTCCAGAATGGTTGGATCAACTCACAGCTCCACCAACAGTGAATTAATGTTTTCTATATCTTCTCCAATGTTTATAATTTTCCTGTTTTTCCATGTTAGCCAGTATGATAGGTGTGATGTGGTACTTCAGAGTTGCTTTGATTTGCATCTCTCTAATCAATAGGAATTTAGAGCGCTTTTTCATATGACTATAGATAACTTTAATTTCTTCCTCTGAAAACTGCCTGTTCATATTTTTGACCATTTATAAATTAAGGAATGACTTATGTTCTTGTAAATTTGACTCATTTCTCTATATATTTTAGAAATGAAGCCTTTATCACAGACACTGGTTGTAACAATTCTCTCCTAGTTCTCTGCTTCCCTCCTAATCTTGGTTGCATTGGCTTTGTTTGTGCATAAGCCTTTCATTTTAATGTAATCAAAATGATCAATTTCGCATTTCATAATGTTCTCTGTCTCTTGTTTGGTCATATATTCCTCCATTCTCCATAAATCAGACAGATAAAATATTCCTTGTTCCCCTAATTTGTTTATAGTATCAGCCTTTATACCTAGATTGTGTACCCATTTGGACTTTATTTTGGTATATGGTGCCAGATGTTGTTCTATGCCCAGTTTCTGCCATACTGTCTTCCAGTTTTCGTAGTAGGTTTTGTCAGCCAGTGAGTTTTTATCTCAGAAGCCGAGGTCTTTGGGTTTATCAAACGGTACATTGCAATAATCATTGATTACTGTGTCTTGTGTACCTAACCTACTCTGCTAATCTACCCCTCTTTTTCTTAGCTGGTACCAATTGGTTTTGATGATTGCTATGTTATAATACAATTTGAGATCTGGTATGGTTAGGGGACCTTTTCTAGCATTACTTTTCATTAATTCCCTTGATATTCTGGACCTTTTGTTCTTCCAAATGAATTTTGATATTATTTTTCTAGTTCTAAAAATAATTTTTAGTAGTTTGATTGGTGTGGCAGGCTTCTTGTCTTTAATGTGAGAGAAGACTGGATCAGAAGAGATTCAGTGTGGTTCGTTGGATAGCACAGGGCAGAGGAATTAGGAGTCTAGGGGACCTGTGTTAAAATTCATCCATAGTAGCTGTGTGATGTTGGGTAAATCACTTAACTCTTTCAGAGTCTCAGTTTCTTCTTCTATACAATAATAAATGGAGCGCCAGTTTTCATGAATTTTTAAGATACCAGGGGATGCCAGCCTTTCTGACCACACTAGGTTTCCCCCTCTCCTTGCTTGACTCAGGGGAAAAGTGTAAGAGGAAATGGGTGCCATCCTGGTGTCTGTGTTTCTAGCATTTCAGCATCCCTTTTAGCCCCCTAGCAAGAAGTATAGGAATTTGTGCATTAAGGTACAAGAGGGACAAAGTGGAAAGTAGGAAGTTGTGCATTATGGCAGAAGTGGGACAAAGTGGAAAGTTCAGGCTGCCTCTGTTTTTTCATTACTCTAAGAAGATCAGGACACAGGAGGTAGGGACTCTGTATTCAAAGAGAAGGGATTGTTGGGTGCATCCACTGGAATATATGAGAGAGACATGAATGGGAAGAGAGGAAGGAACGTTGTACATCCTCTGCCCCAAAAGAATTTGCTTAGTGAATTTTAAAAGTGGCATAGAAATGGGAGCTGTTACTGTGGACTTAAGGAAGCTTTTCCTAACCTCTGTTAATTCCAAATGCTTTCTCTCTTTTAATCATTATCCATTTATCCCACATGTAACTTATTTTTTATTTGTTTACCTATTGTCTCTTCTTTTGAATTGTGAGCTCATTGAGGGCAGGGGCTATCTTTTGCCTCTTTTTGTCTCTGTGGTGCTTAGCACAGTTCTAGGCACTTGGTAGGCTTTTAATAAATATTCATTGATAGTTCATTTAGTCAGTAGAGAGACAAGAAGACCTGGGTTCAGGTTTCTGATACATATTAACTGGGAGATCCTGGGAAAGTCACTTAAAGGTTTCATTCCCTCCCTTGACCCTTCATGTTCACTCTGACAAATTTCTGAGATTTTACATTATTGAACAGTTGCTAGCTGCCATTGGTAGAAATGGTTTTCCCATTAGGAGTTTCTTACACCAGTGAAATAATAGGACTAGACTCCCCACACACCTCATTATCCCCTAAAATATTCCTGCACAAAGAAACAAAGAAGGTAAGTCATTCAATCAACTAGTACTTAGTAAAGGGGAAGTGGGAATAAGGATTTATAGAGCCCCTACTGTGTTTCAGGCAGCTCTGTATCCTTCATCCCAAGTAGGTGAGTTCTGCCCCATCTTGCTGAGAACCAGGTCTCCTACCTATTTCCAAGCTGGTTCTGCCCACACAAACTTACCCCAGCACATACTCCAACTTTTGCTTTCCCGATACCCTTATGTGTTTTCTTGCCCCATTAGAATGTAAGCTCCTTGAGGACAGCCTTGCTTGGTTGTATGCTGCCTTAGTGCTTAGCCCAGTGACTAGGCACATTTATGAAATACTCTACTGTTATATCTATCTCTTTATCATCTATCTATCTATTTTATCTGTCTGTCTATCTATTGACCTGCCTATCATCTATTTATTATGGACAATGTGAAAATTCTCTCTTCCCACATATTGTCCATATGGCTACCAATGGCTAACTTCTCAGGAAAGGTATCTGATTCATATCTCAGGTCTGTCTATCTGTCTGTCCAAGCCAGGACATATCTCAAGGGAATGTTTTGCCTGCTAGCTGTAGGTCTGTTTTAGAGATATGTTCTTCCTCCCGAAGCCCAAGAATATAAGCAGTTATCTGCAGCAAATTTATAAATAGAATGTAAATATGTGCATATATGCAAACATGCATACATACATACATACATGTACATAAATATATACACATACATATATATGCATACACTGGCATATATTCACCTGCATAAATACACATACATACAACACATTCATGTATTTAAAAATACTTTCAGATTATTCGGTAAGTTTTCTGTTAAACTTGGGTTAATTTACGGTAAGATGTCTTATGATGAAATGTCCTTATTGTGTAAGTTTTTCATAATTATGCTACCTCAGAGAGCGAAATTGTATTAGTACCTTTGTTAGGCATAATAAAGGAGTTAGAACATCAAAAGGGATGGGTCTCCCATTTGTGAAATGCAGTATCCTTTGTTCTAAACTTGCCTGAATGAAGGCCAGACCTTATTAAGATCAAGTTTTCACCTTAGTAAGATCAAATTTTAAGAAAATTCACAGCCATCATCCTATCTGGGATGTATTTAGAATGTTCGTTTGAGATTCGGTTGGAAGTTTTAATGGGAATAAATGTCCATGGCCCCACGGTATGGTGGGCATGGCATGGGGAAGATTCACTATGCTTTCTGGGAAGAAAGCCAGGCAGTGGCTTTAGGGGGCTGCTAGAAGAGCTATTCTTGCTTGGCTCCTTGTCAAATGGAGTGCCTGCCTAATCAGGACTGGGTGCAATATGGTTCCTGCCCTTTAACAAAATGATAATAGAAACCCAAGGAGTCCATTGATCGGCTGTGGACATGATTGGGGGATAATGGTGAGGGAGATGGGGTGAGACGGCCAAAGCTGGTATTGGCTCATCTGAAAAGGCCACATGTTAGACTATAAGGTTTTAAAAATTCAACAAGCCAAGCCCGTTTCATCCTATGATGGACACACGTGTCATAGCAGTGTATGTGTGGGATTTGGGGTAAGGAGGACTCAGGGACAGCAATGTAGATTTAGAGCCACAAGGAACTGTTCACATCACCTTGGTGGATCCTCTGATGGTAAAAATGAGGAGCCTGGACCCATTGGACAAGTTTTCCAGTGTCATAAAGGAATGGCCAGGACAGTCCCTCCTTATATCTGCTCACTGTGTTACCATGAGTGGGGTGGAATGAGACGTATCTCAGTGTTCCTTGTGTGTAGAAGAAGAGAGTTGCTCTAAGTGACCTCTTGAGGTTTTGGTTTTTGTTGTTTTTTTTTTCCAGCTCTAGAGCATGGTACTATGACTTTTCCAATTCTCAGTTTGCTTATCTGAAAAATGGACATAATAAATCTTAAATCATGTGGTTATTGAAAGCTCCAAATGAGATAAAGTATGAAAAACACTTGGCTAACCTTAAAGTGCCATGTAAATGTGAGATACTTATTTGTAAGTAACATTCCCCTGGTGATAAGGAAAATAGATTCATTCCCCAAGGAAATTCCTTTTCAAATAACAGAAGCGTGTTAGGTTGTCGAAGGTAGGAATGGTTGAGCAGATTATTATTTGAATTAGTCTGTGGTTAATCTCCCTTTGGGGGGTGTTGGCTAGAAGCCTGTATATATCTCCCTTTCCATTTCTGTCCATTTCTTTAGCCTAAATTCTCCTGTTTCAGCAATGGAAGTGATCAGAATCTGTATCTGTATTTCTGTCAGCAAGAAATACCAAAAAGGGAGCCAAACTCCAAGAGCTTCAGAGGCCATGAATCCTTATGTATTAATGAGTTGGGTCAAGCTACCATCCTTCCCTAGAAAAGAGACCACAAAACTGGGGTATCACTGATCCCTCCATTTCTTCTTTGATTCCTTTCTGAATCACTGCAAAGGTGTAACTGGTGAATAAATAGTGACATTCTCTGAGCTGGGTAAGCAATGTCCTGACCATTTGTATTCATGAATGTTTAAAACAGCAGGAGAGCGTGGCCTCTCTGACCCTACCGGGATCTTCCCTCTCTGTGCAGAACTCAGGGGACAAGTGTCAGGAGAAATGGATGACTTTCCAGAATCTGTATTCATAGGCATTCTGCTTCCCTTTTTGCAACAGCAAAAGGTGCTGTAGGTGGTGAATGAAGGTTGGAGAGAGAGAAAGTTGCTGCGTTGTAGTGAAAGCTGCCTCTGAGGTCCCTCTCCCTCGTATTCTGAGCACATCAGAACAGAACAAGTAGGGGTATTGTGTTCAAATAAATGGATTTTTGATTGGACATGTTAGTCGAATGTTTGGAAGAAAAATGTTTGGATACAATTAGGTGTTAGATCCAGTAGTTGCACAATTAGTAATTATGAATATTCAAATTTATTTTAAAATAAGTATCATGTCCAAATCTACTAGTCTTTTACCTTAGGGATTAGGTTTTGTGTAAGCTTTAGGTCAGTTCCCCAGCTAGCACAGCACACAGAAGATGGTCAATTAAATTTGTCAAAAGGGTGAATGGGGGTTGTGTTTGTCCTTCATTCTCAAAGAGGACCATGACATCAGGGAAATGATGACATGACTTGCAGTTGACTTTGATTTGAGGGAGGGAGGGCTGAACAGCAGGTGGGGATGGGGCAATCTTGGAAGAAGGAAGAAATAAAGGAAAGGAGAAAGGAAAGAAGGGAAGAAATAAAGAACAGATAATTTGTGAAGTCAAACATATGTGCTCTGTTTAAGGATCTCTGGATAGAATTTCACTTTTTCTTGAAGCCCCATCCCCTCCTCATTCATTTCTCCCATGTGTCTCCTTTGCCCTTCTTTCTCTGAGCCCCTCTATGCTCACCCATATTGCTGGTTTCAGAGGTCTTCCTGCAAGATGTCTCTTTCGTTTGCTTACCACATTCTAAAAACTCACTTTCTGATGGCTTCTTGTCATCAAATTCACTATTTCCTGAATAAGCATCATCTGTCTTGCTCTCCGTATTTTAGCATTTATTGGATGCTCATCCTGCCTGTTAGAGCCTATTACCATGCAGTATTGTGTGTGTGTGTGTGTGTGTGTACATACCCAGAAACAGGTAGACAAATACAAAAAACTAATTACTTTTCTTTTTTTTTTTATTCTTCCTGAGGGGAGGGAGTAGATGTGTGATTTCATTGGTGTGAATCACTTCCTGTGTGGAAACTTCCTCCATTGATGCTGGTCAATGATTCACCTCTAACATGTAGTATAAATCAGAGGTGTCAAACTGAAAGGGAAACAGGGAACATTAATCCATACATAAGGATTCCTGTGGGCCACTTGTTAATGGATATAGTGTTATTTGTGTTTTATTGTATTTTCATTTATTTTGTTAAATATTTCCAAATTGCATTTTAATCTGGTTCAGACCATACAGCAAAATGTTGTAGGCCACATACTAGTAGGGCGGGTGTTTGTCACTCCCAGATCAATTGTCTATCCACTAATCCAAGGCCTCTTTCATGTTTGCCTCCCATTAAATGAATATTTGATAAAATCACCTTAGAAAATAGTCCTACTGATTTTTTTTAAAGCATTTCTTTCAATTCAAATAAAGATGTTTTATATCATGCTTTCACAAAGAGAGCAGTGATGATAAAAATGAATGAAAACAAAGAGAACATTTATAGGCTGCACTCAGATTTTCTACAAGCTGAAATTGGAAGAAAAGGGCAAGCCATATTTGGACCAAGAGGATAATTTGTTGATTGTTGATGGGCAATAGACTGTGAATGTCAGGAATCCAGACAGTTGACCTGAGGCCTCTGTTGGATGGAGAGTGTTAATAACTCTTGGTTAACAAATAGCTTTAATCACAGAGGCACAAAGTTTCCCACAAATGATGCCGCATAAGGGTATATATGACTTGGTCGACACCTTAAACAGAGTTCTACTTCTGCTCCTATTAGTCATGCCTGCTTTTTGGAAAACTAAAGAATTATTAACCTTGATTTAGCCAGTGTTAAAAACCATCAAAACCAAAAGGAAACTGAGTTTCATATGAAGACAGTTTTAAACAGTTCTGAAGACCTGAGCTTTTAAATGTAAGAAAAGCTTGACAGACGCCCGAGGCAGCTTCCTTCACTCAGGTGTCTTAGGGGGAGAACTCACCCTACGAAAGTGAATTATAATCTAGGACCTTCTAGAGAAGTGGTTCTCAACCTTCCTAATGCCACGATCCTTTAATACTCATATGTAGGCATATCTGCATGTGGGGGGACCCACCTGGAGACAGATAAAGGAGCGGTATCTTGGTTCCTAAGACCATCGGAAATCTGTGTCCCCCTATGAAAGAGTCTTTTGACCCCCCAAAGGGGTCATGGCCCACAGGTTGAGAACTGCTGTTCTAGCATATCTTCATCATCTATCCATTTCTGAAGGCCCCTCCAGCTCTAAGTCTTTGACCCTATATCCTATACAAATGTTGGATCTTTTTCCAAGGTTATCAACCAAGTAGCGAGGTGCCAAGGAGAATATAAAGTATCCGAGGGTAGAGATTTTGTTATCTTTTTCTTGTATCCCAAGAAATTACCATGGTACTTAATACATAGTAGGCTGGCTTTATTGAACCGAATTCTACCCACAGCCCCTTCCCTCCCTCCAGCTTCTGTTTTTAGAGCATGAACTATCCTTTGCCTTTTTTGTATCCCTTGAATTGAGCATAGTATTTGGCACCTAGGAAGAATTCAGTAAACACTGAGTGATCGGAGTATTTTAGAAATCACCAGGCAGGGAGTAGATGTGGTGTATGCAGGGATGCAGTGACTGTCAGGATGAGAATCAAATCTTTCCTTTAGGTAGAAGTCGTTATTCCCCTTGGCCTCCTTTCATCTCTTTGTGTCTTCATGATTGCTCTCCTTCTTTGTAGCATTCTCTCCTATTGATGGAGAAGGTACTTTGGAATATTTGCCAACATAGTGTAGCTCCTCACTTACGCTGCTGCCCAAGAAGACAGACTCCTACCTAACTTCTCAGTATCTCCTAACTCTCTATATCTCATGAGTGGCATACTCTGAGAATCTTCCAGAACTTTTGGCTTCAGAAAGGTTAAGAGATTTGTCCTAGGTTGTACAACTTAAGTAACCAGCTTTGAGACTACTTGGATGTTTTTTCCACTGTCACTGCACAGAGACAATTTTGTCCCTTAAAAGTTGTTTCAGCATTGTAAACCTACCTCATCTGTCTTTTCCACAGCATTTTTTCTTTCTTTCTGTGATTACTGACTAGGAAGAAATAAGTTTCCAAGAATAAAAACAACCCTAGCAAAGTCCAGGGCCTACACCATTCTTGTGTCTGGAGGCATCTCTGTGGGATAAATATATAGAATACACAATGACTGATTTTTTGTGTCATTTATCTTCTCTTGTGAAAAGAGATGGGATAAGTCACTCATGGCTGTACCATTCGTAAGCCATCCTTCATCACCACACTCATGGAGATAAATGTCACATTAACAGAGACCACAGCTATCATGTATCCTCTGTGCCTAGAGATAGCAATCGATGAGATGAGAACAGCATGCTGGCCGCACGCTCCTCCGAAGTAAGGTTTCAGTGACTTTTCTATGCCCAGTCACTGGATGCTCTGGTCTCTTTCTCTGTCACCTTATGAAGGTGTCTGGGTTAGTAATTTATTGAGAAACCCAAGAGTGCCACAAAAAGCTAAACAAAGGTGAAAGAGAGCAAATATATGCAAGTATTAGTTTTTTAGTCATTTATCATGAGTATGTTAGTTGTACTTGTTGATAATTAGACCTTTAGGGATGATGGTCTTTGGTCATCCTAAGATATATTGGTCTTATAGATTCATAGGAGGTCAACTTAATTCTGAAAGCATTTGTTAAATAATTTCTTGGAGCTAGGTGCTGAGCAATGGGTATACACAGAAAAGAGTCCTTACTTTTCAAGAATCTGCAATTTAACCTTAGTTTTCACACCTGCTATGGAAGGTCCATGTAAGTAGTAATTGTTTTATTCTTCTGTTCTCATATTCCCAGGACTTAACACAGTGTTAGGCACACAGTAAAAAGTTAATAAACATTGAATGATTGATTGATTGATCTTTATGAGCCAAAGCAAGTCATGTGTTCCTAGCTATGACATTTCTATCTTTATGACATTGCATAAGTGACTCTCCATTTCTGGGAATCAGTTTCCACATCTGTAAAATGACATTGTTAAACTTGAGCTGTAAGGTCCTTTCCTGGTTTATGGACATATTATTATTATGGACATTTGGACATATGTACAAGAGAATGAATAAATGAGTGAATGAATAGATGGAGGGATGGATGGATGGATGAAGGAATTTTTAAAAATACATTTACAAGTATTTGCTGTGTTACAGGAAATGTGATAAAGGACAACAGGAATGGAGAGATGAAGATGGAATTATAAAAGTGTAGAAAATCCCAGCCTTTTGGGAAGGAGCCAACAATTCCCTAGAGCAGCAGTTCTCAACGTATGGGTCATGAGCTCTTTAGGGTCAAACAGTCCTTTCACAGGGGTCGCCTAAGACCATGGGGAAACGCATATTTCCAATGGTATTAGGAACTGAGACACAGCTCCTCTACCCATTTCCAGTTTGGTCCGCCCACATGCAGACACGCCCACTTACAAGTATTGAGGCATTATGAAGGTTGAGAACCACTGCCCTAGAGGAATGAAGACACATATAGGAGAGTGGTAGGGTTTTGATTTGGAAAATTCCCAATTTTTATAATTTGGAAATTCTAAGCTTTCAATTTGGAAAATTGCAAATTACAAATATGGCGAGTAGAGCCACAGGGAGGAAAAAGGCATCTTGAAAGAACTGCAAGGTATAAATCCAGACAATGTGCCATGACAAGGTTGTACTGGGAGACATACTTTTTGGATTTGGAAGGGGGAAATCTTTTTCTTCCCCTGATTCAGAACTGTATGTGCTTACTTTGCCCTTGTAAGTATCTGCTCTACAATCACATGCAAATTATCAGATTTTTAATTTTTTTTTTTTTTTTTGCTTTTTGGAGAAAGGAAGGCAGGGCAATTGGGGGTAAGTGACTTGCCTACGGTCACATGGCTACTAAAGTGTTCCAATGTGAGGCCATATTTGAACTCAGGTCCTCCTTTCTCCAAGGCTGGTGCTCTATTCACTGTGCCGCCTAGCCACCCCCTATGTTATCAAATTTTTAATGAATATAACTCTTTCACCTTTGGATAAAATGTGAAGGTAGGTCTAAATAGTCAGCCTAATTGCTGGATACCCCTGGAAATTTAGTAGCTAAACTTCTATTTGGCAGCAAGGGTAAAAGCATAGTAATTGTCATGAATAGAGACGCTACCATAATGCATAGATCACTGGACTTTGAGTCAGGAAGACCTTGGTTCTAATCCTACTTCAGAAACTTGGAATTGGTGGAATATGCAAAGTCTTTTCTCATCAGTAATAACAAGAACAACAACAGTAACAAGGACAAATTTCATAGCACTTCTTGTGCGCCAGGCACTGAGCTAAAGTGTTTTTCCAATATTCTCTCATTTTATCTTTACAGCAAGACTGGGAGGAAGGTGTTCTTATTATCCTTTTTTCACATATGAGGAAACTGAGGCAAATAGAAATTAAGTCACTTGCCAAGTGTCTGAGGTTGGATTTGAACTTGTCCTGATTTCAGGTCCTTCGGCTTTATCTGCTATAACATGCAAATGATAATAGTTAATTAGAGCATTAATGAACTAGAGTCAGGAAGCCCTGAGATCAAATCCCATTCCTGACACTTACACACTGTGTGTAACATGGGCATTATACTTTACTTCTCTCTTCTTGATTGTGGTTATATTCATAATAGCATCTACTTTAAAATATGATATAAAATTTGGCTATTGTATTTGGTGGGATTGTGGTTTAAATTTGCAAAGTACTATACATACCTATTTAGATGTTCTTGCATTTGAGTCTTACAAGAACCTTGGAAGGTAAACACATTAGGTGTTATTTTCCTAATTTCATGTATGAGGACACTTAGCCTGAAAGAGATGGTCATAGAGTTGGTCAAGGACAGGATTGGAGTCCACGTGTTTTTAACTCATATTCTGTGATTTGATCAATTATACCTTGTTGTCTGTCTGGAAAATCCCTCAGTTCAGGTCTCACCTATCATGGGTATGTCACTGTATGCTTTTCACCTGTCTCCAGATCGCAACACTTCTGCCTAAGTCCTTGGCCAAATTCATTCTTTGATGCCACGTTCTTAGCACTGCCTCTCTGGTCTCAACCTCTTGTCTCTATCTGGGCTCCTAGAGAAGATTCTTCCCTTGTCATCTATAAATCCACAAGGGCTCCATGGAGAGTTTTCAGGGAATCTGTGAACTTGGATGGGGGGGAGTTTTTATTTGCACAAATTTCTAGCTCAAATTTAGCATTTCCTTCAAGTATGAATTTAATAAAAGTACCGAGAAGTGGCCCATGACAGTCACTGGAGTGCCAAAGGGATTTATGATACAATAAAAGTTAAAACCCTTTGCCCTTTGGTCTCCTATGTGAACTGAGACCTATAAGGGACTCTTAGAAATAACCTATTTGTATATTTTGATTTTAAAGATTGGGAAATTGAGATTCAGAGCTGACCTCTGCCCTGTTCAGTAGTATGTTTATTCTAGCAATGTCCAATCTCAGGATCTGGGCCACCTTGGGCTTTCAGATAGCATGAAGGCTACTTCACAATAAGTGAGTGCACCTCTCTAAATTGAGATGAAAAATAAAGGTAGCTGCTCCATCATCGGCCTCTGAGCTTTTAATTGGGGTATTTAGATTTGCAGTTATATTTCCTCAGACTCAGAAAATTCACAGACCCATAGATCTAGAAAATATCTTTGACATCTAGTCCCAGGGGTCCATGAAGATGCATGTGTATAGATTACACATATATGTGTATGTGTAGACATGTTACTATAATATATTCATATAAATGGCAGCTAGGTTGCAAAGTAGATAGAGTGCCAGACCCAGAGTCAGGAGGGCTCATCTTCCTGAATTCAAATCTGAGCTGGAGGGGCAGCTGGGGGCACAGTGAATAAAGCACTGGCCCTGGAATCAGGCGGACCTGAGTTCAAATGTGGCTTTAGACACTTAACACTTACTAGCTGTGTGACCTTGGGCAAGTCACTTAACCACAATTGCCTTATCTTCCCCACTCCAAAAAGCAAAAAACAAAACAAAACAAAACCTGAGCTTGAGAATAAAATAGCAAACCACATAAGTTCTCTGCCACAAAAAAAAAACCAACAACAAAAACAAATGCGGTCATAGAGAGTTGGACACAACTGGAAAATGAGTTAATAACAACAAAATTCATATATAAGCACATATACATATGCCTCTCCTATATATTGATTTAGATATAGACTATATTTCAATGTAATTGGTTTCCTTTGTAATCCTGTATATGCTGTTCTGTGCATTTATCAACATGGTTGTGAAGAATCCAGGACACATGAAAAAGCTCTGTTCTAAGCCAGCTTTCCAAGTCTTCCTTTTTTAGATGAGGAAGCCAAATCATATCAACATGAAATGACTTGCTTAGAGTCATACAGTGGCACCGGGCAAAGAATCCAGGTTTGAACCCAGTTTTTCTCTTTCTAACTCTGAATTTCAGGCTCTTTCCTCACTCATTCAACTTTCTTTCCCATGTCCACCAATTTAGTGGGAAAAGGTTGTGGTTTTACATAATATATGGGACAGCCTCCACTGAACAACATTTAATTTTTCATGTTAGAGGAACGAGAAAGATTCCTGCTGTATTGAGTCCCAGTGTGTCCATCCAAGTCATTAAGTTCTGTTAAGAATAGATTTCACTGAGTTCATTCGGCAACAATTAGTGCATTTCTATATTGGCAGCAGCAAGTGTATTATTAAAAACCACCAGTGGCTAGAACAGCTACTTTGGCTTTCTGCCTGGTACAGTGCTAAGCACCCAGTGGGCATCCAATAAATATTGTCACCGATGATTATGGCGGTGGTGGCAGCAGACAGAGAAATGCTCTGAGCTCTTCCCTGAATTCTCCATGGGGGCTGTTTTACATGGGAAAATCCTGCGATTCCCTGTGCTGTACTGACCACTGTGGGGAACTAAGTGGTGAATGATTCACGATAAGCCCTTTCCCCAGTACGTTGAATGCTTTGGCAGCAATGAACTCAGAATGGCTCCCTGTCAAACTCCAGAATGGCAGCTAACAGACGTGGTAACACCAGTGATTGTGTGACAGCACCTGCTACTCTAAGACATCACTGATTTGGAGAAACAATAATAAATGCTCACTTCTGTATTCTCTCTTCCATATTTTGGTTTTGGGGTGTTTTTTTTAGCTTGCAAAAGGCTTTCCCATAGCAGTCTGATTATGTAAACATGTAAGTTCTTTATTGTTCTTATCAAGTTGATTTTGTCTTGCCCAACTTGCCACGACCCTGTTTGGGATTTTCTTGACAGAGATACTGGAGCAGACTGCCTTTTTTTTTTCTCCAGCTCATTTTACTGATGAGGAGACTGCAGCTAACAGGGTTAAGTGACTTGCCCAGGGTCACACAGCTAGTAAATGTCTACGTTTGAACTTAGAATTTCCTGACTCCAGTGCTCTATCCACTGTACCACATAGCTACCCCAAGTACTTTTTTTAATCACCATTTAAAAGAACACATGAGCACAGAACGTAAATGTTGGAAGTTTGCATCTCATCTGGAAAATGAATGGTACTAACCCACAAAGCCACGAGCATTTATTAAGTGGCATCTGTATGCCAGACATTAGGGAGAAAAAAGTCATAAATGAAGCAGCTTTTGTCTTCAAGAAGCTTGCATTGTAGCGAGCCTGTAGCTTTCTATATATGTGTCTATATATGCAGGTATATGCAAATATATGCATGCATATGTAGACATATGTACACACAATATTCTGCTGAAATAGAGAAAGTACTGAAATGATAGTCATGAAAGCTAGTTTGAATTCTACTTCTTCCACTTAAATATGAACTATATGACTCTGGGCAAGTCACTTCCATGAGCTTGATTCCTCAACTATAAAGTGAAATGAATAGATTACATGACCTGAGGTCCCTTCTGGAAACAGATTTATAATTCAGTGATCCTAAATACCAGGCAATTTGAAGAGTGGGGTAAGAAGGAGCTGAAATCTCATTTATGACATCCCTAAAATTGGTTATCTAGGCTTTATTTAAAGACTTCTTTCTCAAGAGTGAAAGTACCATTCAATCCTAACCTCACTGGCAGTTAGCTCCAATTATTGGGTGTGTTTTTTCTGTTTGTTTGCTCTTGTTTGATTTCCTGATATCAAGCTTAAATATGCCTTTTTGTCCAATTTCCACTGTCATTTCTGATTCTCCCCTTTAGGGCTAAACAGCACCAGCCACAACACAACCAACACTCACCTAAGTCCTTGCTCCACTTCCTGCTGATACTGCCAAATACTTGACACAACTTTGCTTTTTTCCCCTGTTGTTCAAGCTAATTTCCTCTCCAGTTCCTACAAGTGATCCTCATAAAACATGTTAAGAGTTTCACAGACTTCAGTGGTGAATAAGGAACAACTGAAATGATCATATTTACCCCTGAAAATCAAGGTGGTCAAAGTGAGGCCATGCCACTTGTCCACCTAGCCTCTAGATCAGGGCTAGTACGGGCTAGAACTAGGATTGGTGGATGTCCTGCTCTTCGGGTTCCAAGGTGCATACTCTGTCCTTTCTGTAACATGCTGAGTCCCTCTTAGAGAAGGTATGATAGAATACACATGATAGAATAATATAGCTGTAATCCTTATGTATGTGGTTTCTTTGGCCGTTGCATCAGCAGTCTCCACCTTGCCAGCAGGTGTCCAAAGGGGTTTCAGTGTTAGTTAAGCTCTCTTATGAACATATCAACCTACGTGTACCCATTAGAATATAAACTCGAAAGCAAAGACTATTTAATTTTGATTTTATTTGAATCCCCAGCACTTAGAACATTATCTGACACATCAGAAGTGCTTAATAGGTATTTGTTTCCTCCTTCCTTCTTTCCTTCCTTCCTTCCTTCCTTTCTCCCTGTCTTTCTTCCTTCCTCCCTCCCTCCCTTCCTTCCTTCCCTCCTTCCTTCCTTCCCTCCTTCCTTCCTTCCCTCCTTCCTTCCTTCCCTCCTT
>CM053601.1:173110525-173140641 GCA_028646575.1 Pseudocheirus occidentalis | reverse complement strand
TGTTTACCTTCTTATGCTTCTTGTGTTTGAATGGCAAATTTTCTGTTCAGTTCTGGTTTTTTCATCAAAAATACTTGAAAGTCCTCTACCTCACTGAATGACCGTATTTTCCCCTGGAACATTATACTCAGTTTTGCTGAGTAGGTGATTCTTGGTTTTAATCCCAGCTCTCTTGCTCTCCAGAATATCATATTCCAGGCCCTTCAATCCCTCAGTGTAGAAGCTGCCAGATCCTGGGTAATCCTGATAGTGCTTCTGCAGTATTCAAATGGTTTTCTCTTGGCAGCCTGTAATATTTTCTCCTTGGTTTGGGGAGTAGATTTTTCTTGTAACAAAGTGAAACAATTAAGCAAAACTCACAATACAGGGACCTCATCTAAAAGTGAATATAACATTACACACCTGTAGCTCCCCCTCAAATCTCTCCATTTTAAGGTATTTTTATTTAATTAACAGAATTGTATTTTCTCTCCCACATCACTCTGTGCCCCACTGGGTAGAGGGAAGAGGAAGAGTGAGACAGGGAGGAACAGGAAAGGAAGGAGAGAGGGTGTGTGTCTGTGTGTGTGTGTGTGTGTGTGTGTGTGTGTGTGACAGAGACAGAGAGAGAGAGAGAGAGAGAGAGAGAGAGAGAGACCAGGAGTAGAGGGAACAAATTCTTTCTAAAAATATGTTTATAATCAAACAAATAAATTCCTTAATTGGCTATGTTCAAAATAACCATACATTTCACGTTACATCTTAAATTCAACAAATAACTTCCCGTTAAAAGCTATATAGTTAGCTTCATCACTGGCCCTTCAAAATCATGGATGGTCATTGCATTAATCATAGCTCTTATAGATTTTATAACTGTCTTTACAATAGTTATTTTTTATAAACTGTTCTGTTGGTTTTGCTCATTTTTTTTTCATTTTTTCATTTGTGTCTTCAATATTGTTCCTTTTGGGAAAGTCATCAGACCTCTTGCTGTCCCTTGGCAATTTCTCTAACATAGGGTATCCCAAAAGTCTTAGTGCAGTTTTAACTGTAATAATAGTTTAAGTGGAAAAAAGCAGTTAACAATGTACTTTTGTCCAGATTCTTTCCTTATCTCAGTCATATGTCTAGGAAACAAATGTAGATAATGCATTTAAATATACATATACATAAATATGTATGTATATGAAAGAGACCATGTCTTAATTATATTTTTATCTCTAGTTGCATCTGTTGCACAACAGAATACTTACTTAAAATTGCTAATGAAAGAATGAATGAATGAATGAATGAATGAATGAATGAATGAATGAATGGAAACACTGTGTATCTACATGAAGATTACTGTGCTATCTATGGATTTGTCTTTTTTTTAAGATATTCAATAGGGAATGTTGTTAAGCCTAGTCTTGAAACTGGGTTGTTATTTTTAATAACATAAGTAAATGCAAAGAAAGAAGTTGAGAAAAAGAAACTATTTAAGATAATTGATGTGTGTCTTTGTGAGAAACAGACAGCAAGATGTGGTAAATAGGGCACCAACTTTGGAGCCCTGAAGATGTGGATTCTGACATTTGCTAATAGTGAAATGTGATCAAATCCTAGCCCTGCAGCCTTCCAAACAACTCATTGATATTTCAGATGAGTTTCCAAAGCCTACCTATGGAGAAAACTAACAGCCTGAGTACCCTACACTGTTGGAATTCTAAGTCCAACTTCTTCTTCCCATAAAAATTAAACAAAAAAAGTCTTTAGAGGCAAATACACAGGAAGACCTTTAAATCCAACCCCCTCTTCTCTATGTATAAAGTGAACCTAAATTCTACTAAGATTATCTCCATAAAAGTATGATAGTCATAAATGAATGAGTGAAGAAGAAATTGTGCTAAACATATAAATTGAAAAAAGAAAGAGATGGGGGAAGAAGAGAGTTCCTCCCCAGAAGGAGCTTATAATAGGGCAAAATAACAAATAGGGGTGGGGTTGAAACCATGTGGATTGATATAGCCTTTCTAAGAGTAATGGCGTTATTGATCTGCTTATCATTCAGTATGAGAGGAGAGTTTTTGAACTTTGAGGGTTTCTTATATTAGCATTGTTGAATTCTTTGAAAGCCAAGAAGAAAGACCCTGAGGTTTTCATGAATTGGAAAAAGTCATTCTACCCTTTGTTAGCCCCTACTGAGAATAATACTGTGGTTATGGCCCTGCCTGCCTCCACCATAACTTCTGCTTACGTAGGCCCAAACACATCCTGCCATGCACCAGAAAGGACACATGGCTGCCATAATGCCTTTCCTAAGAGAGACTTTATCTTTTCCCCCGCTTTACATGACCTTTTAGTAAATCTTTAGACTTTGTTTCTTTTCTCTACCCTGAATCATTGGTTCTAGATCATTCTTAGGAGCTGTGTATCCTGCTCTCATCTGTCTGCTATAAAAGTCTGGCCAGTATAAATTTATCACATCCATGGTGTTAATGGACTCCTTATGACCGTGAAGAAGAACTTCCCCTCTGTTGATTCAGCCTTCCCCATTGATGTCAACAAGTCAAATTGACAAGCATTTATTAAGTGCCTACTCTGTGCTAAGCTGTGGGATTACTAAGAAAAGGAGGGACAGTCTTTGTTTTCAGGGAGCTCACAGTCTAATAAAGGAGAGAACATACAAACACCTTATACAAATAAGACATATACAGGAGAAGTGGAAAATAGTCAACAGAGAAAAAACACAAGCATTAAAAGGGAACAGGAAAGGTTTCTTGACTTGACACATAAAGGAAGCAAGGAGGCAGTGAGAGGAAGTGTCAATATGATTGATGAGTGAGAGATGAATTGGAGAAGGGAAAAACTTACAAAAAGGGAAACCATCCAGAAAACTATTGAAAGTTGGGGCAGCCCTGCACCTGATTCGTGGGAGTATCAGAGGAAAGAAGAAAGATGCTACAAAGGTAAAATCAGCAGAATTTGGCAACTGATTGGATAAGAGGGGTACGAGAAAGTGAAGAGTTGAGAATGATATACCAAGCATGGGAGACTGAGAAGTCTCCTTATTAGTACAAGGAAAGCAAGGAGGAGAGGCTCGTTTGGGAGGGAACAATAATGAGCTTAGTTTGGGAAATATTGAGTTTAAACTATGAGATCTTGTTCAGGCTGTCCAACGAGGCCATAAAGGATTTGCTTACCAAATTTGTTTCAAAATAACCCATTTATTGACTGAATTTCATCTTTTCCACCCATGCCTCTGACCAGTTAATATGTATGGCAAGTTCTATGATGTTGTTAGAGACACATTATGTATTCAGTGATTTCATCCAGGCAAAGACTACTCCTCAGAATGAGTAGGAGTCCAAACTGAGTTGAAAATAGAAACGTTTTATTAGGAGGAAAATTAGACACTAGGGCCAAGGACCCCAGTATAAGATACAAAGGATCCCACAGCCCAGTAGAGGCAGTAGATATTTATGCTTGAAAACTAATAAAGGGGAGGTTTAAAGATGGGTTGTGAAAAAGAATGGACAATCTTTCCTCAGAGTGGGTAGACATAGAAGCAGAATTTTTGGCAAGAACAGTGGACTTCAAGGCCCAGTTTGGGCAGAGGGAGGTGGAAGCACAACTCTGAAAGGTCAGCCGGTGAACACTAGCAAAGGCTTCTGGAAGTGAATAAGACATTGGCTCACTACAGTCTCCTTATTGTCTCTTTTCAGCAAATAGGGTTATTCTGTGTCCGGTTAATCTGCCTGGTAAGGTAACTCATAGCAAATAGATATTTTAATCCTACGGGTACTTCCCCAGTGACAACCCAACTTCAAAAATCTAATCAGTTTCAGAAGCGTGATTTGAGCAGTCTGTTCAACATTAAGCCCAGAGCCCTGTGTGTGTTTGTGTGTGTTTATGTGTGTAAGTATGATAAATAGGAAATTGTGAAATGATACTCGTCTCTCATTCTGTCAGTGACCCTTCTGGGTACATCTTTCTTATGCTTCAGCCCATGAGCCATTTATCGGTGTCCCAGAAACACTGGTAGACAAAGAAAAGAGAAAGCTGTATTGAGAAAAACAGGACATCCTTTGGGAAGCAACTCTAAGTGTAGGAGCAGTTAAATATAAAATCTCCCAAAATAAATTCATAAGTATACATTGTCTGACAATATCATTTTGAAGATTGAATATATTTAAATGGATTTCACTTTGATGTGAGAAATAAATTTTTATACACTCATATATCGTAACGTAGCATTTTGATGCCAAATGAAACCATTTGGAACTTAGAGTGGGAAACCTGTCTGGGAGGGTAGTTTGCTCCAGTCGATCCATTCATTATGCATTCAGTTGCTCTATGTTATAAATGTGCTCTGAGCCAGCTGTAATTCATAAGACTTCACTTATGGCTGATTTATAGGGAATTTCATTAATCGCTACTCCAGAGAGACCTTGCAGTAAAGCAATAGATAGAAAATGCTCCACAGCCTGGAAAGGAAGAAAGAAAAAAATTCAGTGGGAAGGCAGGGCACTGTGGCTCAACAGGGAGAAATACTAAAAGGTAATGATTATGGGGAAGCCCAGACAGTCCATTCCTCCTCATCTTCCTTGAGGAAACTGAATGGATGGAGGTGTGCGTATATACACAAATAAGTGCATTCAGGCATTGGTGACATTTATACTGGGAAGGGACGGTAAAGAATATAGTATCTGAAGAATGCCAAGTGCATTGTTGGCACTTGGTCAGCATTACAGCCTCATCATTAGGGTGGTAATGATCAACACTAGCCCTGCTGCTATGAGATTATTATTTATAAACAGATCTCTGTGCAGTTAGATTTAAATAGTTATTTGTTATTTCCAGCTCTCAACATATTAAGCAAGGTTCTTTGTCATCACAAGGACAGAGAAGAGAATAAACATGATATGAGATGGGGAAAAATGGTAAACGACTTAAAAATTACAATCTTCTGGTCTTTGTTGGTGACTTCATGGCTGGAGAGGTATTAGAAAGGATGCTTCCGTTAGATTTCTGGTGTCCTATGCCACTCTGAGACTACAGCAGGTAGGATTACTCAATTAAATTAAATTCAATGAACATTTCTTAGGCACTTATTACTAATGAGGCTTTACAAGGCAATGGGGATGAAAAAGACAAAAATGAAATCTGTCTCTCTGGGAGCGTACTTCTACTGGTAGAAACAAAATGTGCATAGGCAACCAAAAAGAGGGCAATGGAATCCAAGGTCTAAAATAGGTAGATAGATAGATGGATGGATGGATGGATGGATGGATGGATGGATGGATAGATAGATAGATAGATAGATAGATAGATAGATAGATAGATAGATGGAGAGAGAGATATGGGTAGAGAGATAAATGGATAGATGATAGATGGATAGAGAGATGTATGGATAAATAGAGATGGATGGATAGATAGATAGATAGATAGATAGATGGATAGATGGCGAGAGAGATATGGATAGAGAGATAAATGGGTAGAGAGATGTATGGATAGAGATGGATGGATGGATGGATGAATCGATGGAGAGAGATATATAGATAGAGAGATAGATAAATGGATAGATGATAGATGGATAGAGAGATGTATGGATAGGGGTAGATAGATAGACAGACAGACAGATAGACAGATAGCCAATAGAAATTCCTTAAGGTTTGTTGGCATCAGAAATTAACACTGAGGAAATTCCTTCTACCATTACAGATCTGCTCATGCTTTGTGATTTATAGTTTGGAAAATGTATCTTTTCGGAAGTAAGAGGTAAAATTACTTGCCCAAGGTCTCATAGAAACCATCAAAGTTGTATGTACAACTTCCAATTCTAAAGCTGATCCTCTATGAGCTATACCAGCTGCCTCTAAATCCAAATTCATTTTTAAAATCAAAAAGTAGTTTTTAATGGGGAAGGGAGGGAGGGAGTTGGAGACGGAGCTAACTGAGGAAGCAGGAAAGACCTCTAATAGAATGTATCACTTGAACTGACCCTAGAAAGGAGGTAGAGCTTTCAAGAGGTAAAACTGAGAAGGGATAGTATTACATTTCTAGAAAAGAATCTTCTACACACAGGCTAAGAGAGGAGACATGGAAATTAGTTGGGCTGAAACATAAAGCGCATGAAAGCAAGTAAGGTTCATTAATGCTAAAACAACAGGTTTGAGCTAGGTTGTCAAGGCCAAAAATGTCAAGTAGCAGAGTTGTATTTGTACTACAGATAATGGGAGCTATTGAAGCTTATAGCACTTAAACCAGTGGTTCTCAAACTTCCTAACGTGGGCGTATGTGGGCGTATCTGCATGTAGGCGGACCCGCCTGGAGACAGATAGAGGAGCTGTGTCTCAGTTCCTAAGACCATCAGAAATATGTGTTTTCCTATGGTCTTAGGCAACCCCTGTGACCCCTGTGAAAGGGTTGTCCGACTCCCCAAAGGGGTCACAACCCACAGGTTGAGAACAACTGACTTAGAAGATCATAGTACTTTAAACATTGTAGGCAAAAAATAATAACAACTCAAGAATAGATCAGGCTTCAAGGTTTGGAAAGCTCGTTACAACTAGTAATAAAAGCAACCCACAGAGAAATGGGGTATCTACTGAGTATCACAAGTTCATAGTTCAAAGGAGCAGAGGCCTAGACATTAGAGCTCGGAGGTGCCCTAGAGGTCATTTATGCCAGTTGCTTCATTTAATAGATGTGCAGACAGTCCCAGAAAGGATAAATTACTTACCCAGGGTCACAGAAGTAGTATGCATCAGATACAGTGTTTCAGCCCACGTCCTCTGACTACAAAGCCTATTTGAGAAACAATCCTTTTCCTGGCAGAGAATTCTCAGAAGTGGAATTAAAGCTTGTTTAGTGAATATATTGCCCCTTTATCTTAATCCTGCGCCCTACTTTTTTTCCTATTATGGGAGACAGTTTTACATAGTGAAAAAAGATTCTTGGTTTGGATCAAAGTACCACTACCCATGTGGCCTTGAGCATATCACAACTTCTTCTGGGCATCTGTTATCTCACTTCTTAAAGGAAAATATAGATATTCTCTAATGTCCCTTCCAACTATAAATCTGAGCCCCTGTGGCCTGTCTTGTGAGCTACCCATTTTATATCAGGGCCATTATCTTCAGTTTTCATCGTAAAGCAAATGTTATTAAAGGCCTCATTATCAGATATTAACTTTTCTGTATTTTCATATGTGATTACCTTCACACACCCCCCAAAAAGAGACTTTTTATGAGGAAAAAAAATAAGAGAGTTAATGGTTGGTTAAAAAAGACCTTGAGTCCAGTCTGCCCAATGATAAAGCAGAATGTCACTCAAGATCACAAAATTTCAAGATTTTCTAGGGAATTCATTGGACTCACAGTACAATTCTTAGTCTACAACATCCCTAGCAAACAGTCATCCAGTCAGCCTACAAACTGTCAGTGAGGGGCAATCCACTGGCTCCAGAGACTGTGTTGGTACCTATGGAGGTCCCATTCCATTTTGGAAGCGAGCTGATTGTAATGGAGCTTTTCTAGAAATCAAACGTGAATTTGCCTCTTTTCAGCTTCTTAATTGGAAAAAAATCTTCTTTTAGAGGAAAATAGACCAAATCTAATCCCTCTTATACAGAATAGTCTTTTACATGCCGGAATGCAGCTCTCTTGTCTTACCTAGACCTTCTCCTCTCCAAGATAAACATCCCACTTCTTTCAGACCAAATCTTTTAATCATTCTTGTTACCCTCCTTTGAATTCTCCCAAGATGCTCCTTGAAGACAGAGGGTCTTTTCATGCTTCTTTGTGGAATTCACATGTAGCACAGTGTAGTACATGGAAGCAGCTTAATAAGTATTGTCTTAATTGAAACTGGTTTGATTGGAAATCAGAGAATCTTGCTCTGAGATATTAGTTGTGCGCCACTGGCAAAGTCTCCTCCCTCTGTGTAGATATTTTTTTCCATATCTGTACCAGGAGAGATATAACTATAATTATACCAATTTGCTGCTCCCAATCTGTAATCCAATGAGCCAGACATGAGATGACAATGAGACATTTCTGATAAATATGGTTGTCCTTCCATTTTTTCAGGTGGCTTCTCAGTTACTGTGTGTGGATCCCATCACTCCTGTCTTCTGTTCTTTGCACTTTTCTCTTCACAGTCCTATTTGAGCTCCTATTGGGTCAGAGCGCACTTCACAGCAAATACCACATAGTGTAGTTCACTATAAGAATAAATGGTTATTTGTTTTCTTAGTTTTGGGAATGGAGAGTCTGAACATAAAAACCTCTGCCAGTAATATTATATCAAGAAGATTATTTGTCAGAGGTCTAACATTTTCACTGTTTTCATTTTTTTTTCAGATTATTTGATCTCCAGGAGGACCAACCCCAGATAAATTATGAATGTTGAACAAGATGACCTTACATCCACAGCAGATAATGATAGGTCCTAGGTTTAACAGGGCCCTATTTGACCCCCTGCTTGTGGTGCTCCTGGCTCTCCAACTTCTAGTGGTGGCTGGTCTGGTGAGGGCCCAAACCTGTCCTTCTGTATGTTCCTGCAGTAACCAGTTCAGCAAGGTCATCTGTGTGCGGAAAAATCTCAGAGAGGTCCCTGACGGCATCTCTACTAACACACGGCTTCTGAATCTCCACGAGAATCAGATTCAGATTATCAAGGTGAACAGCTTCAAACACCTCAGGCATCTGGAGATCCTACAGCTGAGCAGGAATCATATCCGCACCATTGAAATTGGGGCCTTCAATGGTTTGGCAAACCTCAACACTTTGGAGCTCTTTGACAATCGATTGACCACCATCCCGAATGGGGCTTTTGTATACCTGTCTAAACTGAAGGAGCTCTGGCTGCGGAATAACCCCATTGAAAGCATCCCTTCTTATGCTTTTAATAGAATCCCATCTTTGCGCCGATTGGACTTAGGAGAGTTGAAGAGGCTTTCATACATCTCTGAAGGGGCCTTTGAAGGTCTCTCCAACTTGAGGTATCTGAACCTTGCCATGTGCAATCTGCGGGAAATCCCAAACCTCACACCACTCATCAAGTTGGATGAGCTGGATCTTTCTGGGAATCATTTGTCCGCCATTAGGCCGGGCTCTTTCCAGGGTTTGATGCACCTTCAGAAATTGTGGATGATCCAGTCGCAGATCCAAGTGATTGAAAGGAATGCATTCGATAACCTTCAGTCACTGGTAGAGATCAACCTGGCACACAATAATCTGACCTTACTGCCTCACGACCTCTTCACGCCCCTCCATCACCTTGAGAGGATCCACCTGCATCACAACCCTTGGAACTGCAACTGTGATATTCTGTGGCTCAGCTGGTGGATAAAGGACATGGCGCCCTCCAATACTGCATGCTGTGCCCGCTGTAACACACCCTCAAACCTGAAAGGGAGGTACATTGGGGAATTGGACCAGAATTATTTTACCTGTTATGCCCCTGTGATCGTTGAGCCTCCCGCAGACCTCAATGTCACAGAGGGCATGGCGGCAGAGCTCAAATGTCGGGCCTCCACCTCACTGACCTCTGTATCTTGGATTACTCCCAATGGGACGGTCATGACCCACGGGGCATACAAGGTCCGGATTGCTGTGCTCAGTGATGGCACATTAAATTTTACTAATGTAACTATACAAGATACAGGCATGTACACATGCATGGTGAGTAACTCTGTCGGGAACACCACAGCTTCAGCCACCCTGAATGTGACCGCGGCAACAACTACCCCATTCTCGTATTTTTCCACTGTCACCGTAGAGACTATGGAACCTTCTCAGGACGAGGCCCGAACCACAGAGAACAATGTGGGGCCCACACCATTCATTGACTGGGAGACCACCAATGTGACCACCTCTCTCACTCCCCAGAGCACAAGGTCAACGGAAAAAACATTTACCATCCCAGTGACCGACATAAACAATGGCATCCCGGGAATTGATGAGGTGATGAAAACCACTAAGATTATCATTGGTTGCTTTGTGGCCATCACTCTCATGGCAGCGGTGATGCTGGTCATCTTCTACAAGATGAGGAAACAGCACCATCGGCAAAACCACCATGCCCCCACGCGGACTGTTGAGATTATTAATGTGGATGATGAGATTACGGGGGACACACCCATAGAGAGCCACTTGCCCATGCCTGCTATAGAACATGAGCACCTAAATCACTATAACTCTTACAAATCTCCATTCAACCACACAACAACAGTTAACACAATAAACTCAATACACAGTTCAGTGCATGAACCGTTGTTGATTCGAATGAACTCGAAAGACAATGTACAAGAGACTCAAATCTAAAACATTTACAAAAGTTACAGAGAAAAAAACACAAGAGACGGTTTATAAAAAAAAATGACACAAATGACTGGGCTAAATCTACTGTTTCAAAAAAAGTGTCTTTACAAAAAAAAACAAAAAAGAAAAGAAATTTATTTATTAAAAATTCTATTGTGATCTAAAGCAGACAAAATGATGTGTATTCCTCAGAACCTGTTTTGCTGCATTTATTTACCCTCCCTCCCCCTACTGCCTTCCCTCCCTCTTTGCCATATTTTTCATAGGAGATCTCAATTCCCTAAAGAACTGGTCTAGGAAATTTTGTAAGAATTCTGTTACACTTTGGGATTTTTATGGTGAATTCTAGTGGTGAGATTCGGTCTCTTTTGTCTCTTCTGTTTTATTTTTATTTTCTTCTTCTCATGCCCTTATGAAATACTCCAGTGGGGGAATGCAGTATTAGACATAGATTTATAAGAGAGAAAAAGGAAAAAAATGCAAAATCTTATATTTTTCATGTAATGACCTGTTCTGTATTTACCAGGAGGACCATTCTGTGGAAAAGAAAAGAAAAAAAAAGAAAAAAAAACAAACAAATAAGAG
The DNA here is from genome assembly GCA_028646575.1 of Pseudocheirus occidentalis. Lineage (NCBI taxonomy): Eukaryota > Metazoa > Chordata > Mammalia > Diprotodontia > Pseudocheiridae > Pseudocheirus > Pseudocheirus occidentalis. The sequence goes on along the minus strand of CM053601.1, from coordinate 173,129,770 downwards.
ATTAATTTACATGTCAGAATCTATAAATCCCATGATCTTTTAATGACTCTAGAACCAGAATTTGTAGTTTAAAAAAAAAACTAAAATAAGGTTATAAATAAAATATTGTTGGTTTTTTCTGTACCTGGACAGAACTTATTTGAAGTGTGGCTCAAATATGGAAGGTTCTTAGAGTGTCTCCTCCTGCCCCTGGAAAAGAAATATTAGGGTATTCTTCAGCCATGCTATCCTATGTGTCTCAGTACCCGGGGTTGTGCTAATGACTCCTCTAGAATCTGGGACACTTTAGAGGGGATGTTGTGGTATTTTTACTTTCCATTAGGGCCATCAGTAGTATTTGGTAAGCATGAAGGTACCCAAAGACACGTGGAGTGCCACTGAAATCCACTCTGGAAGAACAGCTTCAAGGAAAGTCTTCAGAGCTTCACCCTGTTTGATGAAGGGGTATGACATCATTTGGTTGGGCATTGAAAAGTCCAAGTTGGTTCTAAGGTCTGAGTCTCAAAGGTCTTTAAGAGGTAACTGATGGAGAACACTTAAAATTCAACAGAAATTTGCAATTCAACAACCATTTATTGAACACTTTTGGCATAACAGGCAATGTCTTTGGTGCTGGGGATACAAAGAGAAAAATGTAATAATCCCTGCCCTCAAGGCACTTACATTCTATTTAGATGAAACAACATAAGCAGATGTAAAGTATATACAAATTGATATGTACAAGAAAATTTCTTGAGGGAAGACACACTTTGGGGAATCAAGTAAAGTCTCTTATAAGAGTTGGTACTTGAGTTAAACCTTGAAAAGAGCTAGGGATCTTGGAAACAGGAGGAGATGAAGAGGTATAGCATCCTGTCCATCCGGGAAAGAACGTGCAAGAAGATGAAATTCTGTATATAAAGAGTAGCTAGAAAGCCAATTCGGCAAGATCGAATGATAGGGAATAATGTGTTGATCAGCCTAGAAACATAGGCTGGCAGCATGATCTTCAGTGACTAGTTGAAGGTAATTTGAATATAAAAGAGAAAGTACATTATTAAAACCACTCTTGAAATATGCCAAGGTAGTTGTTGCCAGTGGGATGCCTTCCACTTATGCTGCTCTTCTTCCCCTCACACCTCCCATCCTTCTACTCTAGATTGCCTTGGAAGGACAACACGTTTCCCAAAGCAGCAGTTTGGTTTTTGTGAGTTGATGATGACTTATAACAAATGCATCCCATTCAGAGACGATGTTAAGACTGTAATACCTCATTATCCTTGTTCTTTTTGTTGACTATAGAAAATCAGTGTGGCAAATGAGAAAAGGATGGTTCAGAAAAAATGAGGGGCTTCTGGAGATAGGTGACAATGTAACAAGCTGTGATTGCACTTTTTTTATATTTCCTAATCCCCTTTGTATTTGAAGAAGGTTCATTTCTTCAGTAAATATTTATCAATGTAATAGACACGGTTCTTGGCACTGGGGATACAAAGACAAAAAATGAAATAATCCCTGCCCCTCAGGGAGCTTACATTCTCTTGGTGAATGGCCCATAACATATATTTGTGGAAAGAATGACATAGTCAAGTGGACCTGTACTTTTCTCAATTCAGTTCAACAAGTAAGTATTAACGTGCACCAGACCCTATGCCAAATGCTGGGAAGACAAAGGCTGCAATGAAACAATTCCTGTCCTCAGGGAGTTTACATTCTCTGGACATAAGGTATTCTCTCCAAAAATACAACTCTCTAGTCATTCATGTCTTGTCCATGTCCATTTAAATTTGCAACAAGGATCTGCCCCAAATGCTGGAGCTATTTCCTAGGTTGATTCTGTCCTTGGGGATATGATCTGGTCCTGTGGAAAGAGAACTGAATTTAAAATCCAAAGATCATATATTTAGAGCCTTAGAACCAAGGTTCAAAGTCTGATTTTGCAACTTGCCAGCTATACAGGACTTGATTTCTTCATTTTTTGGTTGAACTGTATACTCACTTATGTTTCTTCTAGATTTAATTCTGTAATCCTCCTGTTTCTCTTCTAGCTATCTCTCTAGATCCCAGCAAAGATGTTGGAGGAGAGAAAGCAGTACAATCCAGATCCTCTGACAACTACTCCACCAAAGAATTGAGTGCTAGACCAAGTAGTTCATGGGAAATCTGAGGGGAAAAAAAACAAAAACAAAGCAGATCCTTTCCCCAGTCCAGTATTACAACTGAAATTTACATCACCTCATTAGAATGGAAAATTCTGTGTATATATGTATGTGTAAATATATATATATGTATGTATACATATGCACACATATATGTGTATATATGAATATGTATAGATAGATAGTTAGCTACATGGATATAGATAACGATCTTGAGGGATCCATTACCTCATGTATGGCCAGATATGCTCCATTGAGCACAGCACAGTAGAAGGAACACTGTTTCCGGAGTCAGAGGACCAAGGGTCACATTCTGCCTTTAATACTTGCTACTTGTGTGAATTTGAAAAATTGGTGAACTTTTCTGATGCCTTAGGTTTGCTTAGAAATGCTTCTGATTTCCTCATCTAAAGTAAGCAGGTTGACCTCTGTAGTCCTTCCCATACCCAAATCTTTGGTTCCAAGTCCTTGTACTGAGAAGGATGTCTGCACTCTGAGTTGGAAAGAGCATCACTTACACTGGTACTTACCTGGAAGATCATCTGGAAGAGATACGAGCAAGGCATTGCAAAAAACTGAGACTGAACAAGAACTCTCTTCCCTTTTCTCCCCCTGACTCTCAGCAATAGCTCGCGCCACCCCAATCCTGTTCCTCATCATTGATCGCTGGGCATTATTTAGGAGGAACAGCAGACACATCTGCTGCTCTACAGAAAAAGAAATGCACTTATTAGCCTTGCTATATATTGTCAGTGCATTCAGATATCCTGCACACTGAATATATTCCAAAGCTGTGTATCAGAGAAAGACACCAAAAGCTGTCTTGAAAATAGCAGACAAGTTTTAGTGTGAAGAGTGGGGGTCAGATGAGACGGGTACCTCTAAGACTAGTTGTTTTTGCTTTCCCTGGTTGTCTATACACCTTTCACTTTGAACATGTTCAACCTATATCTTCTCCTTTCTTCAGGGAACTTATTCTTAATATACAAATTCCCTTTGGCAGTAAAGAGAGAGAGATAAGTTAAAGGGCACTGAGAGGGGAAATCGACCTGAAAAGATTGCCTTAGGGACCAACTACATGCAATAAACCCCTTAGGATATTGAGAAGGAATTACCAAATATGTTAAAGGAAGAATAGGGACCATGGATAACAGTGAACCATTATTGGTTCAAAATGGACATAAGTCAAGCTTAACTTTCTATATAATCTTGTCGGTATTTTTTTTATAAAATCTTGTTGCTACAAATTTTAAATGGAAAAATCTATTCCCTTCCATGTATGTATACATAAATATATATATGTTTATATACACATAAATGTGTGTATATGGATGGATATGTGTATATACACACACATATACACACATATTGTCTCTTCCATGTACACACATACACACATCATGTTACAGTGGGAAAAGCCCTAGAATCAATGGACCTGGTTTTGAATCCTGGCTCTGTCAATTCCTCCCTACCTGTGTGATCTTGAGCAATATACTTAACCCTTCTGGGCTTCAGTACCTCACCTGTAAAATGAGAGGGTTGAATTTATTGCTCTAATATTCTTCCCAAGTTTAAATAAAAGAAAAACACTTAAGTGGCTACTATGTGCCAGGAACTATGCTAAGTAGTGGGGCTAGAAAGAAAGGCAGGGTAAAGTTTCAACTCTAAAGGAGCTCAGAGTCTAATGAATAATTGTTAAATCTAAGATACTAAGACATTAAGGAGATTCTAGATGTTTAGTCTCACGTTTTCGTCCAAGCCCTTGCTCTTGCTGGTTCAATAGACACAACTCCAAGTTTTAGGGAACCTCCCCCACTGATCCACAACACCCCTAGTAATTAGATTAATGATAATAATAACTATATTTGTAAAATGCTTTAAATTTTGCAAATTGCTTTCCTTATGATTCAAATATGTTAGGGCTCAAATATGCCTTGATTATTTCCATCCAAAAGAACGAAAGCTCTCTGTATGCACATTCTAAAATTCAGTAAAATGCAAACACGTTTTTTAAAAACACCTTGTATGTACAAGGTACTATGTGACTTGTCAAGATACGAAGACAAAGAGAAAAATATAGTCCGCCAGGAGCTCACATTATGTTGTGGGGGATGCCAATATAAGCATGATCATTAGCGGAGGAAGAGAACATGCACTAATGACTAAGGCTGGGTTAGGAAAGGCTTTTCACAGGAGGTGGCACTTGAGATAAGCCTCCTATAGAGGCTTTGACCCCATTCCAAGAGGCAATGGGGGAAGAGAGTATGTTGCAGACACAGAAAAGCCTCTTCAAAGATGTAAGAGACAGAAGACAGAATTGTGGAATAGTAAGTGGGACGGTGTATAAGTATGGCCTCATTCCATCTAAGTTCCTGTCAGAAGCAAAATTCAAAAAATACCCAAACTAATCAAACGTGTTCTTTTTGTGGTGAGCCAAAAATTGGAGTGTATAATGGTAACTGTAGTCAATTTCCCCTGCAAAGTGCTATATTTCTTAGCACTACTGAGTGAAAGGAATACCAGGATTCTGAAAGGATATCTCCCAGGTTGGTATTGATACATAAGAACCTTTAAGCATCACAACTCACTACTTCTCCACAGTCTTACCCTGTGCAAATGAGCTCTATCTCCCCTTTGAAAAAAACAGGATTTTGTAATAATATGCCTTATCTCTTATGTGCCCCCTCCAAGGATATCCAAAAGGAGACTCTGTTGCCTGAATATCTGGAGTCCTGAAATTCCTTGAAAAGGCTAAAAGATCATTTTTGATGTGGAGGTGGATAACTAATGAAGTATAGGGATTGAGAGTTGGCTCAATGATTTTATTGTTGAGAATAATCATAAGATATATGTATATAGCTCTGTAAAATTTACAAACTGACATATATTCCTTCTTTTGAGTCTCACTACAAGGGTGGTGGGTATTAGAGGTAGAGACATGATGATTATTATCTCCATTATACAATTGAAAAATAGGGATTTGAGGAAATAAAGTAGCTTGCCAATGACCAGAGAGCTTATAAATGTCAGAAAACTGAAAATTATTTAATCTTGGCCCTGAATCCAGCACTGTATCTACTGTGTCACAACATCCCTCAAACTTTTTCTCCTCATCCTCACCACCCCCCCCTAGAGGTTGGTGGAAAAGCTGTCCCCTATATCACATTTTCAAAAAATAAAGTAATAGTAAGTGGTCCAAGACTTTATTATATGAAATACACAGTGCTGGAAGTCCAACTTTGATACTGTTGAAAAAAGGAAAATGAGGAGGGAAGAGAAAAAGCATCAAAGATTGCTTTAAAATAGGTTGTTCTTAAACATAAAAGTGTATTCAGATGAGCCCTTGGGGACCTTGGAAATCATATATTTACTGAAGTCACTTGGCTGCCATTTTGTTCCAGTGCATTCTACTGAGTGGTTCAGATGTGTAAGAGAGGCAGAGATTGCTCATGAATATGATGAGAAAACATGAAGCCCTCCACTTTCCAAATGGTGCTGTCTTTCAGCAACCTGGTTTCTAGGTCCAGAAATAGCAAGTATCTTTATGCTAATGTCAATATAGTCTTTGACTGTCCCAAATGCAATTCATGTGCATGCATATGACATGCTATAAACATGTCTTTTTGCTCCCATCACAGCACATATGTAGTACAGAACAGTGATTTCTGGAGCCCTAGATCTAACATCTTTCTGAGTTATATCCTCTACAACTCAAAAAAAGCCTGTAAGATGGTCAAATCTTAGTAAACATTTATCATTTGCAATGCTTAGTAGCTAGATACGTTCTCTTTTGGAATATTGTACAAAGAATTCTTGTTCATGTGTGAGTTAGACTAGATAGATATTCTTTGAGGACATTTCCGGATGTAGGGATTCTGTGGATTCTATAATCCTTAGTGAATGTTGTATGAAAGCAATTACCTCAAGTATCTATCACCTGGTATTTGCTAGGATGGGCAAGCTAAGGCTCCAGTTCTCAAGCTGGGGGGCAGCTAGGTGGTGCAGTGAACAGAGTACTGACCCTAGTCAAAGCCTGCTTCAGACACTTCACAATTACTAGCTGTGTGACATTGGGCAAGTCACTTGCCTTGCCTTCCCCCCTCCAAAAATATTTCTTAAGCGGCTCCCAAGGAAGAGTAACATGCAGGAATCACCAAATAGTTCTTCTCTGGAAGCCAGTCAGTCAACTAGCCATTTATCATGTCACTAGCACTATGCTAAGCACTGGAAGTCCAGATTCATTATTTTTGTTTGCAAATGACAAATTTTAATTCCTGAAAACTCTACCTTAGAGATAAAGCAGCTGTAGCTTTTTCCATTCCATCTACTGCATCAGGATACAGATGAAAATCCATCTGGCTCTGCAATTCCTCTTGAAGATTTTTGACAACCCACTGTCAACTCAGGGCTGACTTTAGAAATGAGAATGAAACATTTTCCTAACATGTGCAGTGGTCTTTGTCACTTAGATTTCTAAAGTGATGCAAAGAGAACCTAATGTGATGTTGACCATCCTTAACAGAATTTGGAAACAGAATCATTTAAAAAAAACTAAATTGAGCGCAAGAAGGAAGTGAATTAGTTTGATCTGTTTACTCAGGACAAATAAGGAATATGACTTGTACCCAAATTATTCTGACAGTTGATGTTTTTAAATGAGCCACAAACTAGAAAACCTTCTGAGTCATTATAGGATAAAAGAAGATTAATTCTACTTTCACAGATATTCCATTTTCCATCTTCATTACTAGCTCAATCTCATGAATTTGGCTATTATCTGATTCATATTTTATCTATGATTTCTTAACTGGTTGACAGTGGGAGCAGGGTTTATATGTATGTTTCAGAAGTTGGGGAAGTAGGGAAAAAGTTCTTTGCTTTGATAGAGATTGGTGTGCTCCCATTATGGGGTGAAAGTAAAACATCTGTCTCTAACATCTTCCCTCCTTCCCTCCTTGGATCCACTTCTAACTATTATGACTCTGATCATGGTTCTGAAGTATTAAGAAAAAACTGTGTTGACCATTGTGATACACTGAAGTGACAGAATGTGCCATTCAGGACTGTGGCTATACGATATTTGTAACGTGGCATACTGGATATCTATTTTTTTATGGTGGCCATTTTAAATTGGAGAATGTCCAAATATAAACAAATAGGAAGTCCAGGGCCTCGAGATTATGTCTTTTGAAGATTAGTTGAACCAAATAGAGCTATTTCATTTGAAGAAAAGCACACTTACAGAAGACATGGGAGTTGTTTTCAGATATTCGATAGATGGTCATGAGAAACACGAACTCCTAAAGACAGGGACTATTTGGTTTTTGCTTCTGTATCCATGCACCCTTACATAGTACCTTGCCAATAAGAAATCCTTAATAAATGTTTTTTTTTATATGTGTACAAGAACGAAATGATAAATTGAAGAGAATTATACCTCTTCGGAGCAGGATGAGAGAGTGCAGCTAAGCATGACAGGCAGAAGGTACAGAAAGGCAGATGCAAACTTAATGAAAGGAAAACAACCTTGCAATTAGAGCCTCGCCTGATTATAATAAGCTGTTTTGGGAAATAGATCATAGCGATTCCTTACCCCTTTTACTCCATGACTTCAAGTAAAGTCTGGATTGGCCGTGTGAGAGGTGTGTTGTAAAAGGATTCTTTGTTCAAGGATGGCTGCAATTAAATGGTGTCTGTGGTCTCTTCCAACTCTAGGATTTTGTGAGATCAAATCAGCTGAGTGGAAATCAAGAAATTACAGGTTTGTTATTGATAATAGAGGGGAAAATTACTAATAGAATCATCTCTACATAGAGTGGGATCCCTAAAAGGGGACCCACACTTAGAAGGGGGTTTGCTCTCTTTCACTGGAGGATTTCAGCAAAAGATTTGGTCTTGACCTGTATGACTATGTTAGAGTATACAGTGGTGCTTAGCTATACGTTGGTTTAGATAGTGGCTGAGGTCCTTTCCAAATGAGAAGTCATATGATTCTGTGACTTTGTTGTTTGAATGTCTAGATAACACCAGAATGACATTTTTCCTTCTTTGACAGAAATAAGCTATAAAAAACTGGATTGGCTTTTTAGAACAAATTGGAATATTATTTTACCCATGAAAATCACACCTATTATCTGCTATCATCTTTGCATTTATAAAAATTGAAAAGGCCCTAGTGTAAGAGCTATTCATGTATAGTATTTATATTCCGAGCATCTAACATTATGCATATTACATTAAAGGTATTTGATAAGTGCTCTGATGATCAATTAGAAAGAGTTAAAGTATGTAGGAGACCAGGACTAACAATGAAACACAGCTCTCAGCCTTGTTTAACCTATAGATTTAAAGAAAAGGATGACAACAAAGGAAAATGGCAGGTTTCAGAGGATGGGGTGGGGTGGGGAAGAAAATTGGATGCATTGTTGGTAGAGCTGTGAATAGATCCAGTCGTTCTAGAAAGTAATTTGGAATGATGCATGAAAAAGTCATTAAACACTACATGTATTTTTCCCTGCTATACCACCAACAGTCCAGAGCCCTTGAAGAAACCAAAGAAAGAGGAAAGTGTCCTATATGTACAAAAGTAGCTAAGGTTGTTGTATATATGTGTGTGTGTGTGTATGGTGGCAAAACAACAACAGTAAAGACCCTTACCAGGAAGAAGTTGCTCATCAGCTGGGAAATAGATATTTGGATGGATAGATAGGTGGGTAGATGGATGGATAGATAGGTGGGTAGATGGATGGATAGATAGGTGAGTAGATAGATAGATAGACAGACAGATAGATAGATAGATAGATAGATAGATAGATAGATAGATAGATAGATAGATAGATAGATAGACAGACAGACAGATAGATAGATAGAATACAGTGAACATTTGGCAAAAACTGTCTCAAAGACCCAGGGCTTAAGCATTCTGATCACATGGTCACAGTAAATACCTAGAAGTTTTGACATTAAGAGTCCATCAACACTCAGAGAAGAATAGTGTCTGAGAGAAGTGAGGGGGCTAAAGGAGCATTTTAGGATTTTCTTCATTTTTGTATATTTGCTCAGTCTATTTGGAAGGATACCTTATCTTGTGGTTTCTGTTTCTCACTTTATTTTTCCCTGGTCTAGCTTAAAAGGTGTCCATGAAGAAGTGTAAAATCAGACCATAAGTTGTGTCTGCTGAACAGCTAGTACAAATCCAGAGGCCATTTCCTGAGAGTGTTAAGTACGAAAAAATTCATGTTTACTTTCTATTGACTTACATGAATACCAACCTTCCCATTTTCCCTGACAACATACTAAGCACCCACTGTATATAGAACATCATTCTAGTCTCTGGGGAAAGTATGAAGTTTGGATAAGACATGTTACCTTGATTGACCAGGTCTCCTAGGAGAGCCTCATCTTGCCAGAAACCAGGCCTCCATGCCATTTTTTACCATCCCTACATTGTGCTGTCATGGATGCACCCTCGTGCAGTTTATAGTAAAATAGAGCAGATAAGACCAACTTGGTATTACATGATCAGCACACACAAGAGGTACAAAGCAGAATGATATATCAGTTCCAAAGGGGAAGCCATTTATTAAACAAGGGAACTAGGGAAAGAACACTTGGAGGAAATAAGATTTGACTTAGACTTTAATGAGTTTCATAAGTAGTACTGCAAAACTCATCCCTATGCTTCTGATTTCCACATTCATTAGCCTCCATGCCAAGAAGAAATCTGCTGCCTGTTCTGACACAAAGCAAATGATACTGTGCTCTGACCAAGATATTTGATAGATAGAAACACAGATAAGGCGAGAGGTGGGGGGGGGGGGAGAAAGAGAGAGAGGAAGAGAGAGAGGGTGGAATGAATGGATGGACAGATGGATAGATGAGAGAGAGATGGATAAATGGATAGATATATGAGAGAGAGAAAGAGACAGAGATTGATGGATGAATGGATGGAGGGACAGATAGATGATAGATAGATCCATCTTAGTAGAGAAATCACACTGAGGAAAAAAATTACCTCAGAATTTTAGAGTTGCAAGGGACATCAATAGGACTTTCCACTCTACATAACTCACGAGGAGTTATCCAATCTTTGCTCAAAGAGCTCCAAGGATAGGGAAACCACCACCTCTTGTGACAGGACATTCTATTTTGAGAGAGTTCTTACTGTGTTATTGTTTTGTTTTTAACCGTGATTAACAAGCCTAAATACCCTCACCCAAGGCAAATCAGCATACCAGTATCTAACCAGTAGTGCACCAAAGCTGGCTATATGGCACTGAAATGTTGGGTGAAGTCAATGGTCACATAGAAGGGATGTTAGACTACGAACTTGAATTCCTGAATCCAAGGCTGGCATTCTCTCCACAGGGCCACACTGACTTTCAGTTAAAAAAAATTACATTACAGTGTGTGGCTTGCAAAACATTTGAATACATAATCTCAGTTATGTTGATTAGTAGTATCTGAGCCTTCAAAACCTCATTTGGTGGTTTCTTAACAAAGATACTGGAGGAGTGGTTTGCCATTTCCTTCACCAGCTCATTTGACAGCTGAGGAAACTGAGGCAAACAGGGTCAAGTGACTTGTCCAGTGTGATACAACTAGTAAGTGTCTGAGACCAAATTTGAACTTTGGTCCTTCTGTCTTCAAGGGCTGGCATTCTATTCACCTGTACTCTCAACTGATCTTTACAATAATATTATGAATCACATATTACAAGAAGTATTGTCCCCATTTTAAAGATAATAAAATTAAGTAGCAGATAAATGAATAACCTAGAAACCTAGGGCAGGATTTGAACCAAATTCTCTCCTGACTCCAACGCTTTTCCCCACAATGTTACGTTGTGGATCAGATAGGATGCAAGCAGGAAGACCCAGAATGACTCTCGGCAGTAGGGTTCCAGCAAACTCTAAGCCCTGTGAGGACAAAGAATCTTGTGTTCCTGTCTTTGCATCACTAGCTTCTGTCATAGTGCCTAGTACTGTGGTAGATATTTGATAATTTCTTGTTGAATTGAAATTTGTGTATTCTGGGGAAACAGGGCTGAGGACCTAAGGTGCTGGTAGACTGTGAGCTCCTTCATAGCATGGGCTGTTTTTTTAATAAACTTTATTTGTATGCCCTGTGTTATTAGCACAATGCCCAGCACATAGTAAGTGTTTTAGAAATGTTTATTGACTGATTGATAATAGTGGGAATAGATAATTGTGTATCATGTCTATGATGTTATAGAACCTCATACTAAGACTATGGTAAGTGTGGGAGAGAGATGTGGGGCAAGGTTATTCAATAATTGTAAATGACCTCTGTATTCATTAAGCTTACAATTCTGTGTGAGGGATACAAGGCATAATCAAAGGTAAAATGTCCAGAGGAATAATCCTAGACCAAAGCAGGTCATGATCCTACAATACGCTATCCTGTTCAGCCCAGACCTGGAGTATTTTGTATTTAACTCTGGGTATACCATTGTGAAGACAGAGAGAAACAACCAAGACAGTGAAGAACTTAGAGTTCGTGTCCTATAGGGCTCAGACAAATGGACTAAAACTTTAGTGTGGGAGAGGAAAACAAAAAACAAAGAAACCTTTGGGAGGACGTGAGAACTGTCTTCAATCATTTGAAGTATTGTTCTGTGAAAGAAGTATTGAGTCTTATCTAGGGAATAATGGGGTAGAATTTCCAGAGTAAATATAGCCTTGATATTAGCGGAAACTTTCTAATATTTAGAGCAATCACAAAGTAGAATGAACTACCTCAGGAGTTCATGAATTTCCCCTCACGGGAGCTTTTGAGACAAAAACTCAATGACCATGTGGTAGCAATTCTGGAGAACCATTGTATAGTTACAGACCTAGATTAGATGTTCTCTCAGACCTTGTCTAATGCCGATGATATGATTGTGTGAAATAAATTTCACAGTAACACAATCATTATTATAATGTCGAATTGATCATGATAAAGGAAAAAGTGCCATATGTTGTCTAAGAAAAAAATCTTTCCTGATAAAGATCAGGAGCAGCTTCATTTTGGAGCTGGCGTTGAAACCAGATGGAGCATGATGGCCACTGGCAAAGATGGAGGTGGATAATAAGAGCAGACATCAAGATGGGCAAGCTCTAGAAGTGAAGGTGAGATTAGAAAAGCAGAGAGCTAATTGCAGAGAGCATTACATGTGTCTGCTGAGTTTGGAATGTATTTGGTGAGCAAATGGGAGTTATTGACAAATCTTGAGCAGGGAAATGACACAATTAGGTAGATAGAAAATAAAAATTGATCAGAATGAAGGTTACTTGTATTCTAGAGATTGTCAGCCTTTTCTTTTTTAAGTCACATCTTGGTTAAAAAGTTATGCCTCAGTTTCCCCATAGTTACTCTTATCTTCTAATCAATCTCTTTTAATATTTATTCAATTCCATTTTAAAAAGCGTTTATTTAAATTTAAAAGCTGGTACTCTGACTGGGTACTAGAGATAAATGTGAGCTGAAACAGCTCCTGCCCTCAAGGAGCTTACATTATTCCTATTCCTTCTTCAGTGTAGTAATAGGGGGAAAAAATCTTTAAGAAATAGTCTGAAATTTAAAAAAATAATTTTAATTACTTTTCATATATTTGTCAAACAAACATATTTCATATGGTCTTCCACCCACACACCACAAACAAAAGGGAAAACAATGATCTGCTCACACTAGCTACTTTGAAAAGGTATTTGAATTCTGACTAAAATAGCCCTTTTTCCCACTACCACCTCCTCACTCCTTGAAAATTGCATCTCTCTTGGGAAAATTGCCAGCTAGTAGCCTCTTTCCCTCCCTTCTGTTTGTTAGTTTTCAGAAAGTAGTGATGTAGAGAAAATCCAACTATTTTCTCACTCCCCCACCACCCCCAACCAATTAGTATGTGTAGGCTATGATTTTTTGTTTATTTAATGGTTATGAGTCTGTTGTACTTTTTTTCAAAATAATGTTTTGACTAAATTCAGTGAAGAAAAACAAATCCACCAGTTCCTATGTGCAGATATGATCTATTGTCCAAACCCATCAAAACTGAGCCCAGAGGCAGCTGCTGTATTTAGGGGACTTGCTGGGGATTGATGTGTTAATGAGACATCACCCACACTCATTGGCCACCAATGGTTGGAATTTATTGGGTGTTTCATTAGACCCATATAAAAGTCAGTTGAACATAAAAGCAGAGAGGAATCCAGAATTTTTGTGTAATCACCATTTTCAGCCCTTGTCATTTCTACAATGCTATAACCATAGTGAATGCCAAGATGTAAAAACCTGCAGTCTGGGAGAAAATGAGCTGAAGCAGCCAGTGAATTGGAGAACTTTTGGAAGGAGTCGATCACACTCTGCATTCTCGTTATTGTTTGTTGAATCTTTAGGAGGTTTGGGTTTTCAAATTTATTTTGTTAGATTGATAAAGCAGGTTTTATCTGAAGAGGTGGCACCCGTCCATGTACCTAAAATGACTAACTTGAAATGTTAGGAAAGCTGGAAGACTGGAAAAGGGTAGATCATGAAGAAAAGGGAAAAGAAATGGTAGAAAGAGAAGATAAACCGCAGATTAAACATTTAGTCACTTTCTTCACTGACTTCTACCCTTGATTTTATTACTTTGTTCCATTCAACAGGGAAACAATGTAATGCCCTATCGTGAAGCAGGCACCATTCTAAGTGTTTCAGGTACTAAGATAAAATGAAAACTACCTCTTCCCTCAAGGATATTCTATTGAATAGAAAGAGTTCTTTGGACCCAGAGCCTTTGAGCTCAAATTGTGGCTTTTGACACTACTTTGTGACCTTCAGAAAGTCACTCACTGTCTTTGGTTTGGTGTTGGCAAAAGCATAGCATATATGACTTCTAAGTTCCTTCTGAGGCGGGTAGATGGTTCAGTGAATAAAGTGCCAGGTCATGGAATCAGCAGGACCTTAATTAAAATCTGTCCTCCTCTCAGTAAGTCACTTAACCCTGTTTGCCTCAGTTTCCTCATCTGTAAAATGAGCTAGAGAAGGAAATGGCAAACCATTCCAGTGTCTCTGCCAAGAATACACCAAATAGGGTCACACAAAGTCAGACATAACATAATCATTGAACAATAAAACTTTCCTTTTAGATAGAGACACACGATCACCCTTTCAGGTAATTGTCAGTTTGGGCAAGCGTAGGTCTGTTCTCCAACTAAGCAGTCTACCCAACATAAAGATGGATTTTTCAATACTATTCTAGTGGCTGTATATTGTGTCTCTAGGATAAGACTGGGGAATGGGGTGGTGGCAAGAGATCTAATCACCAAGTTTCTTGAGGCCAATGACTCAGATCCCTGTTTGCCTTCAGACCTCATTTGAGCATTGAAAATCACTGATAAACACTACGTTCTTTTGGCTGGCATGACCATCTCTAAGCCTAGATTGCCCAGAGAAGGTTTAGACAAGTAAACCTACTGTCTAACAAAGCTTGATATGTTCAGAAATCAACGAGCTTCATGCCCATCTTCAAGTATACTTTTGTTTTTACCACCTGTGACAAAGCTCAATTTAATATGCTTCAAAATCTTGTTTGATTCATGTTAGAACTGGACTTGATAATCTCTAAGCATCCTTCCCACTTTGAGATTCAATGATTTGATTATGAGGACATATTTGAACTATTGTTTGGTGCCTTCCACATTTTTTAGTGGTTTTCCTGGTGAAGGAAACTTCACAAAGAGACTCCCTCTGCAACTAGAGAATGATCCTTTAGAGTTATGGAGAGTAGCCTTACACACAGTAAGAGTTTATATTAATAAGCATAGCTGATATTTATATGGTGTTTTCTGACTTCTCCCTATTACCCTTGGAAGTATGTGCTAATATTCCCATTTTGCAGAAGAGGAAACTGAGGCTAATAAGTATATCCTGTAGAAATATTCAAATTCAGGTCTTCCTATCTCTATGTCTAACCCTATATTATGATATTTTCCATGCCACATAGCTACTTAATAAATGTTGGTTGAATTAAATTGAATACAGTTTCCTGTATTCTAATAAGAGTAAATGATTGTTTGCATTAAATTCAGAGTGAGCATGGAAGGGCAAGATTTGAAATTATGACAGGAGAAAGCGCTGATAAAAGTGTGCTGGAGCATTACTAAGGAGTAAGAAAGTATATGTCTTCAGTGTCTAAATAGAAGTTTAGAACAAAGAGAAATAACAAAGGAGAACAGTTGGTGTCCTGAAAACATTATGTCAATAGTGGCATGGAGGGAACCCTGAACGCCCAGTGACTATGGACTGAGATTTGGCAGACTTAAAGTATGGGCCTGATGGTGGAATGTATGATAGCTGTCCAATGCACAGCTTGGCTACATTTGGAGAAGAATGACTGGACATCAAGCCAACAAACAAAAGATCTGTTTTGAGATGGAGGTGTTTAATGTCCCATAAGTTCAACAGGAGACAGTAGTGCAATATGGCAACTGAGGGGGAAAAGAACAGAATGTTGGACTGCATCAACAGAAATATGTAATATCCAGGGCTGGGGGTGTGATGGGTCTACTGTATTCTGTCAGTCACAGGTGGAATATTATGATCAGTACTGGATATCTATTTAAAGAAGGGCATTGATGAGCTGGAAAGCAACAAAAGGAGAGCCCACAAGGGCTGAAGATGCCAATGTCTTTTCCATATTGGTATCAGCTGAAGGAACCAAACCTGGAGGAGATTTAGTGGTGGTTTGGTGGCCACCTTCAGATTTTTGAAAGGTCATCATCATCAGTATATTCAGTTTCTGCTTGATCCCAGAGGTTAGAGCTAGGAGCAATAGGAGGAAATTTCAGAGTGTGTAATTTAGGTTTCACAGCAAGAAAACATTCCCAAATAATTATACCTAGTCCCAAATAATGTGAGCCACTGTATCAGCAAACACCCTAGCATACCTAGGGCAGCTGCTAGCACAGGTTCTTAGATCTGCTTTTCTAAAGGAGAGCCACTCAAAATAGGTTAAGAATCTTTCTTTAATCAAACAAACATATCATTTACCTAGTTCAGGGGAAAAAGTCAGCACCCTGAACTCCAGAGAATACAAACACAAGTTACAAACACAAGTCAAAAGCAGACCAAGAAACAGATCAGCAGGTGGGCTTCTAACCATCTGACCATCATATCCATTACCTATTCAAGTTACCAGAAAGGGAAGCATCAACATCTGGGTTTTTCAAAGCTGGGGGGCTGAAGGGCTTCCCAGAGTCTCTTCTGGCCAAATCATACAACTCTTCTCAAAGTGAGCTCCAAAGGAAACCTCCCATCAGGGCATATACATAGCCTTCTCCTAGGTCAGAGAATGTCACAGCCCTCTTGACCCACTGTCTAATTACAAAGTAACAAGGTGTGGCCATTCCCCCAAAACAAGCCTCCCACCACAGGCTCCACTTGACCACATTCAGTCTATTAGGGGGCAGAGTATACTTTCAAATTAGGGAAGATTCTCAGAACCACTTAAGCCTATCAAAGGGCTTAGGGGCAGGAGACATCTTCAAATTCCCATTACAGCCACCCACTGAGGGATTCCATTTACACTCATTGTGGATTTTTAAGGATATGACCATTTGCTAGGTTTGTTGCAGAAGAGATTTATTTTTAGTTGGTCAGATTATTTGGACTTGATAGCCACAGAAGTCCTTTCCCAAATCTGAGATTCTGTGATTTGTTAATGATCTCATCAAACAACTAATGGTGCAGTGGAAAGAACCCTGAGACTAGATTCAAAAGACTCAAGTGCAAATGTGGCCTCAGACATTTACAAACTGCGTGGCCCTGCACAAGTCATGTAACTTTTCTGCCTCAGTTTCCCCATTTGTAAAATGGAGTTAATAATAGTACCTGCCTCACAGGATTATTATGAAGATTAATTGAAAAAAATATTTGTAAGGCACTTAACGCAGTACCTGGCACATAGCAGGCTTTATGTAAATGATTATTTTGTTCCCCTTCTCCTACCCTTCCCCAAAGTCCTTGAAGTATCATAAAATCACAGGGCGCATTTCAGCTAACAGGAGTATCCAGCGCAGGGGTGCCTTTGATCACATTGCTGGATGGGATACACTTTCCTGGGGGGGAGGGAGAAGGACAGAGAAAGAAAGAGAGAGAGAGAGAGAGAGAGAGAGAGAGAGAGAGAGAGAGAGAGAGAGAGAGAGAGAGAGAAGAGGGGGAGAGAGGGAGGGAGGAAAGGAGGGAGAGGGAGAGAATGAGTCAGGTAGAGAGGAGACAGAGACAGAGAGATCTTAAAAAAAAACCATACATTGAGGTTTTCATGGGTCACTTTTTCCATTGTTGTACTTCACTTAGATTCCTAGGTCTCTAGTAGCTATATTTAAGCTAATCTTTTTTTTGTTTTTGTTTTTGTTTTTTTGCTTTTTTCTGGAGGGGGGAAGGCAGGGCAATTGGGGTTAAGTGACTTGCCCAAGGTCACATGGCTATTAGTTGTGTTAGGTGTCTGAGGCCAGATTTGAACTCGGGTCTTCGTGACTCCAGGTCCAGTGCTCTATTCACTGAGCCATCTAGCCGCCCCCTGTTTAAGCTAATCTTAGTTGTGACAACAGCCAACCTTAAGCTATCTGTAGCCCTGGTCTGGGGCTCTGCACTAAACTCAAGTCAGTAAGCATTATTAAATACCTATTATGAGCTAGGCACCATTTTAGGTACATGGGATATGAGGACAAAATGATAAAATCCCTTTCTATGAGGGAACTATGTTTTCCTTCAATTTTGGCCTCTCAAAGTCTAATAAAAACACTTTTAGGATACATGTAGTAATATTTGATATTATATTAAACTATGATTTCTTTATATATATACTTTTATATACATGTGTATTTATGGATTATATATGTGTATATATTTCTATTTATTTCTCTATACAGATATAACTATATATACATATATATATGTACACACACACACACACATATATAGATACCTATTTCATTGGCATAAGGAAACGCTAGGTGTGTAAGAATCACTACTCATTCATGTCAACAACTTCTCTTCAACTTAATTCAGTTAATAGTTGCTTGAGGCATTTGTAAAGGGCCCCAGTCATTTTTGACACAAATGTATTTAAGTGTGTGTGCGTTACCTGTCTGTGTCTATATGTGTCTGCATTTATGTAGACACAAGCATAAAGATGTCAACAGACTTCAGATGGGAGTCAACCCCAAACTTCCAGAAATAAAAAGCTTCTGAAATCCATGGAAATGTCAAACACAAACAAGTCCACACTGAAGCTGATATTTTTTTGTCACCATTACTGTTCACTATCATTTTATGACTAATTTCTCATCATCTTCAGACATCATTTCTGCCATGAAAGAGTAGCTATGGCAGTCCTATAATGGCCTTTCTGATTTAAAACATACTCACAATTGTCCTTCTTTAATAATCCCATCATGTAAACTGTTTCCACAATTGTAATAAAATAGTCCAATTTGCCCTTCTCAGAATACAACACAACACAGACTGCTGAAAAAAAAATATAACCCTTAGGCTGGTACAGTTTTCCACTTTTCCAGGTAACTAAATAAGATAGGAAAACATTGGCTATACCCTTGTCAGCCTGAGACTTCTGAAAACTGAGCATCTAAGTGAGCAAAGCTAAATGATTATTTTTAAGCCCATCCTAGATAACAGCAAATAAGCACTCATGACAAATGCTCTTCAAGTCATACGCTTGTAACTTCCTATTATTTTCTTTTTTTCTTTTTTTTTAAATTTTAATTTATTTTCTTGGTTACATCATTCATTTCCACAAGGTTTTGAGTTACAAATTTTCTCCCCTTTTTGCCCCTACCCCCCAGCCCAGAACATTGATCCCACTGTAAGACCCCTCCCACAATCTGTTCCCTTTTATGTCCTCCTCCAACATCCCTCTAGCTTTCTAGCAGGGCAGGGAGGAGCTCCCTGCCCCCATCCCTGTATGTATTATTTCCCAGTTGCATTTGATTGTATAGCTTTAAATACTAGATTCTTGCAATTCCTCCCCTGTCACCCACTCCCACTGGGAGGAGCAGCAATTCAATACAGGCTGTACCTGTGTAGTTACACAGGACATATCCATGGTGGG
>CM053601.1:173086333-173110025 GCA_028646575.1 Pseudocheirus occidentalis | reverse complement strand
TCTCTCTCTCTCTCTCTCTCTCTCTCTCTCTCTCTCTCTCCCTCTCTCTCTCTCTCTCTCTCTGTATATGTGTGTGAGAGTGTTTGTTTGTTTGTTTTTCCTGTTACTTTATATCTTCCAAAATAAAACATTTTCTTATGAGTTTTTAGAGGCATCTGTGAGATTTTGGCAAGACTTCCAATCTAATTTGTCTTTGCTCATCTTAATTTCATTTTACTTACTTTTTGTTTATTTCAATGACTCAAAAGTTCTGTTTTTCATCTATATACACACATCCCCTTTATACCTTCATGCACAAATTACCCTGAGTTCCTGTGGTCAAAAAAAAAATCACCAATGGGCACCCAGCCTGCCTGCTGGTGTTGTTATTCCTATTAGAGATCTTTAATTTAGAATTGTGAAAATCAATAGGAGAATGTTAATGGATTTTCAACATTTTCGTGAAAGATTATCTACGCACATTCCTCACTGAAAAAAACCTGGGGAGTGTCTTACTTGACTACACATTTAATATGAGTTGGCAAGATAACGTCATTATGATATGATCCTGGGAGCTATTGATAAGAGTATAATGTTCCACGTCGAGGAAGTATTTTTTCTGCTAAACTCAGCATGTCAGACTCTTATTAGAGTATCCAGATTCAATCACCACACTTTAAAAAGGACATGGAGAAATTGGAAAGACTCCAGAGAAGAATTACCAAAGGAACGAATGAGATGGAGGTCATTTAGGGAAAGAAGAAGGTTTGTTAAATCCTGGAGAAAAGAAGACTCAGAAGAAGTTCAAGTAGCTTACATAATGGGTTTACATGAGGGAATCACCATCCAACTGTTTTCTATATCCTTTAAAAATGAAAGAAGAAAAAATTTATTTAGATGTGAAGAAAACTTACTGACTGTCAAAATATTATAACACTGGAATGGATAAATGAATTATGAAATTAAGAGAAGCATGAAAAGATTTGTAAAAACTGATGCAAAGTGAAGAAAGCAGACCTAGGAAAACAATATAAACTATGGCTACCATTAGGTAAGTGAAAGTGACAATAACGAGTAGTAAAACACAGAGTAATTGCAATGATGATTAAGCTTAGCTCTAGAGTTGGGCTAATGAAGAACATTAATCCTCCTTCTTGAATGGTGTAAGATGGTGTTGATCTTAGAAAAGAAAAAAAGGCAAGAAACCCTTGTCCCTGATCTCAGGGAGTCAGTTTACCAGATTGTCTGAGGTCTCTTCCAGATTTATTCTTGTTTGATAGAGAGATAGATAGATAGATAGACACACCACACGTGTGTGCACATACATACATATACGCATGCACATGTACTTACATGCGCAAATTTGACATGTGCACATGTGCACACATACACACAGTATATGTGTATATGCATTGCATGTGTATGTGCATACACACTTGTATGCATTTATGCATACACATGCACATATATGCATATGTGCATGCATGCATGCATGCATATATACCTTTATCTACCCTCCCCAAATCAAACAGAAGCCCAAATGACCAAGTTAAAAAATAAGACAGGGCTGATAAAAGTCTCTACTCCCTTCTAAGTCTCCTCAAATATCTAAGTGCCTACTTGGCTCAATGAACATTCTGCATTTTTTAATACAAACTTTTTTTTTAGAGCAAGGTTTATCACTTTCTCCTTCTTAGCTTTTATGATGTCTAATGCACTATCATATAGGCTTCCTCCCTTACTCCATCCACTGAGATGAGGAGGAAGCTTTGGACAGAAAAAACACAAAACATGAGTATACTAGAGAAGGTACTTAATTTCTCTCTGTGCCCCCACCCCAGGTCAGAAACACAGATCTCTCATCAGAACTGAGTGTATCACCCTAAATCTAGTCCCAGCCAATACTTATATCCTGGCAAAAATGTGTTTCAGCGTTACAAAGCCCCTAGAGTGACCTAAAACCAAGAATGTAGAAATGTAGCCCTGGAGACATCTATTAGGGGAAGAAGGCAACAAGAATGAGAAACAAGCCTGCTAACACCTGTAAAGTTGATGCCAAGCCCTCGTCTCTTCTCTTTTCTTCTAATGACTTTCCTGCCAAACTGAGCTGAGTTAATACAGCCTCTAGTGACTTCACCTCTTGGCCTCAATCATATTTGTGCAAAGCACTGAATTTTCAGTCCATGCAGTTTGGGGAAACTTTTCATGTGATGTGGTTTATAAAGTCCCACAACACCTTTATTTGTGTGACTGGGTTCACAAGAAATGGAGGACTTAGTTAAGTTACACCAATACAAAAAAATGTACCTAATTAATGCACAGATATATAAACAATGGAGTAAACTGATCAATGTTCTGGTTTAGGGAAAATGTACTCTACAATATTTTCACTCTCCTTTGATTAAAGCAGAGTTTACAGGATTCTCATACAAATTTCATTGCTTATGGTCCAAACCTTGAAAAAGAAATTTGAACATAGCCTACAGTTTGTTTAAAACAATCCAAGCAAATCTTTCCCTAACCTTGCTCTGAAACTCAGCCATAACTAGGATGGAGCAGCTTGGGCTTTGGCCTCAGGGCACCAAAATTTGGAGAAGGCAAAAGTTTTAAATAGTAACTTTAAAATATGGTCCATTAAAAAAAATCACAATTACATTTACATTCTGACAATGCTTTCTCATCTTGGTAGCATGGAAACAAATGAACTTAACAATTCAATCCTCAATTAGCATTTATTAAGCACTTATTGTCTTCCAGGTACCACGCTTAACACCTAGTTAGCAAGAATCACTAAAGTGGCAAGGTCCCGAATTGTATACTTTCTTGATGGTAACTGTACAACAGGTAAGATTGTCTAAGGTTTGACCATAATTTACACTTCTCTTCCTTCTCACCCCTTGCTTATAGCAGCACCCCAAAATACTTTCAAGCAGTGGTCTACTCCATGGTGTCCTAAGGTCTTTGTCTCCTCACTCTTTCCCAAAGAGTAGTGACCAAGGTCTTTATTCTCAATTAAATTTGTCTTTATTACTTGCATTTTTTTCAAACCATGAATTATAAAGCTGATCCAAAAACACATTTCCCTGAATCCCAAAATTGGTAGTTATTACTCTTCTCTGAATTAACTTCCTAAGGGGCAAATGAGAATTCCAAATCTCTAGCCTTTTTTTAAAACTGGATATGTTTTCTATCCATATCTACCTTCACAATATTTCACACATATGTTCCCTTTTCTCCACTCATAGACAACTACCCTAGCTCAGTCCTGCATCACTTCCTAAATGGACTAGAGCTTCCTAATTTTCTTCCCTGTATCTAATCTTTCTGCATAGGAGTCAAAATGAGATTACTAAAGCCCAGATCTGATTATGTCATTCTTCAGCTTACAGGGTTCTGGTGACAGGAACTCCTCTATATGACAGTAAAAGTTCTGAATAATCTTACTCCAACCTTTATCCCCCATCTGATTATAACATGTATGAATATGTGTGTCAAAATATCTTGATGCTCAATCCCTCAGTGCCCTAATGTTGCCTCACCTCCACCAGTGTAAGCATGGGTCTCCTTGGTATCTAACTAGTCTAGTCAAGTGACTATTCCCTTCTTTTTTTTTTCCTTAGCAGGAAAGCAATATGATCCAGTGGGAAGAGCACCAGACCTAGGGTCAGAGGATCTGTGTTCAAATCCTCCCTTTGACATTTACCACCGGTGTGACCCCCTAGGTCCTCTGTCTTTCAATCTGGAGAGCTTTCTCCTCTCCCATGCTGCTTCTGAGGCTTCTCCCCCAGGGATATCAGAATTGCATATTATTTACCTGGGTTCCCACTAGTAGTCATTTCTGTGCTTCTAAATGATTTACGTGACAGTGGGGCTGAATGAGCTCAGAGCTCTGTTCTTTAAATTTTCTCCTTCATCCACAATCCCGTTTCTACAACTACCTATTGGCATGATCACTATAGAAACAGCTGATTATTTACATAGGCTACATGTAAACTTTCTCATTGAAAGCCCACCTGTGATTCTCAACGTCTCCTGTGAGAGTCTGCTACATCTTTCTCAAGGGCAGAATTTATAAGACCTTTCGATATTCTTCATTGCATCTCAGGAAAAGAACAAGAATCTTGTGAACAAAAGAAAACAACAGGCTACTAGTTTAGCTTAAGAAAGTCTTATTCAAATGGATCTACAACTTCACCAACATATGTTTCCCGTACTGTATATTTTCTCCAATAATGCAAGATGCCTACATCTCCTATATGACTCTTTTTCTGATCATTCTCCCAATATTTTCCTCAGTGGGTAACCCAATGTGTTAGAAAACTTCCTCACTTTCTGCTGATATTACCAGGATATGAATATTGCATAAGAGTGGTTAATCAGTAGTCCATTTTTCTCACTATGTGTATTTCTTGATGGCATCCATCACTTTATTTCTCTTTCATAATCACTTATTTATAATATTTTGAATCCTGTTCACTCCCACGCAATAAGCTTCTTCGTAGTAGGATCCTCCAAATGTTACTGTTTGCAGAAACATTGCCCAACTTGTTTCAATGGAATACTCTTAAACAATAGCCATAACAATGCACATAGGAAAAACCAAGTGGATGAACTAAGCCTATTTACCAGTCATATGCAGTCAAAAGGATAAACTTCTTCTCTGTCTTTATATATGCGTGTACATATGACATATGTTACAAACAGACAATGATCTAGGCCCATATTTAAACAGATGTGCAGTGTCCTGTATTACCTTTGGGAAAATATAGAATTCTTTTGATGACACCAAACTTCTTTCTGAAACAAAGAGCCATCTTTAAACATGAGTATTCAGTGTTGTATGACTGCAGTCTACAAAAAAGGGAAGTTAGTGTCTCCCAGAGGACACTGGAGAATAAATTCTCATTCATAGTAGTAGCAGTTTTTTTTAAAAAAGAAGGAAAACAAAATGCCTCTTTAAGGGAATAAAAAGAGAAAAAAAACATTGTGAATAGCTGCTCCTTAGAAGACTTCACATCCTTGTTGATTTAGCTTTTGTGGAAATTAGGCACTTCAACTAAGTACTCTTTTCTTGAAGAAATATTTATTTTTGTTTTGTTGATTTCCATAACCCCCCCCTTTCATCTGGAATTATTGGGGGAATACAGTAGGGACTAAAAATAAGAAGGCGGGTGTTCAGGAGACCATGACAAATTTAAATTGCTTGATTACCTCTCTGAAGTTGGATGATTTGCTTTATTGTCTGAAATAACACAATTATGTGGCATTCCACTTCCATCCAGAGTTACCTCAAAGAGAAGAGAAAAGAATAAATTAAGCTCTTTTCAAGGACATTCTAGATAATAATTACATGAGAGTGCGAATGGGATTTGGAAGTTGGCAGGCCAGGCAAAATCTGCTGAAGAACCTGATAAAACGCCCATCTTCCAATTGGGGATATTTGATTCAGCAAGTGTTGTTCAGTATTTAGATCCTCCAAAAGCAGTTAGGAGCAAATTTGGTAGCAGCAGTATCCTTTCCCCAGGAATGGCAGTAATGATGGCTGCCATCTACATAGAGCTTAACATCTGCATAGACCATCACATTCCTTACTCCATTTATCCTCATGACATTCCTGAGAAGTAGACATTCTTATTATCCCCATGATAGAGATGAAGAAAACGGGATTCTAGAAAATGAAATGACTTGCCCAGAGTTAAACAGCTCCAGATGCTGCTCTTTCTGTGTCCAGGTCCATCTCCTTATGCAAACTTCCTTCCCTAGGGTTCTGAGAAATGAGCACAAGTGCCGTCTATTGAGAGCTTCCCACCAGAAAGATGACATTTTAATCAGCATGGAGAACTTCTGCCAAAGTCAATTAGAAATCTCTGATTTAATAGATAAGTCACCAGGGAGTTGCTGAAGGTACAAAGAGATGAAGAGTCTTCCAACTCAACATGATGCCATAAGTACTTATTGAGCACATACTTTGTGTCAGGTATTGTTGAGGACAAAAGACCAAAAAGACCCCACATTTACTATCCTCTGGTGTCATTTCAGTTGTGTCTCTCTGTGACCCCCTTTGGGGTTTTCTTGGCAAAGATACTGGAGTGATTTGCCACTTCCTTTTTCCAGCTCAGTTTTACAGATGAGGAACTGAGGCAAAGAGGGTTGAGTGACTTGCCCAACGTCACACAGCTAGTAAGTATCTGAGGCCATATTTGAGCTTGCAAAGATGAGTCTTCCTGATTGCAAGCCTTTCCAGTAGCCGGGATTATAAATTCATGTCACCACCTCTAGATGATCAGTCTTTCTGTTTGACCAGGTTTAGAGCTAGAAGATGCCTGTGAGATTATTTTATCCAATCCCTTCATTTTATATGGGAAGAAATGTAAGGAACTTGTCCAAAGTCAGAAAGGCAGCAGTAAAAGAGACACACTTTCCACTCAGATCTTATTATTCTAGCACCTGTCCTCGGTCTCCATCTCTACCTCGTAACATCATAAGGACAGGGGCAGCTAGGTGGCACAGTGAATGGAGCACCGGCCCTGGAATCAGGAGGACCTAAGTTCAGATCCAGCCTCAGACACTTAACACTTACTAGCCATGTGAGCTTGGGCAAGACACTTAACCCCAACTGCCCTCCAAAAAGCAAAAACAAAAAAGCAAAAACCCCAACATCATAAGCACAATAAATCATTCTTCCTCCTGGTATTTATTTCTAATAGAAGTTTGCCTGGGGATGTGTACCACATTAAATTCGTTATGGAAGCCTTATCTCCTAACCTTTAAGTTCCAAGTTTGTACCTAATTTCATTGCTTATTAAATTGTTAATTCAGGGGAAAATGTCTGGTTTCAAGGAGAATGCTCTGATTTGTGAGGGAGGGAGCCACCATTAAGGAGTTGTGTGATGTTGGGCAAGATGGTTACTCTCACTGGGCCTTTATCTCTTCAGCCATACAACCTGGAGTTTGGACTAGATGTTCTTCCATTTCTTTCTAGCTCTGACTTACTATGATTTTTTTTTACTTATTAATTCATTCATTTGTTAATTTTTGCTTTTTGGAAGCAGGAGGGCAGGGCAATTGGCATTAAGTGACTTACCCAAAGTCACATGGTTAGTATTATGTGCGTGACGCTGGATTTGAACTCAGGTCCTCCTGACTCCAGTGCCTGTACTCTATTCATTGCACCACCTAGCTGCCCCAATATTATGCTTTTATGAACTATCTCAAAAAGTTCTTCCTCTTTAATATTAAGAGATATTTAAAAATTATTTATCATAAACTAAAAATTGAACATCAATTTAATTGACTGAATTTGGTTTGCAACTATTTACTTATAAATAAATATTGTGGCAGCTTTTTGGTGATTCCTTCGAAGTCAGAAGTGTCAAACACGTGGCCCAAAGTCTATATTGTGGCCTGAAAAATACTCCTGAATGGGGTCAGAATGAGAAGGTTTTACAATCCAAACACAAGACTTTGGATGTGATCCTGAAGAAAATAGGACACCACTGGAGTTCACTTAATAAGAGAGTGATATGCTCATGCATAAGCTTGAAGAAGAATGTTTTCATAGCTGAGTGAAGGATAGACTGGAATGGGGAGAGAATTAAGGTAAAGAAACCAACCAGTAGGCTACTTCAATAGTCCAAGCATGAGTTAATGCATGTTCTGTCCCAGGGTGGTGGCAATGACAGAAGAAAGAAGGGGGTATATATGAGAGATGTTTTAAACATAGAATCAATTGAATTGGCAGTTGGTTGGTTATGGATGGGGGACAGTGGCAAGAGAGAATGAGCACTTGATGATGATGCTTAGATTGTGGTGAGCCTAGAGGGCTAGGAGGACACTAATGCCCTTGACAGTATTAGAGTAGTTTGGAAGAGGGTAGGCTTTAAGTGGGGGAGACGAGGGAACGAGTTTAGTTTTAGTTGTAGACTCATGTAGTTTATTGAACTTAAGATGTTGAAGGAATATCCATGTCCAGATATATAATAGGAAGCTGGAGATGCAAGATAGGAATTAAGGAGAGAGGTTAAGGCTGGATCAATAGAGATGATATCCATGGAAGCTGATGAAATCACCAAGTATAATATTATAGAGAGATAAGAGAAAACGGAACAGTATGGAGCAAGGCTGGACAGAGTTAGTGACCTGGATGACAGTTCATCACAGGAGACTGAAGTAAAACCAGAAGAGAGAAGTGCCATGAAAACATAAAGGAAAAATAATAAGCAGGGGAAGGTAGTAGTTCACGGTGCCAAAGGCTGCAAAGAGGTTAAAAATAACGATGAGGATTGAGAATGGGAACAGAGATGCCCATGACTTGCTCTCCTGTGACATCTGTCCCTGTTCTTCCACAAAACTGCCTCATAGGATCCACTTAACATACTCTGGGTGCTCTGTTTTTCATGATATTATGAAAATATCAGTGGAGAAGTTAGATTGTTTACCTATTAACCTTTACCAGCTCTTACTGATCAGTTTATCATCTCTTTAATCATAACATTTTTTTGCCTGATTATATCCTTTCTTCACTTCTCCTTCCAAGTTTCTTATCCATGATATATTGCTGCTAGTTCATGTCCATGAGGCACCTCTGTCTTGTCCTTGGTGTAATATTTATTTCTAGTTCTTCAGAGATTATGTAGGGTACTCCTGTGCTAACAGCCATACAACAACTCTGGTAAAAGATTAGTATTTTAGAAAGGGGAGGATACTTTGATGCTGGGACAAGACGGTGAGTATTATAGAATCTCTCTAATTTTCTATAGGCAATTCACTGCTTTCTTCCTTCTATTTAATTGGGAGTCCAGTTCATTCAAATACAGTAAATGTCCAAGGCATATAAATGCTTATAGTTAAACTCAGTAACACATGCATCTCATCAGATTTAGTGTTATGCACAATGAACATTCCATATCATCTTGATTTTGTTGAACCATTACTCAAACACTGTCACCCACATTTCTTAACAGTTTTTTAAATTGCTTTGCAGTTATAAACAATACTGCTCCAAGCACTTTTGAAGAAATACATATACTTTTGTGGTTCTTGATATTCTCTATTTGTTGTATTGATTATTGGCATTATGACTATGCTTGTTTCCATAACTTTTTCTGCATGATGCCAACTTTCAATCCAAAGAGGTTCTATAGGTCTGAAATTCTACTGACAATGAACAACTATACCCATTTCTTCCCAGACAACCAGAATTGGGTTGCGTTGATTTTAATTATGTTTTCCCAACTAGATATGTGGTAATACGTCACAGTGTGTTGTTGATTAGTGCATATCTAATTCAAATGACTGCATTCCTTGGATAATTTGTTACATTGCTAAAAGAATATTTTGTTAATTGGCAACAGAAGATGACTACAAAATAGCCTCCCATATACCTTCCCCTATTTCAAAACTAAAAGACTTATTATAAGGCTAGAAGCATTTATTAAATTTGCCTGAGTCTGAAATTTCCCTCATTAGAATACTGAACTATTAGCTAGGGAGACTCCAATTCATTGATTGATTCATTCAAAAGATATTTATTAAGAAATTGTAATTTCATTAGCGATATTGAAAATTCAATTTCTTTGGTAATATGGAGAATACACAGTGCTCAGCTAGGTAGCATGGGGAATACAAGTAAGTAAGGTGGAAATAGTGATGAGTCTGGAGTCAGGGGACTTCAGTTTGAATCCTTGCTCTGATTTTTCACAGAATCTCAGAATTGGAAAGGACCCCAGAGATCATCTAATTCAATCCATACATGGATAGAAAGCCCCTCTATGACATCGGTAACAAGTGATCCTCTTGCCTCTATTCAAAGGCTTCCAGCGAGAAGCAGCCCACTAATTTCCAAGGAAGCCCACTCCACTTTGTGATAGCTCTAATTTTTAGCAAGTTTCCCCTTTCAGAGAATGAAAATGTTTCCAGTTGTCTCAATGTCCCTACTCCAACACCATTTTTTTTTTACTTCTACCCTTTAGGTACTAATAGAACATGATGAAATCCTCTTCCACATCGTAACTGCCTAAAGTATGGTTCACATATGCTCTTAGACATCTGTCTCTGTGACCCTGTCTATCTCAGTTTCCTCAACAGTAAAGTGGAAATAATAATAACACTTACCTCTCAGGTTATTTTAAGAATCAAATAGTGTAATATTTAGAAAGTGCTTAGCACAGTATAAGGCACCTAATAGCCAATTAATTAATGCTTTCTCCCACCTTCCTTCAGGTCCTTGAAGACTGGTTTAATGTTTCCCTAAAGCAGGGGTTCTTTAATTTTGTGTGTGTGTGTGTGTGTGTGTGTATGTGAGTGTGTGTGTGATGGACCTCCGTGATGGTCTTTCTTCTCTGAATTATGTTTTTAAATAATTGAAGAAAATGTTAAATTTAAATTGGAAGTTAGTAAAAATTTTAATAATGAAATTTTTCTGCCATCTAAGTTCATAGAGTCTCTGAAACCTATCCATAGATCCTTTGGTGGTCCCTGGACCTCAGATTTAAAAGTTTTACCCTAACACTTCTATTTTCCATCTAAACATTCCCAGTTCCAATGTATCCAGCTCCCTCATCATCTTCAGCCCCTTTTTCTAGATGTGTTTCAGTTTTTTGGTAACCTTCCTAAAAGGTTAGGTTGAGGGAAATGCTTTCTAAACATGTTCTATTAGTACCTAAAGGGCAGAAGTAAAAAACAAAAAAAGAAAAAACAAAACAAAACAAAACGGTTTTGGAGTAGGGATATTGAGAAAACTGGAAACATTTTCATTCTCTGAAAGGGGAAACTTGCTAAAAATTAGAACTATCAGAAACAGGGAGAACTGATCATGATAAATCCTGTAGTTCAGGGCAAGTATTTAGGTACTTTCATATAGTTCTTTGCTTCTGGATTCTATTCCTCTATTAATGCAGCCCAAGTTTGCATCATCATCATTACCATCAGCAGGAGCAGCAACATAGTCATTTTAGTTTTCTATGTTGTACCATTGTATTGTATTGGGCTTCCAGTCTACTTGTTGGCTTGCTTCTTTAACCATGGACTTCATACGCATGATAATTTTGAAAATTTTATGTTAAAAAAAAATCTAGAAGTTGAGTGGCATTCACTTAGCAGCATAAGCAAATGCATTGAAAAGACATCTAAAAAGGAGGAGTCTATGAAAATTTCTGTTCAAAGGCTACCAAAGAACACATGTAGCAATAAAATCATCTATCTTTTCCATATTGCTGGAAGATTTGTATATCCCAATATATTGGTACATTGGTATGTTGGTACATTGGTCTATCCCAATGACTATTTTAGGAAGAAAAATGAAAAAAATGCTGGGAAAATTGGAATATAATATGGCAGAAACTGGGCATAGACCATCATCTAATGCCATACACCAAAGTCAAGTCTAAATGGGTGCATAGTCTAGGAATAAAGGCTGATACTGTAAATAATCTGAGGAAGCAAGGAATAGTTTACCTGTCATATTTATGGAGTAGGGAAGACTTTGTGACCAAAGAAGAGTTGGAGAGCATTATAAAATGCAAAATGGATTATCTCAATTACATTAAATTCAAAAGTTTCTGTACAAACAAAGCCAATGTAACCAAGAATAAGAGGGAAGTCGGAAATTGGGAAAGAATATTTACAACCAGTGTCTCTGACAAAGGCCTCATTTCTAAAATATACAGGGAATTAAGTAAAATTTATAAGAATACAAGTCATTCCCCATTGATAAATGGGCAAAGGATATGTATGAATAGGCAATTTTCAGAGGTAGAAAATAAAGATATGTTTAAGCATATGGAAAAATGCTCTAATTCACTATTCATTCAAGAAATTCAAATCAAAATAACTTTGAGGTACCACATCTCACCAGTCAGATTGGCTAAAATGACAAAACAGGAAAATGACAAGTGCTGGAGAGGATGTGGAAAAATTGAAACTCTAATGCATTGTTGGTGGAGCTGTGAACTAATACAACCATTCTGGAGGGCAATCTGGAACTATGCCCAAAGAGCATACCTTTTGACCCAGTAATACCACTTTTGGGGTTGTATTCCAAAGAGATAATAGAAGTGGGAAAAGGACTCATACATACAAAAATATTTATTGCAGCTCTCTTTGTGGTGGCAAAAACCTGGAAACTTAGGGGATGCCCATCAATTGGGGACTGGCTGAACAAGTTATGGTATATGAATGTAATGGAATACTATTGTGCTATAAGAAATGGGAAGGAGATGGACTTCATAATTACCTGGAGAGGCTTATATGAATTGATGCTGAGTGAGAAGAACAGAACCAGGAAAAATTTGTACACAGTCAGAGATACATCATATGTGTGACGACCAGCCTTGATAAACTGGACTCTTCTCAG
Source organism: Pseudocheirus occidentalis (assembly GCA_028646575.1). Taxonomy (NCBI): domain Eukaryota; kingdom Metazoa; phylum Chordata; class Mammalia; order Diprotodontia; family Pseudocheiridae; genus Pseudocheirus; species Pseudocheirus occidentalis. Next base: position 173,097,694 of record CM053601.1, on the reverse strand, counting down.
CAACACACAGTTAAAAGACAACTATACAAGTCTCAGAATGGAAGGAAATATCTACACTCAGAGAAAGATCTAGAAAGACCAGAGTTTAAATGGAGACTGAAGCAACACATGCTATTGTTCTTTTCCATGTTTGGTCTTGTTTCTTTTCTTTTTTTTCCCATTATTCACTCCATTGGTTACAATGCTTCTATACAACCAGACTATTGTACAATATGAAAGTGTTTGCAGATCCCATTCATGATTGTACAGAACCATGGGGGGAGGGGGAGAGAAGGGAGGGGAGAAAATCTGAAACTCAAGTGATTCTGTAACTGAATCTTGTAAACTAAAAGTAAGCAAACAAGTCAATAAATTTTTTTAAAAAATGTAAATTTCACACTCTAGAGCCACATTTTAGTTTATTTCTTTGTTAAGTTGATCAATCAGTTATGTGTCTTTAGTTTTATTCTATTTAGTTCATGCTGGAAGTGCTGTGACAGCTCCTGGTTTTGATCCTACTACAAATGGACATGGAACCTTTGACTTGCTCTCTTTCTGACCTGGGCCAGTTTACCCCAACTTTGGCAGCTTGCCTCCCCATTCCACCCCTCCTTCCTTCAGGCTCATCCCATTAAAGCCAGAAAAAGCTGATGCTTAAGTGGCTGAATCCACTGCCGTTCAGATCTTATAAGCTCAAATCTTCTACTACCTCCAACCTTACCTGGTAGGAGGCATTTGATGTGCATATGACCATGCACAGCAAATTAACTCTAAAAAGTAAACAACAACCCAAAAAAAACCCTTTTGAAAATAATTTCTAATTAATGATCATTTGTGTTCTCTTCCTCCCAAAATAAATGTCTTTATTGGCAATGACTTTTTTAGTCTGTTGCCTCTCTGTGGGGAGTATTTGCCATTACAGCTCTTCTTGAATTGGGGTTTGTCATTACTTTGATTAAAATTCTCTAAATGAACTCTTAAGGCATCATTTCATTTATTTCCCTCCCTGGACCCCTAAGCAATATCTTGGTGACCTGTACATTGCATGACGTATGGTTGGCACTTATTGGATAATTGTTGTTGTTTGCTTGATGGAGCACACCTAGAAAAGGAGATCACATTCCCTACTAACGGGCAGGGGCAGGGTCAAGACCTTGCTAATTTATCATCATAGCACCTTAATTTATTGTCTCAGTTTTAGAGAGGAGAAAGTGATAACAAGCATAAGAGTAATGACTATAGCAATACATTTCAAAAGCGATTTGAGTTTTGGAAAGCTTTTCCCTCAAAGTAACCTGTGAAATAGGAAATAGAAACACAGAAGCGGGAAATGGAGGACAGAAGTCTTCAAGGATTTCATAGGCTGTCACGGTTAAGAGAAATTCGATTTGAGGAACAGTTAGATGATGCAGTGTGAATAGAGCACCAGTCCTGAAGTAAAGAGAACCTGAGTTCAAATCCAGCCTCAAACACCTGACAGGTTTATTGACTGTGTGACCTTAGGCAAGTCACTTAACCCCAATTACCTTGCCTTCCCCCCTCCAAAAATAAAAAATAAAAAGAAATTAGATTTATCCTGTTTGACTCTGGAGTGAAAAAGCAGAAGCTATAGGTAGAATGAAAGTTGAGAGATAGAGAGAGAGATAGAAAGAGAGAGAGAGATAGAAAGAGAGAGAGAGAGAGAGAGAAACAGAGAGAAAAGAGAGAGAAAGAAACAGAAAAAATGGATACGAAGAGAGACAGACAAAAACAGAGAGACAGAGACAGGCAGAGAAGAAAGATAGAGAGCTGACACAGATTTAGACTTAGGTTTCTTTCCACTCTGTGAAAGTCTGTGAAGATATTTCTCCTGCCTTTCCCCTTGTGTGTCCATTTACAGCCCTGAAGAACTTAATGCCAGAGTATAAGAATTTGGAATTGAACTGGAATCACGGATAAGAATTCTGAGTGACTATCCTTCTAACATACTGATACTCCAGTCTTCTTAATACAATTGAAAAAGAATGTTGGTCTTGGAGTCAAAAGACTTGGGATCAAATTCAGGCTTACTAGCTTAGTGACCTTGAGTCAGTCACTGTCCCTTTCTGAACTTCTACAAAATGACGATGATAACTCATGGGCTACTTGCTTCATAGAACTGTTGTGGATGAAGTGCTTTGTACACTAGAAAATGCTATAGGGATATGAATTATTCTTATTAACACTTGGAAGAGCAGTTTTAGAAATAATATTCATTTTCTTTTGATTTAAATTGAACTGGAAAGTTTTGAGAACATTGACTGCATAATGAAGAGAAATTATTTACTAATTCTCCATGGAGATACATTTTGCATCTGAGTTCTATGGCTCAGATAGCCTATAACTCATTTCTATATATTTCGTGTGGATATTTTGAGTGCATGCTGATTTTAAGAAGCAGAACAGTAGTTTTCCCATGCACGGCTTAAGTCTGGGAGCAACCATATCTTTCCTCACTACTCACTTTGCCCTTGAAAGCTTGGGTCTGTGGGAATCGCATTTTCAATATTTCTAAGAAAACCATGGGCAATTAGGTAGGACAGTGGAGAGAAGGGTAGATCTTGAGTCAGGAAGAACTGAGCTCAAATCCCACCTCAGAAACTAACTAGCTGTGTGACCCTGGGTAAATCACTTCATCCTGTTTGCCTCAGTTACCTCATCTGTAAAATGAGCTGGAGGCAGAAATGGCAAACCTCTCCAGTATCTCTTCCAAGAAAACCCCACATTGGGTCACAAAGAGTTGGACATGACTAACACTACTGTACATCAACAAGAAAACCGTAAAGGACACTGTATGACGGTTCTTTTTTTATCATTCAATGGGCAGAAAGTTTTCGTTTTAGTAATTTTTCAGGATCTAAAGGAAAAACCAAAGTATACAAAGTCAAATGATTTCAAGAATTCCAGAGTATGTATAGGAGGATAGCCTAACAACCAGTTCATTAAATTCAACCAATCAGCAAGTACTTTATTGAGCAGCTTTAATGGAGCAAGCAATGAATATTTTGGAGGGCGTTTGGCTTTGTATCCAGGGCCACATTAAGTAACGTGGGACATATCAGTGGTAGAAAGAACAATGGATTCAAGAGCCCAAAGATGTAGCTTCAAAACCCAGGCCTGTGAAACTTTGGGAAAGTTGCTTAATTTTTCTGACTTCCTCATTTCTAAAATGAAGGTATTTGACTAGATTGGGGATTCTTAATCTGGGGTCCATGACCTCGTTTCTTTAAATATTTTGTTAACTGTTTTTCAACATAATTGATATCCTTCATCATCTTATGTATTCTGTTTTGTCCCTTTAAAGATGTTGTTCTCAGAAAAATTCCATACATTTCATTATTTTCCCAAAGGAGTCTATGAAGCATGCACAGAAAGTTAACCCCTACTCTAGAGCTTGGTAATCTGTATTCAGATTTCCCCTCTGATGCTTACTACTTGTCTGAATTTGGGATAACCCATCTTGAGCCTCAGTTTCCTCATCTGTAAAGTTGACCTGGGCAGCCTCTGAATTCTCTTCCATCTCCAACTCTCTGATTCTATAGTCCTGCCTTATTCATTGATCATCCTCCACGTGATAAAGGAGTAATCAAGCTTCTCCAGACATAAGTAATTGGCAGAGTAGATGTGGTTTGGTAGCCAGTCTCTGGGTGTGTTGAAAACAGAGTCTGAGCAGACACGCAATGGAGCAAGGATAGAGATTTGGTATTTGGTTTAAGGAATTATGTGGATTAATTAGGACAACAATCTTTGGAGTGACAGAATTTGAGAAAGAAAATAACTTGTTGCCAGGGAGTGGAGGTATTTTCCGGAAACTTTTGCTTGTTGCTACAGACCCATGTGAATTTTTTGAGCGACTTGGTGTATATAAATGCCTTGAGCTTTGTTCACCTTTATGATAAATCTTGATTTGTGGAAGAGGTGAGTAGAGGTTTAAACCTGTGCATTCAGCAGGGAATAATAAGTGAATTTGGGGTCCTGGTTCTTTATTTCTGAGGTTGAAAGAAACTTGGTACATGCATCAAGGCTTTCCCATCACCACAATAAACATAGCTTGTCATAGAAATAACATCCACTTCCCTCTTTATCTACAAGAAACCAGGTGATGCAGTGAATAGAGTACTGAGACTGGAGTCAGGAAGACCTGAGTTCAAATCTGCCATCAGACTTTTGCCAGTTGTGTGACCTTGGATGGGTCAATTCACTACAGCTACCTCAGTCTTCTCATTTCTGAAATGGGGATAATAATATCACCAGCCTCCCAGAGTTAACATGTGCAAAGCACTTAGCACAAAGTCTGGCAAACTGTCAGTGTCTAAAAAATACTTGTTTCTTCCCCTTCTTGCTAAGGGGTAGGTGGTGAATGGGAGAGTGGGCAGGTTTAAGAGTGCATAGAAGTAGCTTGAGATGAATATGTGTTTGGCTATAGGCAAGGGAGCCTTTGTAACCCTCAGATTAATGCCAGAAAAGTGCATTGGTGAACTACTTTCATGCCTGTTGAGTTCTTCATCAGAAAAGCTTTCATCTCAAGTATGGATTCTGTTCCTAGGATAATGCAAGTACAGAGATTTTTGCAAATGCTGTAGACGAAATGTTTAAATGGTTCCAACTGCAGAAAAAGGTACATTTTTTTTTAGCAAGCCTGCGTATCTCTATAATAAAGAAAGAATGGAATAAAAATGGAACTTTTCTATCCTTGGGCCTATCTGATTTCAGTGGAGTTGAGGCTTCTGAAATACCATCATTTCATAAGGAACAGGGTAGTGGGTGAAATGTTTTTATATGGTAGTTAAAGATCCAAGAAGCATTCATCCCATGGGATGTTTTCACTGCAAATGACCACAGTCCACCTCTAAAATGACTACCTAAGAAGAAGTAAAGAGATTGTTTGTAGTGGTCCTTTTGATTTCTGTGGTAGAATCAAATCTGTACATTTGTCTTTCTTCTGGGCAGATTTCTATCATTCTAGGGGCAGTCCCCATCAACTGTAAAAATAGTGCTTTTCATGTCAAAAAGCTGTGCTTACAAAAGCATGCTTGTCTGTACAAGTATGACTATATTCTATAGCACTTGGAAAGTAGCCCTTCTACTGAGCCACTCCAGACAAACATGTTCTAGGCACTTGGGATACAAAGAGAGAAAAAAATGAATTTGCCGCTGCTTTCAAGGAATTCATACTCACTTTGGGGGAGATAATTTATGTATGAGAGGTCAACTACAAGACAGTTACAAAACATCTTGGTTCAAATCTCTATCCCCACTGTTGCCCAACAAATGAACTGCCTTCTCGCTGATTTGAGAAGATTGAATCCAACCAAGGGGAATTCCCTCCCTTCTCCTCTTCAAGCTCTCAAAACCTTAGGACTGTACGATAATATATCAAGATCTAGAAGGGTTATCAGTTGTCCACCTAAGCCTTTTTTGGAAAACACTGACAAAACACTATTTCACCCATTTATTGTTCCTACTAATCTCAGAGAAAGAGATGCTCTTCTCTTTGCTAAAGCTAACTTGCTCACCTGTACCCTTCCCAAATCCAAGTCTTTGTCAGGTCCTATTGATTCTTCCTTCTCTCTCGTATCTGCTCTTCTCCACTCCAATCACCTTCATTTTAGTTGGGGCTCTCATTACCTCTCGCCTGGGCTTTTGAAATCATTCCCTCTCTGTTCTTCCTACATTTAGTCTATCTTCTCTCTAACCTAGCTTTCATATCTCACTGACTAAATGATCAAAGCATACCCTCCTTTCATGTCACTCCTCTATTAAAAAAAATCTTCTTTCGCTAAACTTTTATTCAGCTTTCAAGCCTTCACAATATATTTTCAACTCATCTTTGCAAAGTTATCTCATAGGATTTGGATCTGGAAGTGACTTTACAGGTCATCTAATTCACCTCCATTTTACAAATGAGGAGACCTAGAAAAGAAACATAAAAGGACTTGCCCAAGGCCCCAAAGATATAGGACTTGAACCTAGTTGTTTTTTTTAACCATCACTTGTTTTACCTGTACCATGTTACTGTCTTTCTTTCACTCTAAATTACACCTACATTGGACTACATCTCAGCCTTATTTTCATCTTGCCCTATCCCATTTCCATTCCTATCCTCCCACCATTGCCAGTGCCTAAAATTGACCACCCCCTCCTTCCATCTCTCTCTGTTGATGACCTCAACCTTCAGGGACCTTCCTCAGATGACATGTATTCCATAAAGGCCTCCTGGATATCCTAAACCACCTTGTCTGAAAGTGATTTGAAGTAAAATAATAGAATCATGGAACAAGAGCTAGAGAATATCTCAGAGGTCACAAAATAAAGCCCTTTCATTTCACAAATGAGGAAACTTGGGCCCAGGGAGGTTAAGACACTTGCCCAAGGTCATACAGGTAGAAAGTATACTTAAAATTCTTGTTTCTCTCAGTGTAGACTCACCTCCCTTCCCTGAACTTATTCTCTTCCCTATGTATTACAGTTGTGCAAATTATGTTTCTTCCTTCCATTTTCATTGCTAGCTCCTTTTAAGAAAGGTCTATGACATATCTCTCTTTACATCCAGAGTTCAGAGCAGGCTGTTATGCACATGGAAGGTACTTAATAAATGCCGGTAGAAATTAAAGGAATTGAAAAGGTGCCCAGAGTGTCAAAAAGTAATATTTATGGAGATAGATCAAAGAGCCTGGGATTCTTTTGCCTGGAGATGAGAAGAATGAGGGATGATTTAATAACATTATTCAAGTATATGAAAGGATCTCACACTGAGAACAGATGTTTTCCATCCTCAGCAAGCACTGTATAAGAGGAAGTGGGGATTCTGTTAGTTATACAGGTACAGTTTCTAACAGTAAAGATTAAAAAAAAACAACAGCAACAATGAAACAACAGCTAGTTTCCAAGGGAAATATGCAGGCTTTACTCATGGGATGGGTCTTTTTAGAAATAAGGTCTAATTGGCTCCATTGACACCCAAATGCAATGGTCATTTCCATATGCAAAGAACAGAAAGTCATTATATGAAACCTATGAAATGAAAAACTTGCTTTTTTGTGTATATAATAAATCCAAAAGCATATTATCAAAGTGGCTCTACAAGTCCTCCTGAAAACAAAGGCAAGCAGCCAGCAAGCAGAGTGGATGGAATCTGGAGCCAGGAAGAACTGAGTTTAAATCCTGCCTCAGACATTTACTAGCTATATGACCCTGGGCAAGTCATATAACCTCTTTCCACCTCAGTCTTCTCATGAGCAAAGGGAAGGAAATAAAACCACCAACAGCAAGATTGTTGTGAGGACCAGATGAAATATTAAATGGAAGAATGCTTTGCACACATTATGTAAATTCACAAAATACAAATTTTCTTTCAAATGGACAAATGCAGTTTTCTTTCGTAATTAAAAAAAGTATTAGAAACTAATAGAAGTATTAGAACATTAGAACATGTAGGTTCATTGAAAGCATCCTCAGTACAATTCCAACAGCAGACAGGATCATGGGGATGTGTGGGATGAGAGTTCAGAGTCTGAATCTGAGGTCAGAAAAGGTCTTTATTCTTTCTCATGAAAAAGGACTCTACCCCTGTCACTCACATGGAGTCTGCAGGGAGAGAGCAACAGGTAGAAGCCAGCCCATGGTTATACAATCTTCTAATGCAGAAAACCAAGTCCCCAACTGGCCTTCAGTCTTACTGGTAGGGGGACTGACCCATGACTTAAGCATGGGAATCTCTCTGAGACAAAGGACTCGGAAACACATGGGTGTCCAATGAAAGCAGTCTTGACCTTATTTGGCATATCTTCTGCTGACCTGGCTCTGGGGGAGGGTCTCCATTGCCCTAAGCCCCAGATTGCTGGAAGGTCAGGTGACCTAACCCTAGGCCTGGTGAATAAGGAACCCATTCTAGATTCGATTTTTCAGAATGGGAAACTTTACTATAAATTGTCCCTCACAAGGATGATCTACATCTTATCTAGTTTTCACATAATTTTAATCACCTTGGTTAGATCTCCATATTTTCTAAGATTTTTGTTCCACATAGTCTAGAGAATATGAACTTTTGGCAGATGAAATCTATTTATTACTTTGTTTTAAATATCTATGAATCAATGACTAGTAAATCACAGCAGACAGTTTGATTAGTGATAATGATTAAAAGTTGAAATCTATACAATATTTTGTGGTCTACATTTGTTGAAGAAAAATTGTTGTCTCTTAGTCATGAAACATAGCAAGCTCCTTACATAGAATTCTAGACCTCAGGTCATCTCTTGATAGGGCTTTAGTAGATGCTAAATTGTTAAAAACCTGTGGTGAAAATTTGCGCTCTTTCGGCTGTTTCCTTCCAATAATCGAAATTGATCACCAAATCAAGGCTACTTCACAATTACCCTTCTGTAGGTTTTGGTGGCAGTGACATTGTCCTGAATTGACATCCCAAGCTACTCCATTTCCACAAACAAATCCCCATGACTCAGACAGACTTGGACATTTCACTGTTGGCATACAATTACCTGAATTCATGTGGATGTCACCCACAAAGGGCCTTTTGAATCTTTTCTCAGATCTTCATCATTCATAGACTCCATTCAGAGGTTGTCACTTTTAGTAAGATCCAACAAATCCAATGGCATGCATCTATTGCAGAATTTATTATACATAGTTATGTGAGGTGATATTCCAAAAGTACTTACATATTTTTAACCTGTTAGTCATATACTCTTAGAACATCTTAGAAGTCTTAGTCTATCAGTCTTTTATGGAAGGAATGTTCATCTTCATATTATATTGGATTACATTAGATTTGTGGGCCCTATGCTTTGTTATTATTTTAATTATAACAATTATTATTATCCATGTGAATAGGAATAGAAGAGTGAGGTGGTTTGCCTTTGGGAAAGAGCAATTTAAAAAATGATTCAAAATTATTTTTTAAACAAAACTTTTTTTGATGAAGATACATGGCTGTAAGTTGTGGAATACCAAAGTATCTGAAACATTAAAGATTAGCATTTTTCAAAGTTCAGTTGAGATCTTTGGTAGCTGTAAGCTAAAAGATGAATTACAAAGAAGAATGCAAATGAAACATATCATCAAGTCAATTTATGATCAAAAAACGATGTATTGGCCACATTGCTAGAATGGGAGGAAGGGTTCAATGACCAACCAGTGTTCTACATGGGTTTTTGACAATGTAAATGGAGAACAAGGAAGGCTCTAGAACATTAGATGGACTCCCCATGGCAAATTTATAAGAGCACATGTACTGGGGTCACAGAGGGGCATCTATAAATGGGTAGCCAACTCCAATGATGTTTGGAAGGAAATTACATAATAATGAAATCATGGACCCATTCTTTATTTGAATTTCGAGTATATTCCTGGAGCTTGATTTACCATCAGCTTTCTTTGCATTATTAATAGTGTGGAGAAAGGAGAAAAGAGTGTGTGCATGTGTGTGTGTGAAAGAGAGAGAGAGAGAGAGAGAGAGAGAGAGAGAGAGAGAGAGAGAGAGAGAGAGAGAATGGGGGGGGGGGGAGAACCTGTATTTATGTTAATTCCCAGTCCAATTTGTAAGTCTAAGAAGTGGTGATTGGCTCTCCAAATTTTAGCTGCTCATCCTAGCAAACAGGCAGCAATATGCAACCCCATTAATCTTTATACTTAACTCAGCTTTTCTTCCTTCCTTGGAGCACAGTGATTTAGGGGAGCAAGATGAAAGGAAATGGACTAACATGACATAAAATATGGTCCATAACTCTGAACCTTAACTAAGTTTGGAATTGCCCCTGATTACTTTCGGATCTCATTCTTTATTTGCAAATTCCACTGCCTCATGGTCACTGCCTTCTCATTCCCTTATTGCATCATTAATCATTACAGGAATCCCAACAACACGGCTCTAAGATCAGAACACACAGCATACCTGCATCACTTCACCATTCTCTCATTATTCCTTGCATTTAAATAATCTCTTCTTTCTGCAATATCTCCTACAGCCCTGTGCACAATGAAGTGAGAAGCTTTGGGTAGAAACATTGCAACAACAGACCTCTAGCAGCCCGGAGAAACAGGAGGTCGTGGAGGGAAGAAAATACACACATTTGCTCCATTGTTTCATATGAAGGTTTATCAGGAATGAACAAACCCACAGTAGGACTGCAACAATCATAGATAAATTGATCCATCAATATGAATGTATTCAAGATTCTTATGGGTGCTGTCATAGATGGTGAGAATACATGTACAAAGAATTAAACATATACATATCTGTACACACACATATATGCATCCATATGAGCGATGTGAATATTTGCATGTACCTGAAAATATCATGTGTGTATACATAGCACATAACTATAAACTAAGTAACTATAACATAGTTAAGTGTGAGGTAGTCTAGAAAGGAAGGCACTAGCATCTGGGAGAAACGGGAAAGCTTTTATGCATATTATGCTTGAGCAATACCTTAAAAGAAAGAAGGAACATTCTGAAAAAGAGGTAAATAGGGAGCTCATTCTAGGCATGGGATTGGCCAATACAAAGCACTCAGCTATCATCCCTTTATTACCTCCCCTATCTCTTTCTTCTCATCTGGAAGAGACCTCCAAACATGACTTCCAGAGATAATCATCACCTAGTTAATCCACACAGTTTTGGAACTTTACCTACGGTTGAACGTTTATGATTTTGGGGTGAATCCCAACTCAGCTTACATCTAACTGGTCCCAGAACATGTTTCAAATCTCATCAAATAGTCTCTGAAATACCTGTGGCTTGTGGAGGCATGTGTGCCCTCCTCCTGACACACTCCGTTTCTCTCTCTCTCTCTCTCTCTCTCTCTCTCTCTCTCTCTCTCTCTCTCTCTCTCTCTCTCTCTCTGTTTCTCTCTCTCGCTCTCTCTTTTTCTGAACTGGTAACTGTATCAGTACTAACACTGCTACTATAAAAAGTATGGTAATTGAAAGCACAGTGGTTTCCCTTAGTCTTTATGGATTTACACAGAAAACTAACTCCCCTGATCACCACTATCAGATAAGTATTTTTTCACGTTTTTAGAATATAAACGTTGACAGAAGGGAATCTCACTTGCATAACCTGGATCGTAGGTATTTATTTTCTAAAAACCTTTCTCTCCTTCCATCTTCCTTCCTTCCCTCCTTCCCTCCTTCCTTCTCTCCTTCTCTCCTTCCCTCCCTCCTTCCTTCCTTCTTTCCTTCCTTTCTTCCTTCCTTCCTTCCTTCTTTCCTTCTTCTTCCTTCCTTCCTTCCTTCTTCCTTCCTTCCTTCTTTCCTGCCTTCCTTCCTTCCTTCTTCTTCCTTCCTTCCTTCTTCCTTCCTTCTTCCTTCCTTCCTTCCTTCCTTCCTTCCTTCCTTC
>CM053601.1:173066710-173085833 GCA_028646575.1 Pseudocheirus occidentalis | reverse complement strand
TTCCTTCCTTCCTTCCTTCCTTCTTTCCTTCCTTCTTTCCTTCCTTCCTTCCTTCCTTCCTTCCTTCCTTCCTACCTTCCATAAGACTGCAAGGGATCTCATCATTTTAATTATCTTTCCTTTGGTCATATTCAAGCTTCTCAACATCCTTAAAATTTGACACGTAGAACTGAATACAATACTATGTGTGCTTGGACCATTGTAGATTATAATGGACTATTACCTCCCTTGTTATGAAAGCTAACTCTACTCAGATTAATGAAGCTGAAAACTGCATTGACTTTTTTTTAACATCATATTGTTGAAATACATTAAACTTAGAGAAAGGTGAACACCCTGTTTTTTTTTAACATGAATTGCTGTCTAGATAAGCCTGTCTGTCTCAGATATGTGTTGCTGATACTCAACTCAATTGCAGGATATTATGTTTGCCCCTATTAGAATTCATCTGATTAGATTTGCCCCATTATTCCTGCCACTGGAAATAATTTTGGATTCTGATTCAAAAGGCCAATTAATTGGTAATCCCTGATTAGAATGAGCTTAGAACCATCCACAGATTTGATAAGCATTTCCTTCTGTCCACACCCATGATTTTAAAAAAGTAGTGAAAAATTAGAGTGACAACTTGATTTTGTGGAATACAACTTTTCAGGTTAACACAAATACTCATATGATATATCATCTCATTAATATGAACATGGTATTGCAGAGCAGAACCCATCCATGCATATCATTCCTGTATGACCCCTATTCATGCCTTCACTTAAATTGACCAAAGAATGTAATGAGCTTCCTCAGAAATTGAAAACATTTTGTGTAAGCCAGTGGAATTCTGGGTTATCCATTGATTCTCTCTCTTACTTTATACCAGTTTCCAGGCCATCTTATTATATAATCATAAATTTCATTATTGACACTCTTTGTACCACTTTCTTGTCTTCAATTTTGAAACTGAATTTTGAAACTGGCAATGCTATATGATTATCATTTACATGATATTACTAAAAGATTCTTGGTATTAAAATGTATGGCTGGGAAAAGTTTATGATAATTAGAAGAACCTTTCCATTTTCTTATGGCAATCTAGTTCACTCATCAACTCTGGGCCCAAATTCACTGTCCATTCATGGGGTGTATGTATATATGTAGTTTCATATATGTGTATATGTGCATATGGTACATGGGCATGCATATATGTGCGTATGTACATGAATGTATTTTTGTTTATATATACATACACACAGGTGTATGTATCTACAAATCTATGTGTATAGTGATAGATGCATAGACATATGCTGAGATTTCTATTACACACATGCATAAATAAACTATATGTACATATATGTGTGTGCATATTTATGTATGTATATGTGTATATTATATCTTAGTGATGCATATTTATACATAAAACATCAATGTAATATATCCTAATTAGTATGTGGTATATGCATACATATTACAATTGTATTGTTGTATAATGTGTTCACATACTACATGGAATGTAAAACAATAGGAATTCCTTAACCACTTAATTTTTCTTATGTAGACAGTTTGGTCAAATGCCTTTGGATGATTAATAATCTCATGTATGAGGTTCTGTGATATTCTGAGCCTTGACACAATCAGCACAATATTACATAATGACAGGACATCTGAGGACTTCACCATCCACAAGGATTCCCTCTCCGACTTGTATTCTACAACCAGGGTTATACTTACCAATTAACCAGCATTCTTTGAAAACTATAACTTCATTACTTTTGAAACCAGTTGGCCATATTATCATTGGTAATTTTTTTTTCATTTTTTCCCACAAGGATCTATTGAAAGGTGAGGGAAATGATTGTTACTAACCAATCATTTGGGGTGGCTGGGTGGTGCAGTGAATGGAGCACAGCCCTAGAGTCAGGAGGACCTGAGTTCAAATCTGACCTCAGACACTTAACACTTACTTGCTATGTGACCTTGGGCAAGTCACTTAACCACAACTGCCCTACCTTCCCCCTTCAAAACAGCCCAACCCTCCCCAAGAAAACAACCACAATCATTTGGGGAGATACAGAGTTCCTCTTTTTCTAATGTCTACATTACTGTTGATGAGATTGAATTAACTCTTTCCTCAGTCTTGGTCAGATCTTACCCAATCTTACAAGGAATTTAATCTAAGATGGGAAAGGCCATTGTGGCCTACACAGTTTTGGGTGGATAGTAATCTTTTGATTTGATTTTCCAAAACAGGAAAATTTAGAAGTAAATAACATAATCAAAGTTACACTGCACCATCCTTCTCACTCACCCCTCCATCCTAGCCCCTCATTAGAATAGATATACTTCCTATTATAATATTCATTCTCTTTCCTAAATTGTTAACCCATCAGAGTTGATTGCAGCCCTCAGGCACACCCACTCTTCCAAGGACTTAAAATTGTAAGCCTACCACCATGATTAGTCTTTGACATTCGGGAGTATTACTGATTCTTTTATTAATTAAATTAATTGATTAATAAAGATAAATAAAATGCTAGCACTATTAATAGGGTGATTAATCACTCAGATATTATGTCTCTTGAACCAATAAATGGGTGGCAGTGGTTGGGGAGGTAGGGGGTGGATGCAGGGTTGGGTTGTGGGAGGTAGGGAGTGGATGAAGGGTTGGGTTGTGGGAGGTAAGGGGTAGATGCAGGGTTGGGTTGTGGGAGGTAGGGGGGGTGGGTGCAGGGTTGGGTGGTAGTAGAAGTTATTGCTTGAAGGGATCATAGTTTCCAAAGTTTCTTGTAGTTGTTTGTTTGAGAATAGAGTCATCCAGAGGGAACTTAGTTCTGTTTTGATAGGATTAGTAAACTTTTATTTTTGAAGAATTCTGTTGATATAGAGTCATGAGATGTTTTAAAAAAGAAAATATTTGAATCTCTGATGCAATTCTTTTAGAAAATATTGAGATATATAAAGGGTGTCCCTAAAGTCTGGACACATAGGAAATCTCATTAACTATGCGTATTTTCAAGAAATGAAATTAATGAAATTTCCAACAGCATTTTATTTAATTAGCATAAATTTTAGCCATAAGTTTCATATGGAATAAGAGTTTTCATTAGCTATTGGGGACTATTTTCCATATTAATAAGAATATTTTCATTAATCAGAATTTCATGAATTAGAATTTCATTAATGAGAATAATTTCAATAATTAATGAGATTTTCTATGTGTCTCCTATGTCTTACTATGAAATCTCATTTATGCTAATTAAATAACATGTTGAAAATTTCATCCATTTTATTTTTTTGAAAATATGCATAGATAGGGCAGCTAGGTGGTCCAGTGAATAGAGCACCTGCCCTGGAGTCAGGAGGGCCTGAGTGCAATTCCAACCTCAGACACTTAACTCTTACTAGCTGTGTGACTTTGAGCAAGTCACTTAACCCCAACTCCCCTGACTTCCCCCCACAAAAACAAACAAAAAAGAAAAGAAATGTGTATAGTTAATAACATTTCCTATGTTTCCAGACTTTAGGGACACCGTATAAGCAATAAGCTAGATAATAATGCAATTAGGTACTTGATTACCTGACCCCAACAAGTACTCATTAGTATTTCCATGTCTAGCTCCAGTGGAGGCTCCAGTAAAGTACCATGTGGGTGTGGCATTTTGCAGTTGCTTTTTTTTTTCCAGTGCCTTGGTTAAAGACATATTTTGTCAGGTTTGCAAGTGACACCAATCTAGAAAGAATGATTAACCCCCTGGATAGAAAAGATGGAACTTGAACAGGCTAGAATATTTGGCTGAATTAAAGAGGATTTCATTTAATAAGGATAAATTTAAAGTCTCATATGTGAGTTTAGACATTTGACTTTGCAAGATAGTAAAAGATGGCTGGATAATATTTGTTTTAAAAAGGTTTGGTAAGGCTGAACTACAAGGTCAATATGAGTGTTCAGTGTAATAAAGGAGTCAAGGAAGTCAGTGTAATGTGAGGTTTTATTAACAGAGACATAGTGTCTAGGAATGAAGAGGTGATAGTGTATCTGTATTTGACCTTGGTTAGACTGCTTTAAGAATATGACATTAAATAAAGGGTCTCTAGATAACAGTGACTTAAAACACTGAACTGGGAGTCAGGAAGACTTGAATTCAAATCTGACCTCATCCACTTACAAGCTGTCTCCTTTTTCCTTATTAGTAAAATGAAAATAATAATACCTTAGACTGAGCATTGTTGTGAAGGCTAAATAAGCTAATACAAGTAGAGCATTTTATAAATCTTAAAAAATCTATATCATTCCTGGCTCTTATATTGCTTATTAGAGAAGACTTGCAGAGGTGGGGGACAGATAGCTTCAGAAACTTAGAGCATTGTCATGGAGATAGATTAGATATGTTCTTTTCTGCCACCAAGGACAAAACAAAGTGCACTGAAGTTGCAAAAACAAAAACAAATTCAATCTTATTATTAAGGGAAAAATAACCCTAACAGTTAATGCTTTGCAAAATATTTTTTTAAAAAAAAGGAAACTTTCCTGAAAGTTAGTGAATTCTCCTTTGCTGAAGGGCTTCATGGAGAGGCTTAATAATTATTTGTCAGATAGGTTGTAGAAGGGACCATTATTCAGATGGGATTTGGGCTAAATATCTTCTGGAGTCTCTTCACGCTTCCGAAATTCTCTAAAATGCTAGTGTAAAACTATATACCAAAATATTTTTTGTTTGTTTGTTTTCATGAAAGGAAGCACAAAGGATTTGGTCCAGTTAGAGTTCTCTGGAAAGTGCTAGGAAAAAGACAGCCTTTTAAGAAACTCTCATCTGAATTGCTAAACCAAAGCCCCCATAGAGATAGGTGATAAAGTTGAGGCTTCCCTTTCACAGATGAGGAACCTTTATTCTAAGGGAGGTGGCAATGAGAAAAGAAAGGGCAGGGTTTGCTACTAGAATGATTTCATTTCTTCACCTTGGAATTCATGTACTTTCTTTCAAAAATTTGCTGTGGTCTTCTGGATGTTGCAGATCATGGAACGGCTCCAGAGTGGGGGAAAGATGCCATCTATTCTGAGCACCTGCTATTATACACCTCCACAGCTATGGAGCTCTTCATAATTCCCTTGGCAACAGCAGCCCTCCATAGAAGTGCTATCTGGAGTTTGTGCATCATTCCCTGGCCAATGTTTTCTTACTGGGGTCAAATTTGGAGAGTTTCAATTTGGGTCCAATGAAAGTGGGGGAGGTGAGTGCCTCTGACAAGTGTTGAGAAGTACTAGGTGCTTTCGGGGGTGAGAACAACTCTGGGAGGAATGAAGAATTTAGGATTGTAAGATGAGAAAAAAAAATACAAAGGTTTTGTGAACAGTTCATCTTTTTCAAAAAAATTCTAATTACTTGCAGAATGTGTGTAATTTTTAAAACTACAAATATGTTGACACTTTAAACTGCATAAAAAATGAATTAGGTTGGATCTATTTGCCTGTTAGCTATCAAGTCTGATTTGGGGACAAGTGCTTCCTAATTATAGAATCTCTGAAGTTGCAAAGGGACCTGAGGTGTCCTATCATTGTCCTTATACTGACAAATTGTCTATAATAGAAAGATCATAGATCATAGATTACATAATTAGGACTAGAAAGAGTGTCAGAGGCCACCTAGTCCAATCCCTCCCCGTTACACTGGTTTTACAGAAAAGGAAACTGAGGCTCGGGACTTCTTTAAAGTCCCATATTTGTTCTTTCCTCTATTTTTCCTCTGCTGTTACACTAGTAGTGCTTTCTTGGACTATTTAAATAGCTCCTGAAATCTATATTTTTCCCCTCCCCAATCCTTCCTCCATAGCGCTGTTAGACTTGCTTACCTATACACAAATCTGCATGTGTTAATGTATTGTTCCTCTGCTGAACAGAGTTCAAGTTAATTTGCCTGGCCTTCCAAGGTCTTCACAATGTCATATTTACTTTTCTATCATAATCTAATAACTAATTCCTGACAGATATTTTGCAGTTTGGCCAGACTGATGTAATTATTATGTCCCACCTTAAATCCTGGAAAAGAAATAATAATAATTAATAATAATAATAATAATAATTACCTAGGCTCTCTCACTTCCATTTCTACAACTGTTACCAATGCCTGGTGAATCATCCATACTTCTTTTCATTTGATGAATTCCTATATATCATTCAATGCTCAACTTAAAAGCCATTGCCTCCATGAAATCTGCCATGATCTCTCCATTTGGAAATAATGACACTACTATGTCTAGATCTGGCTCGATTATGTTTCTTTTGATTTTCCTGACCAAAAGATCCCTCCCTGTCTTCTATATCTCTATTGATTTTCTTCCCAAAATATAATAATAATGACAAGTTGTCTATAATAGAAAGCTCATAGATAACAGAGTACATATTAGAACTAGAAGGAACATCAGAGGTCATCTAGTTCAATCCCTTGTCACATTTTGTTCAGTTGGGTCCAACTTTCTGTGACTCCATTTTGGGGTTTTCTTGGCAGGGACACTGGAGATGTTTGTCATTTCCTTCTCCTATTCATTTTACAGAGGAGGAAATTGAGGCAAATAGGTTTAGGTGACTTGACCTGGGTCACACAACTAGAGAGTGTTTGAGGACAGATTTGAACTTGTGAAGATGAGTCTTCTTATCTCCGGGTCCATCACTCTACCCACTGTACCACCCAGCTTCCTGTGAGGATGATAACATTGAGTAGTGCTCATATAGTGCATCCAGATTTACAAAGTGCTTCACAAATAATGTTTCATTTTGTCCTCAGAATAACCTTGGGGAGTAGGTGTTATTATTATCCTCATTTTCTAGATGAGGATCTCCTAGGAGACATTAAAGTATTTTCAATGTATCGCACAGTTATTAAGTGTCTGAGGCTAGATTTGATATCAGAAAATAGAGGTTTGCATACCTAGCTGTGCACGGATGGAAAACACCCAGTGTTAGCCATCATATATTATTCTGTTTACATATATACATGTATAGTTCATATGTACACATTCCTATATACACATAAGTACATGCATATACACACAGAAACACTGGACTGGTTATTTCAATACCTCACTAAAAGGTAAATTTCTGGAGGTCTAGGACTGTTGTGCCTTTGTATCTCCTTAAGCATCTAAAACATTGTTCTTCCTATATTAGTACTTAATGAAAGTTTATTGAATGAATTAAGTTTAATTGAAATGGTTACCATCTGCTGGCACACCTTTAATCAATCACTCAGTCAGTTGACAAACATTTATTAAGCACTTGTATACCAGAAATTACACTAAATCCTGGAGATTCAAAGATAAAAATAAAACAGTCCCTACCCACAAGGAACTCACCCTATATTAGACGAATCAACACACCCACATATAAGCAAATCAAAATATATACAAAGCAAATACAATGTAATTTTGGCAGAAGGGAACCAGCAGCTGGTTCAGTCAAGATAGAACTCATGTAGGAGGTGGTCCTTGAACTGAACTTGAGGGAAGCTAGGGTTTCTTCAAATTGAAAGTCTCAAGGTCATCATTTTTAACTCATCCTCCCTTCTTATCCTCTATAGCCAATCTGTCACAGAATTCAATCTCTTCTTTTGCAGGGTCACTCACACTCTACCTTCCTTTCCATTTATCTTACTGCCTGCATCCACTGCCCTCTTTGGCCATCATACCTGGCTAAGCCATTGAAGATAATGGGAATGTATGATGCTATCAGGCAGGTATCCTCATTCCATATCTGGAAGGTACCTCAGCCCATCTTGTTCCAGATGAGAAACAGAAGCCCACACAGGTTAAAGTGACTTGTTCAATGTCATACTAGTATTATATAGCAGAGTTGAGATTTGATCCTAGGTACTTCAAATCCAGGACTCTTGTTACTACATGGTACTACCTTTTGGTCAGAGAGTACTCCTGGTCGTTAGAGTTAACAACAACCCAAGAAATACATTTTTAAACTAATAGTTTTGAAAGTGACAGTGTTCAGTATTAACATGAATTTTAAATGAAATTTCATATAGTACTAGAACTATTCTATAAAACTAACAGATCAGCCTAAAAGAGTGGTAATTTCTTCTTCCACCCCTAAAGCCATACATTTCCATTTATGTTTGCTAAACTTTTTAAAGAAACCTAATGCTAATTTTTAAAAGAATTCCTCAGGAATCCTTTATAAGTTTCTCCTTGGTACCTAAGTGGAAGGAGGAGGAGATGAGGCAAAATCGGTGCCTCCTGTGACAGGAGAACATGATGGCAGCCAACAGAACATTGGGTAGTGCCAACAATGGGAATATGAGCTGAGGGTGGGTGTGCCTGCATTACCAAGGAAGTCTGTCATAAAGGTATTTTTAGCATTTCTACTTTGAAGAAAAAGGAATATTTTCAGAGGCATTTCATAGAAAGACAATGAGAAGGACATACTCCTAGTGAGGCTTGAAGAATCATTTTGAAGACTAGGTAGCTAGAGTAAAATTGTAAGAGTAATCATGTACAATTTGTTCTGTAGGGTCTCCAAAGACTAAAGCAAGATTTCAAAAAAAGGAAAGAAAATACTCAAATTTTACATATTCGGATTGATAATTTGATTCAATTTATTAGTATAATTCAATTGTTATGCACTTATTATGGGCAAGACACTAGGGTTGCAAAGATGACAAACAAAAAAACAGAAATAAGTCAATATAAAAGAAATACAAAGTGATTTCAAGAGGGATAGAGAATGAATGCTAACAAGTGGGGAAATCAGGAAAGGCCTGGTGGAAGAGAAGAAGCTGGAGAAGTACTTGGTAGGGACCTAGGGATTCTATGAGTTGGAAACACGTTCCTAACCATGGGGAACCACTTATACAAAATCACGGAGATGATAGTTGGAACAAAAGTCTCTAAAGAATAGCTAGTAATCCACCTTGGGTCAAACAGAGACTGCAGGAATGAAAATTGCTTGGAATTAAGCTGGAAAAGTAGGTGGGATGCAGACTCTAAAAGGCTTTAAATTTTAGACTAATTATCTTGTCATAGATCCCAGAAGCAACAGGGATCCCCTGCTGGATCTATATCTGGTTATTGCATAGAATCCCATGGATACACATGTGTAAGCCTGGCTGACTTTTAGAGTGTGCTCAGTTTGGCTAACCTGGAACCTGCTACATCCCCTACAATGGGGGTAGGAGTGACCTCCTTTGATTGATTGCCTGCATCTGTAAAAGAGGCAAGACCCAGGCTAGTTGCTCTTCTCCAACATCTTTTCAGCTGTGTTCTTCTCCAAGATTCCTGTCTTCTTCTATGGACTCCGTGTACTGAACCATGAAAGGTGAAGGTACTGTCCTCCTATTCTCTATCTTTTTTTCACCGGTAATGGCACCACCGCAAATGCCTAGGGGTGTTTGTTTTTGTTCTTTGTTCTTTATCCTCGGTGTCAGGTGCTGAAGGTAATCCCCACTGATGGGAGTTTCAACCATGGCAACCAGTGGTTTGCAATTTCCTGGCAAAGAAATCCTGAGAAATCTCTGTGCCTGGGACTTGAGTTCAAAGTGGGTTTTGATTTTTCAGTTGTGATTGTAGCTCTATGGGGATTGAGCTAAACTGTGAACTTAATCCCCTTTCCCTGTGTAAAGAGTGAGGTTGTGTAGGGGACAGGTGAATTATGCCTCCTATATGTTGGGGAAGTATGTTTGGATTTTTGTGATTATGACTTTCTAAGTATATATTATTATGTAAAAGGTTCACTGTGTTAGTTTTCAGAGACCATGCGAGGGTATGATTTCTCTGCTCTCTGTTGGTCTCTTGGTTTTTGTTGGATAATGTACCTGGCTACCAGCTTCTCATTTTCATTTCTTCAAGACTTACTTTCTGGTCTCTCAGTTCCATTCTGATTCACTATAGAGATTGGAAAGCCTCTCTTTGGTAAGAACAGACTGATGGATAACTGTTTAGTTGTAATCAGAAGTATAATGCACCAAACTTGGCTTCGTTTGCTTGTCTATGAATAAAATGGTTGTACTAGATGACCTCTAAGGTTCTATCCATCTCTGTATCAATAACTCTGTGGCCTGAAAGTCAGGTAGAATGCTCCCAGGTTTGAAGAAGAATTGTTTCTTTCAATTTTTTTTCTAGGGACAAGCTTGTAGTTCTTTGTCAGAAACAACTTTCTGACTTAGAGTTAGAAATTCTGAAATGCCTCTCTCTGGTTTGGCACATAAATGAATTGAAGCCAGAACCAAGGGGAAGGTAAAGCTGCAAAATCACTTCTTTGCTATCAATCTATTCCTGGTTATTGCTTTTATTATGCATATTATGTAACTTGGGGGAAAAAAAGAACAAAACAAAGCTTTACTTCTGTATTTAGAAGAAAAATTCAAGGTTGTAAATCTGGATGATTAGAAGAATGTTTGGTGGTGCCATCAATAACAATGAGGAAGTTCACATGTATTTTGGGGAAAAGATAATGAGTTCCATTTTGTATACGTGGTCAAATACCTATTAAGTTCAAACACAATTTAAGGCACTGAGGCTATCTACATAAAATAATCTCCATCCCCATATTGGTTACTATTTATTAGATGTGTTCATTGTCCATCATACCATACCATACCATGCCATGCCATACCATATCATACATCATGCACCATATACCATACATCATACATCATACATCATATATCATATAATCTCATAATATGATATTGTTTGATATCATATATCATTTGATATCATCTACCTATCAAGTTTGGGGATGATTATATAGGAGAGGTCAAAGAAAGTGGTACCAAAGAAGGGATAATCACTTCTAGAGGTAAAAGGAAGGGTAGAAAGGGAAGCATGAGAAATAAACAAACTAGAGCCATCTATACAAATCAAATAAAACCATTTGTATCAACTAGCCTTCTGAATTTTAGCAAAATACTTCATTCTGGGCTTCAGTTTACTCCATTGTAAAATGAAGGACTCAAATTAAGTAAGCTGTAAGTTCCCTTCCAGCTTTGACATTTTGTGTTCTAAGCTCTTGCATTCTGAGATTCTGTGTTCTATATTTCAAGGTCCCTTCCAGTATAATGTTCTATGTTCTAGTTGTAAGTTTCCTTCCAATTTGAACTTCCTTTGAGCTCTAAGTGATACTTTTGATAATAGTCAATAAATAGATGTAACTTTTAGTATTATGCTTGTAAAATGCTAAAGTTTAACAAAAATCCTCATTCCATCTGAGTCCTCTGCCAGCAACTCAGACATTCAGTTATCAGTGTATATAGTCTAAAGAATCTTTTTAAAACTTCTTAAGAGCTAGCAGAGTCATTTTAGATTTAAACCTGATTCCCATGCCACAAAACACCTGCATTTTCCTTCAGTAAATTGGGTACTAGTAGCCTGATCATACTTTAAGAGTGAGAAAAAAGATTATCATCAGCTGATGATCATAACCAGGAACAAATCAAGCAATCACATTAACAATGACAGGTTGATCCTCCAAATCACTAATAATAAGAGAAATACAAATCAAAACAACCCTAAAGTTTTACCTTAAACCCTGACAACTGGTAAAAATAACCCAAAAACAATGATATCATTCCTGGAGAAGTTGTCTAGATACACTAATACATTGTTGGTGGAGCTGTGAAATGTTACATCAATTTTGGAAAGCAATTGCTAAGCATACAAATAAACTGATTAAATGCCCATAACATTTAAACTACAGATTCCATTGCAAAGCTATACTGAGAGGAAGTTATTTATAAGAAAAAAAATCCCCATATAACAATAATAAATGAAACTAATCTCAAAATTGGAAGGGACCTTAGTAGGCCTCTAGACCAACCTGAACCTAAACATTAATTTCTTTTACACAATTCCCCAGTTGCTGATGACCTAATCATAACCAGGAATACATACTGTTTCCTGCCTCTTACAACTTCATTCCCAGAATATAAATTCTTTGAGGACAGAGAGCATTTTGCTTTGTTGATATCTCTACTATCTGGCACATTGCCAAGAATATAGTATGTACATTAAAGATATTGGACCATACTCAACAAATGCTTGTTATTTGAAGATATCTAGTGAGGGGAAAGCCCTCTCCTCTCAAGGGAGCCCATAACACTTTTGAATAGTTCTAATTGGGAGGAAGTTTTTCCTGACATCAAATTAAAATTTCATTCTTTGAAATTTCTAACTAATGTTGTTATTTCTACTCTTTGGGACAAAGCATAACTAGCTGACTCCATCCTGCTTATGACAGTTCCTCAAATACTTGAATACAACAACCATGTTCCTCCTAAACCTTTTCTTCTCCAAACTAAGTGTCTCCAAGTCTTTCAACTGATCCTCATATGATGTGGAATGAGACCTTCAACATTCTGGTTACTGTTCTCTGAACAATCTCTGACTTTTCCACATCTCTCCTAACAGGTGTTTCCCAGAACTGAGCACTTCAGATGCAATCTAACCAAAGCAGTATACAACAGGACCATCATCCCATTATTCCTGGAGATCGTGAATTATTTAATGTGGCTCCTAATTGCATTAGCTTTTTTGATGGGCCTATCACACTATTTTTACCAAGATGGAGCAGTTGCTAAAACCCCCAAATTATCCTTTTCCTATTTATTCTCCTCTTGTCTTTCCTGCATTAAGCTGGTGTCTATGGGCTACGGTGTCTATGATGTTTATGTCTACTAGTGATATTTAAAATATTACAACAAATAAGAAAGGTGTCATAAGGCTGTAGAAGGGCAAATACCTTGATTATGAATGAAAGGAAAGAGCTACCTAGAGATCCTTGAGATTAACTTCAGTAACTGGGAAAGTCATAGAGCGTGGCATTAAAGAATTAGTTGGCAGATATCAAAAAAGGGAGGTTGTGATTACAGAGAACCAGCATGGTTTTGTCAAGAAACAAATGTCATGTCAGACCGACCTAATTTCCTGTTTTATCAGAATTTTTAAAGTAGGTGAATTCTGAGCATGTAATTCACCTAAAGTTTAGCAAAAACTTTTGAGAAAGTATCTTATATGATGCTCATGCAATAGATGGGGAGCTATGAATTAGAAGACCAAACAATCAGACAGATTTAGAACTGGCTGGATGGCTGGGCTATAAGGATATTCATTCATGGTTTAGTATCATCATTGCAAGAGGTCTCCAGTGCAGTGGTTCAGGGATCACCACTTGTCCTGTGCTTTTTAGACCTCTTCTAAATTCTCTAGAAGAAAGTTCTCCAGGCTCTTCTACATGAGAGATTGTATCAGAGGCACTTTGCACAAGATTGTAAGGACTGGAATCCTTACACAAGTGTCTGAAGGGTTATTACATGACAAAAAGTTTATCCTTTTTTTCTTGTGACCTGAGGGTAGAATAAAAAACAGACAAATATAACCTTGATGTCAGAAGGAAAAAAATCTTCTTAAAAATTAGAGCTTCCCAAAAGGGATGGGCTTCCTTAAAGAGGTCTTCCCCTTCTCTTCCTTAGGCATCTGCAAACAGAGATTGAATGACTTGTTGGCTATGTTATACTGGGAATTCCTACATGTATGGGTTGTATTAAATGACCACTGAGGTGTTGATGAGGTGTAGCCTCTAGTACCCCCCCACTTTTGAGCTTTCCTTGAACCTTTGAGGTACATACTCTGGGAAACCTCTTCAAGTCTGAATGTCATTAACTCTACCTGAAGTACTGGAGTCTGATTGTCATTAACTCCACCTGAAGTCTCTCCCCAAACTCATTACTGGAGTAAGACCTCATTGGCTCCTCCTCTGAACCACCCCTAGACTCCTCTGTATATAAGACTCCATCTTCCCTCCATCTTTGTGAGAGTGCCATGGAATGGCTTGGCAGAGACTTCCCGTGTGAGAGAGCCACAGAATGCCCTAGCCGAGAATTGGTCTAGGTGAGAGTGCCTTAAGATAGCTTAGCAGAGACTTGGTTTGTAAAAGTCTATCCCACATCTTTCAATAAACTTTACTTTTTCTTTGGCTAAGAAGACTTGAGTGGAATTCTTTCAGCAGGACCCGGCGTGTTGGTATTTTTGGGTCTCAGGCAAACCCTAACCCTCTTTGGGCACCTCTTCAGTGTCTTTCAGCTCTAAAATTCTGTGATTCTTGTTATTGAAAGTACAGTCATTGCCCCATCTTCCCCCAACTTTTCTAGATTAAATCCCTTTTGAGTACATTTGACAGATTCCAGGCAAATACTGTCTGATCAGCCCTGGTTGGTTTTACTCTACTCCTGAGACCAGGAGCTTGTCATTTCTTTATTTTAAGCTTTGATCCAGAAATACAAATTACATTTTCCTATAGCATATTCTTAACCTATTTTCAGCTTCTTCACCATCTTTGCTTTGAAAATAAATGTGTATGTGTTTTCAGAAATGGTTGTGTGCAAAAGAAATATTGTTCTCTTTTAATGAGCTAATCAGTCTTATAAATAAGTGCCTGAATGTGACCAACAGTAATTTTCATTTCTACCAGCCCACACTCTCTTCTGCAGGAACTCAGACAAAATAATGAACTCAAATAAAATAAATGAATAAGCATCAGAGAAAGCATTCTTCTTTACTGAACGAATGGCTAATTGCTGTAACAAAAGTCTTTTTCTATCAAGATCTTCTCCTTTACCCAGTCAGGCTTCATTTTTTAAGGAAACAAATTCCATTCCAATGATAGGAAATGTTCTACAACAAACCTAATCTACTAAAAATACATTTAGATAAAATTTGGAACTTTTTGGAAAAAAAAATCTTTTTTTTTTCCAGGCACTTTCAACATGGGTAATTCACAGTTCATTTTTTGTTGCATCTACATTGTCAAAAATCTGGAAAGATTTCACTAAGCCCCTTGTACAGTTTTTCAGTTGCAATGTATCTAGTTTTCTTCCCACAATTCAATAATGGTTCCATTAAGTTTTTTTTTATCTTTAGCATTTTTTTCTAAGATATTTGCAATGATGAACCAGATAAATGGATTGTCCATCCAAATGGACATCATAGACATGGTTTGGCATTACTTATCCACTTGTTTTTCCCTGTGTGGATTGTTAGGCTTTATTCTTTTGAGTTTGAGTTAGTGTTTGGGAATTTGATGCAATCAACAAAATGTCATCTGGAAATAAGAGAATCTGAGTATAATCCCATTAATCATCATCTTTTCCTTCCAAACCTCTTTCTCTTCCTGACTTGCCTATTACACAACCATCCTCTTAGTCATCCAGGCTTGTAAATTATTTGCCATTCTTAATTCCTCAGTCTTTCTCACTCCCCATATCCCATCAGCTGTCAAATTGTGCCGTTTCTATATACATGGCATCCTTTATGTACATCTGTCCCCTTCTCTTCCTTAACACTACTGCCACCATGGTATATGCCTTTATAACCTCATCACTAAACTTCTGATAATTGGTATGCTCACTTGAAGTTTCTTCCCCATTACAATCTGTTCACTCGTCTGCTGTTAAATCGATCTGCCTAAAACACAGGTCTGACCGTGTTACTTTTCCTCACCCCTCTCCCCTGACTCAATGGAGCATTATTTTCTCCAGGATCAAGTATAAAACCCTCTGTTTGGCTTTTAAAACTCTTCACAGCCTGACCCTTTCCTATTATTTCCAGTCTTCTTAAACCTTACACACCTCCAAATACTCTACCATTCAGTGACACCAAACTCCTTGTTGTTCCTTGAACATGACATTTAAACTCCTAATTTCAAGCATTTTCACTGGTTGTACTCCATGTCAGGGACTCTTCCCCTCCTCATCTTTCCTTCTTGGTTTCCCTCGCTTCTTTCAAGTCTCAGCTAACATCCCACCTTCTGAAAGGTCTTTTCCAATTCTTCTTAATCTTACTATTTTCCTCTGAGAGTATCCCCAATTTATCTTGTATATATTTTGTGCATGTTTTTTAAAATATTTTTTTCCGCATTAACCTGTGAGCTCCTTTAGAGATATACTGTTCTTTGTTTGCATATCTTCAGTTCTTAGCAAAGTGCCTGGTATGTACTAGGTGCTTGAGAAATACTGATTAATCTTTCTTCCATCTCATCCCTGAACTTGATATTGTCTATGAGACAAATTTGGAGTGAGAACACTGTCCATTTAAATTCTGCCTCTGACACCTAACAACTACATCACCATGAGGAAGTCTCTTCATCTAAGTCTCAGGTTCCCCTTTTTATAAAGCAAATTTATCAATCACTGCAATGCTTCCTTTGTAGGGTTGTTGAGGAGGTCAAATGAGATCATGTGCTCACAGAGCTTTGGAAACACAAAGGGCACTATGGAGATAGATACCAGCTATTATGATGATGGCAATGTTTTGGGAAAAGACTACACGCTCAACCTCTCCATTCGCTTTTTCTAGTCCAAGTAAATAGTTGGCAGATCTCGAATTTGGGGATACTGCTACAATGATGCATTTAACCTTTCTCTTTCAGGCTGTTATAAATAACAGGGTAAACTGTGAACCTCTTTCTCTTTGAAAACGATGCTACCCTGAAGGCTTAGTCACTTTCTGAGGCTTTTTCAAGGAGCTGCGATACTTGGCTTTCTTTGAAATGAGTACAGTTATTGAAATAGTAACCAATGCAGCTGCTTGGTGGATTGGCACTGGAAAAGGAGGCAAACTGGAAGCTTTTCTCTCCAATTAATCTATTTATTTGTGTGCGTGTGTGTATACATATATGTATACATATATGTGTGCATATATACATATATGTGTGTACATACATACATACACACACACATATATATATCTATCTATATATATATAAATAACCCCCAATCTGTTAATTTATATATATATATATAAAAATTAACAGATTGGGGGTTAAGGCAGATGAGCAAAACTGGAGAAAGGAACAGGTTTCAGTTTTTTTAACCTAAATTTTGCATTGGATGATTTTTAAGTTAAAAAAAAAGTTGCTTCTTCAGGGAAACTTGATGATGACAAAAATTTTCTCAGAATACATGTTTAGCTCATTAAATCTCAACTTATGAATTTTACAAAAAGTGAATAAGGGTTTTCCAAAAGGCAATATGTGTGCTGAGAAGCAGTATTTCATTGTGGATAGAGCTCCTGAATCCATCCATCCTTTAGAGTCAGGAGGACTTGGGTTTGAATTCTGTCTCAGACAATTATCAACCTGGTTAAGTCTTTGAGTATGCATTTCTTCATCTGTAAATTGTGGTGATAATATTGCTAAGTCTATCTCACAGGATTAGCCATCTTAAATGAGATAATGTTTCTAGAGTGCCTTGCATACTTTAAAGCAACATATAAATGTGGGCCATTATTCATACTACCTGTGAGACCTTGGGCAAGTAATTTAACCTCCCTGCACCCCAGTTTCCTCATCTGAAGAAAAGAAGGAGTTAGACTCAATGGCCTCTGAAAGTCCTTCCAGCTCTAGATACAAAACTCTAGAACTGTAAGATACCATAGAGACCATCATGCATCATCCCTCCATTTACAGATGAGGAAACGGGAGCCCGTGGAGATTAAGGGGATTGTCTGAAGTCGTTCAGGTGGTAAAAGTCACAGGGAGGACTTGAATGCAGGTCCTCTAACTCAGAAGATCCTAAGTTTAGATATCCAGAGATGGAAGAAACCTCAGAATACATGTAGTCCAATCCACTAACTGTACACTTGCAGACCTTGGTGGGTTAAGTGCCTCGCCAAAAGTCATGGAGGCAGTAAATGATGGAGGTGGGGTTTGATGTGGGCCCTGCTGACCTGCTGCTCCAGATCTTTCCTCTGCCTCATGCTACCTCACTCTTTTATTATTTTATTATGCTGCTTCCATTCTGAACAGCTTTCTTGTTGTTCTCACTTCCCCAGAGGCTGTCATCTACTCTTGGAAGAGTCTTCCTTCTTCTAGACAAAGCCAAGGAATGATGTCTTTAAAAAACAACCTTATTATTTCCAACACTTCCTACATGACAGGACAAAAATACCAACCGAACAGAGTCCCAAATTCGAGTCTTGTATTTCCAGCTTGAGCCAGAGCCAGCAAAGGGAAAACACAAGCAAAAATCTTTATATCCTACAGGCTCTGAGGGAATTTGGAGGCCCTGAGTCCAGGTGTCTTGGATTAATTACTTCCCACTTCTTGGAGCATGACCATTGCCTTCTTTCAGCCTATTACACAGACTTTTCTGCACTCTTTGTTTTCATTTCCTACTCCTGGCTCTATAGCATCTCCTTTCCCCTCTCTGTACCCTCATCTGAGACTGTCCTTGTGATCATTTGCTTCCTGATGGCTCATAGAATGTCATTCAATCTCTAGCTTCTGACTCTTTCCCCAAACTCTCCTACGTGTCTCTGCTAAATTCAGTTTTTTACCAGCAAGCATTTTTTACCTTTTAAAAATTAGAGTTCAACAACTACATCCAGGGGCAGAATTCCTAACTGAACAGGAGTAAACCATGATCACAGATAGTTTCTGGCCCTCCTGGAACCTTAATGAGGGAGACCACATGTCCCAAATGGAAGAGGCTCTCCTCTCTTTCTAACTTCATTGTAATTGCCAAGGGTCCCGCCATCCTCCTACTCACCTAGGCTCACAACCTATTGGCTATCCTCAATTCCTTACTCCCTCTTACTTTCCATATCCAATCAAGTTGAAATCTTGTCATTTTCGCTTTCCAAATACAGACCCTTCTCTTCTCTGACACTACAACAATTGTGGCACAGTACCTAATCCGCTCAGGCTTGGACCATTCCAATAGTTTTCTGATAGGACTCCCAACCTCGTTTCTTCCCATTCCAATCCACCCTCTTCTCTGCTATCAAATTTAATATTCCTGATACACAGGTCTGACCGTGTCACTCCCCTATTCAGTCAACTCCAGTGGCTTTCTATTACCTCTAGGATCAAATATAAAATCTTCTGTTTGACTTGTAAAGGCCTTCATAACATGGTCTCCTTCCTTTCTTATTCCAAGTGACCAGCTTCTCGAGAGCAGGAATTTTTGTGTTTTTTGCATTTCTTTGTACTGCCAGTGTTTAGCCCAATGCCTGGCACCTAGTAGGTGCTTAATACATGATAGTTGGTTGACATATAAATGGCTAGTAAACAGAAGGTTGTCAAAGGGGGAAGGCACTAGAACCTGGTGCCAGTGCAGGGAGAAGCAGAAGACCAGCAAAC
>CM053601.1:173046943-173066210 GCA_028646575.1 Pseudocheirus occidentalis | reverse complement strand
TGCCAAATGACAAGATTTGGCAAATACATGCCACTTTTCAAATCGAATCAAATTCAAATACAAAACAAATGTTTACAATGTGTAACATTTCAGCTGAGGAAAGTACAGTACCATCTAGCCAAACCAATGACTGAAGGCAGTGTACTGTTGGAAGAAATCCCCACATCAATGAGATCACAGATACATCAAGGAAAACAAATAGTGATAAAACAGTGCTCATGGAAATAATGACATCTACTGTGGGCACAAAAATGTCCAATCTGCAATAAAAGTCAACTGAGGCAGAGATATAAGCCTATAACCAATTATCAAAGGGACATGACCCATTTTAATGAATGGGACCCCAGATCTTCCTCCAAGTCTGAGATGCTCTCTGTCTTCATG
Source organism: Pseudocheirus occidentalis (assembly GCA_028646575.1). Classification (NCBI taxonomy): domain Eukaryota; kingdom Metazoa; phylum Chordata; class Mammalia; order Diprotodontia; family Pseudocheiridae; genus Pseudocheirus; species Pseudocheirus occidentalis. The sequence continues at coordinate 173,065,826 of CM053601.1, read as the reverse complement.
GCTTCTTACCAGGAATATGAAGCAGAATAAAATACAGAATCTCATTAATTGATACACCCATGCCTTAACTTTTCAGAAGACCAGAGATGATGCATCTACTTGGGAGGTCACAGTATAATCAGGACAAGAGTCATCTGTGTTGACTAAGTGACCATAGTATGGGTATCTCCTTGTGTTAGATGATAGAGGGTAGTCTGGACGTAAAAAAAAAAAATGAGGAACTTTATATATGATTAGGTCATCTCCACCAAGCAGTGCTTGATCACAAGAAACCTTTATTACACCAGTAACATTTATAAGCTGAAAATATTTTTATTATTATTACAAAATATTAATCACCAGGAACAATTTCAGTCATTGCCAAAGCAGGAGTTTTTACCTGGGATTCATGGATTCCCAAGAGGTCTGTGGTTATACATCAGGGTTTTTGTTAATTTAGGTAGAAAAAAGATACTAATATGTATATACACTTATGTTCACTAATCTCAAACTGGAATTTAGGATTTTCTTTCTTCAATGATTTTTAGATTTTTTTTCCCCCTGAGGAATGGTCCATAAGGTTCACCTGAATAGCAGAAGTTTCTATCATGTGCACGCATGTGTACGTATGTACACAGACACACACACACACAAACTTAGTTAAACATGCTTAATAGATTTTTTAAAAAGTTTCCTTTTATAATTAGTCTTTAGCTCACAAATTTCTCTTTTATTCAGGGCCAGTACTGTTTCAGATCATGTTCTATCATGCCCAAATCAATGGAATCATATTTGTGATATACTGTCTATATTCCTTGTCGTTTTTCTGTTTTCATCAGACCTGAACATAGTTACTAGGACAAAGTCACCCAAGCATTGCTTTAAAACTAACCATTTTTCCATTTAAACATTTACTATAGCCTGGCTTCCTAATGTCCATCATGTAAAACTTTAACTCATCCTCTCAGATTTTAAGACACTTCACAAATGATATATTTTCAATTGTACTTGTAAAGTTATATGTATGTTCACGCTCTCATTCTGAAAATGTTATAGTTTTGAAAAACTAGAATCATCGGAACCCCAAACAAGACTGCAAAACAAGCAGAATTTGTCATCAGTATCAAGAACCTCTTTATCCCCCAGCGCATTTTGTTCCCCTCCCTTAAGCCAACTCTCATCTCCAACCTAACCATCCAATCCTCTATAAAAGTTCTCAGGCACTAGTTTTACAAGTCTTTAAGACTTTTACTACTAAAATCCCTGAGTTCTTAAAAATCTATTGTAGTGAGCATATTAAAAGCTCTTACATGGAAAAAAAATGACCCAGGTATACTTTGTGGGGTTGCCTGTATTTCTTTTCCACCCAGAAAATCTGAGTGCTACATAATTTGGCACTGTTCAATGGAACGGTCTCAAGTCACAGACCACTGGAATTTTCAAAGAATTTGAGTAAACCTCAGGATAGAACGGAGAAATGTATGGTGTGGGGGAATGGAATACAAACAGTAAACCAACAAACCAACAACCACAAAACCCCAAAACAAACAAAATAAGCCTGAGAATGGAATAAGGATGCAGTCAAAGAAATGTATGTTGTAAAAAAAAGACAGTGGGTTTTGTTAGTCATGGGAAACTGGATTATAGCTAACTGACCCATTACCTCCCCTGGTATCTTTTCAAGAGCATGAAGAAGTGAAGAAGGCCATTTCATGGTAGGTGTTCTCTGTATGGCACACTTATAGGAGAGCATAGACAGGGGTCATATAGGATAGACAGACACAAATTAATTATCACTCATATCATTGAACAATGTCAATGGATTATAGATCCGTTATAATATGTAAGTAATCTATGTGTATGTGCCTGTGTGTGTTATAGACAAACACGTGTACTCATGGCTAGAGAATATTTTTTCATTATGGATTTGGAGGTCAATTTCTGTATGTAAATTTAGAGCCAGAAAGTAGGCAAAAATGACCTAACGAGAGGGCTAGATGAATACTTTTTGGGTCTGAAACTATACCAAGTGCAAAAGTACTCAGTTATTAAAAAGCAAATTTATTCTATTCATGGAAAGGATGTAAAAGGTTTGCATTTACAAATATGCACAGAAGCACATCATTTTAAAAGAGAACAAAGAGGGAGAAGGGGGAAAAAGAAAGGAAAAAAGAGAAAAATAAAACAGAGAAGAGGAGTAGAGGCAATGTGTTGTAGTAGAAAGAACACTGGATTTCAAGTTGGAGAGGCTGGGTTTCAATCCTGTCACTGACCACATATTACTTGTGTGGCTTAGGACAACCAAGTTCGCCACTCTTGCGCCTAAATTCTCCGATATTTAATATGATAATATCGAACTAAATTATTTATAAGGTCCCTTCCATCTCTGATTCATGCAATTCCCTCTCACTATCAAGCTTTATCCATTCATTTAGTAAACAGAGATCCAGGTGACCTTCCTCTTCTCTCAAAGGACTCATGATTTTCAGAAGTCTCCTTAGAATTTCTGAATATTAACAAATACTTCTTTTCCCAGACCCCCAGTCACTACTTCCTGACTTCTACCTATACTTGCTACTTAAAGGATAGGATTTTATTTATGGTTAAAATGGTGGGTGTTGCTCAGAACAATGTAAGTCATGATGATGCCAAAAGTAGCCCACAGGAATTCAGGAAGACAGAAATGACTGAAAATTGGAAACTGGGTTGTTTTGGCTGGCATTCTGCTTTGTGTTGAAGTTCAGAAGGATGAAATTAAGCCTGGTAGTCACAGCTCTAGTCAGTAGCTCCATTTTGATATGTTCTAACATTAAGAACGTTGGCAGCCTTTAAATGTTTAGATGGCCTCCTAGGTCAGCAAGATTTATACACTAAAAGATCTCCAAGTTCTAAAACAAACCTTTGGAAACTCATTCTCTTATAAAGTGTCAATACATTAGAATTCCATGGGAAATGATGTGTGTATATGTATATGTATTTATGCTTGTATAATATGTGTATATATACATATATGTATGCACATACATAAAACAGAATTCTGTAGTAAATTTACATTATGTAATGTGTATATAGGATACATATTTGTATATGCATGTAAAAGCTCTGTAGAATATTTATACATGTATGTATGCATATATGTATATGTGTGTCTTTATACACATACACATAATAAAGAAAGGAAAACAATGTTGTGCTCTATGGTGGGGTGCTAACCAATGAAAGCATAGCACTTATGAATATGAAAGCATACTTGGCCTGGTGTAATTCCCTATGTGGACATACACAAGCATATATAAGGATTCTATGACTATTTCCACTTTATTTATTGTGTATCTTTGTCATTTGTTGCTGCGCTGGAACTGAGCATGTATATAAAAGATTTCCGCAGGGACAATTCAGTTTATTTCTTCTGTGACCCTGTTCAAGTAGGCAACATTGCTTTAAGCCTCTGAGTTGAGAGAGCTCCATTGATCTACGCTTCCTATCTAGATCCATACACAGTCATAATCACATGGCCCTGCTAGTTATTCTATGCCTCTTATATATTTTTTTTTCCTTTCCTGATTTAGGTGAAATAATATTGGTAAAGTTATACATTAGACTGTGTTTTGTGAGGTCCAAAAAGACAGGGGAGCACTAGAGGCCAAGGAACTAGAGTCTTTGCCACAGTTTATGGATAAATGACCTCAATGAGAAGACAATTCCTGAGTGACCTGCCTGACTCAACCCAGCCATGAATTGATTTCAAGATGCTTGTTTCTCCAAGCAAGGGAGAGGCTTTGTCCATGGTTGAGGCCATATTTGAAATGAACTTCATGGGTTGAATGCTTAAGTCTGAGCCCATTCTTAGAGACTGAGGGGGTACAGAGGAAAGTGTGAGTACAATTTGACAGCAAGAGGATGAGTTTGTACTTCTTGCTATGTCTTATGTGAAAATTATCCCATTGTAAAAGTTAATTGATGTTAATGGACCAAATATATTGGAAGAAAATTTGTTGGTGGTTGATAAGGAAGAGGACACATCAGAATAGGAGCTCAAGAATTTTAGAAGAATACCACTATCCCTTTGGGTTACCCCCAAAACCTGGAAGGGTTAATACATCTATTGTTGCTAGTCAGTCTTCTAAAGAACTGACTCAGTGATGTTAGTAGGAGTTGAGATAATGACCTCTAGAGTCTATGTGGTCTACAATGGTACAGTGGAAAGAGCCCTAGATTTGAAGTCTGAGATACTCTGGGTGAAATCTTGACTTAGTTCTGATGTGTGACCTCAGATAAATTGTTTAATCTCTCTTAGCTTTAGCTCCTCCTTTTGTAAAATGACAGGATTGGATTAAATGCCTGTTGAGGCATCTTGAAGCTCTAAACTCATGATCCTAATATCCAATTAAGTTTGAAAAAAAAACAACAACAATATATAATCCAAGTATGAAAAGCACATTTAGAGTTTGAAGAAGTTGAGGCATGTTACTGGAAGCTTTTGGAGAAGGGGTCATTCATTTTTTAGAGGTCCCTGACATTAACAAACCCTAAATAAGAGCTCAGGTTACAGCTAAAAATGATATTGCCTCATGAATAGAAGGGAATAGGGATTATCCCTGTGATTTCATTGCTATAGGGAACTCCCAGACAAGGAAACTCCTCTTAATGCAAAGTAAGTTTCATTACAGAATCATGGGATTTCTTAGTTAGAAGGGAAAGAAGTAGCCATCTGGTAAAACAAACAAACAGACAAACTCCATTTGAAAAATCCCCCTATGATCTACTGAACACAAAGTCATCCAGTCTCTGGTTAAAGACCTGTGAGGGGGAAATCCATTGTTTCCACAGGTAGCCCATTCATATTTTTAATAAACATCTGGACATCGAGACAATATTAGCTTCACAAATTCCACATTTGCTCCTGCTTTGTCCCTCTAGGGCCTTCCTTTAACCGAGAGCCCTTCAAATATTTGAAGGCAGCAATATTGACACCCCCTCCCCTCACCCCTATGTCTTTTTTTCCTCAAGATAAACTTAAAGTTTAGAACTTTGAGTTAAAATACAGTCATTTTTTTTTCAAAATGTGAGGATCAAGAGGGAAATTAAGGAGTATTTGCTCCTCAATTTCTACATCCCCATCGTGCCGAAAGTTAACACAAGATTTGTCAGTGTTTGTGCTCAGGAAAGCAACTGAAATAATGCTTTGGGTTTATTAATAGAACACCAGCTGTGTTTAAAACAGATAAGCGGAGGTATGTGCATGGGCTCATTCTCGTCAGGATAGGTGTTTTAAATATATCTGCCATTTTAAGCATTTGGGGGGATGGCATCGAGTAAGGTTAGTATTATATTTAGGTCATGTCTAATGAAAGCTAATATTTTAGGGGAGAAAATTACCAGGGTTAGCTAGTGGTATCATGTTCAGGGAAAGATCAGATTTATGGAAACAAGCTAGGTCACTGGGAGAGCCGAGGATGAGTGGGGCAGTTCTGGCATGATCCGTACTTCTTCAATATTTGTTTCGTTGTCTTTCTTTAAAGACTCAGCTTGATTCCAACTTGTGTCTTTCCTAGCCTCCCTCTCCTCCCCATGTCAATTCTAGTCATTTCTCTTTAAGATTGCCTCCTATTTATACTGTGTATGATGTATTTAAGCATTCAGATGTTGCTTCCCTCATTAGAATGTGAGCTCCATAAGAGGAGAAACCATATTTTTGCCTCCCTTTGTATCTCAAGTGATCAGTACAGTTTCTTGTACATGGGACTCACTTAATAAATACTTGGCTGACTTAAGGACAAATGAAAGAGGGAGGGAAGGAAGGAAGGAAGGAAAGAAGGAAGGAAGGAAAGGAGGGAGGGAGGAAGAAAAGGAGGGAGGGAGGAAGGAAGGAAGGAAGGAAGAAAGGAAGGAAGGAAAGAAAGGAGGGAGGGAGGAAGGAGAGAAACAAACACACTACACATTGACACTGAAGTCAAGATAAGTAGGGGCCATAACAAGGCTAGCAAACCAAATTCTGCTGTGCTGGATTTAAAAGAAATACTTGGGTTCTCTACCCCATCTCCATTTTATATAATGGTATAATAAGTAGAGTATAAAGGTATAATAAGTAGAGACATATCTTGAAAACTGTCATATTGTAATCCAAACTGAATCCCATCCTTTTCAGTGAGATGTTCTTTCAAATCAGATACTCTCATGAATTAAGGGAGAGTTTCCACCCAAAACTATTGCATTCCTACCATAGCATTCACAGAATATCACAGTTCTCTAGAATCAGACTGTTGGAACATCTATTCATTTAGCAGGCAGGATTTACTAGGGTACCGTGTCGGGCTGGCTTTGGTCTTTGATCCCTGTCAATTGAGAAGACTACTGAAGGATTCTCACAGGGACTGCTACTTTTCTTTTTGATGCATCATGACATAAGAGTGTCTACCCCCAGACCCCCTAAATACCTATAAGGGTCAGCTTGACCTATTTTTGGCATGCCCCATAGTCGTTTAATTAAAGTTGATTGTGTTAAATAGTAGATAACCTGAAGGACTTGGAGTAACTGCATCCCAGGTTCAAATCCTACTTCTAACTCTTGCTAGCTATGTGATGATGGGTAATCCATTTAACCTCTATGATCCTGTACAAAATGAGAATGATAAGAATCAGAATAGATAGGATTTACATAGCATTTTAAGTTTTTCAAGACTTTTTAAATAAATATTTTATTTTTTAACTCTCAAGAAGAGTGCGGGAGGTGAGTGCTATCATTACCCCCCCCCCCCAAGAAGCTGAAGTAGGCAGAGGTTAAGATCACACAGTTACTAAGTGTTTGAGACTGGACTTGAACTCGGGTGTTCTTTGCTTTCAGTCCAGCATTCCATCTACTTTGTCACCTAGCTAGATCTTAGCACTTACCTCATGATGCTGAGTGGCTTGAATAGATAATGTATATAACTGACTCTATAAAAGATAAAGCCCTAGATAAGAGTTGGTCATCAGTGTTGTCATCAGTCATCATCATAATGTGTGGGATGAAAACCCCATTCAAAGTTTAATCAAGAACATGGAGATTTCTCAGCATGAAAACAGGAAACTTTATTCTCTTCCCCTGGGAGAAAAGGGTGGCCCTCTCCATAACTGTTATTACATCAGGGAGAAGAGGCAGGCAACATGGGGCAAACAGAGTTTTTAAACCCTAATAAAGCAGGATCATATTCCCCCCACCATTGTCCCTCACTCCCATTGGGTGGGGGAGGGGGAGGATGAGCTTGGGCTGTCCCTGACTCCCAGTGGCTGGGAGGAGGGGCCCAAAAGGTAGGAAAGAAGACAAAGGACTAAAGATAGGTGGGGGTCAAAAGACTCCTAAAAGGGCTACTGCTGATTGACAACAGCAATGAAGGAGGAAGGGTAATGCTGATCTCAAACCTGATACCAAATTCCAAGACCCATTCTGAGAAGCTTTAGCATTCCCCCCACACAATCCTCTTCTTCCTCCTCCTCCTCTTCCTCTTCCCCCTCCTCCCCTCCTCCTCCTCCTCTTCCTCGTCCTGCGCACCAGCATTATGCTTGCTATATTTCTGGTCTCCCTCATTTGACTTGAGATCCCATGATATCATGCCCACCTCTCTAATCTGAAAGATTCACTCTTCAGCTACATAGATAACTTAAGCTATGGGGCATGCATGCACCAACTCAACTTGGGGGATATTTAAGACCTTTATATACATCATTTTATTACCCTATATCGAATGCCAACTACATGCCTAACATTGTATTACCTGCACAACATCTATTGAAAGGCAGCTAGGCTTGTGAAATATCTCTAGACCATAGAGGAATTCTAGAGGAATTAGAAATATTTACTCTAGAGAAGTGAATGAGTGGATGAAATGGGAGAGGGGGGTTATAACATTTCAAATATCTAAAGGCTTCATGTGGAAGATGGATTAGACTTTATAGATAATAAGTTCTTAGATCTGAGGCTGGAAGGGACCTGCTAGGGAATCTAACCCAAACATCTCTTTTCATATGAGGAGACTACAGCCAGGGGCATTCTGTGCTTTGACTAAGATCCATTAATCAAGCATTAAGCATGTACTACCACACCTACTGTTTTAGGTACATGTCAGTCTGCACTAGGGATACAAACACAAACAAACAAACAAGTAAGTATAAGATCCCTACTCTCAAAGAACTTACATTTGAACAGGCTACTTAAGCCAGACAACAGAAATGGGAGCAATGGGGACAAGAAAATTAATCAAGAAAGTCTTTGTAGGCTTTGTAGGTGGCTTTGTAGGTGGCTAGGTGGTTCAGTGAATAGAGCACCAGTCAGGAGGACCTGAGTTCAAATGTGACCTCAGACTCTTGACACACTTACTAGCTGTGTGACTTTGGGAAAATCACTTAATCCCAATGGCCATCCAAAAAGCAAAACAAAACAAAACCCCAAAAAACAACTCTTTGTATCAGTTATGCTTCTCTGAAAGACCTGGACCCAAAGCTGTATGGGCACTCATTAGGAATGCTGTAGCAATGATTTTCATCTGAGTTCCTATTGGATAAGTAGGATTCTCTTCTCTCCCCTTCCCTGATTTCTGGCTGCAGCATTTTTCAGCAAAGTAAGAAAAGAGAGTCAAAGGGAGCAGAGAGAGCTTCTGAGGAATGTAATCCATTGCATTTGAGAAGGCAGTCAATTATAGATTCAAAAGAGAATGAGCCCCAGTAGTTAGGAATCAAGCTTCACAGAGAAAGTCGCTTGGATTATAGTTAAGGGTCAAGCTCACCAGACACACTAATTCTAGTGGAGAGAAGTACTGAAATGTCACAAGAAGAAAAAGGACATTCAAGTCCCATGGTGCTAGAGGCTGTGTGTTCTTTGTGTATGTGCCTCACTACCAAAGAACTTTGTGTATTTGGCTACTCTGCCCACTGACACTGTATATATTTGTGGGACAGTTTGCCAAAGTTTTGTGGGAGAATATTTACTAGCTACCGTCAACTTCTGCCAACTCAGTAAATGCCTCTGCACTGGGTTAAGTTTCTACCTACCTGCCAATATTAAAGGAACAAACCAGTAGGAGCTTGTGAACTATGGTTTTAAGAGTAAATAATTATAGGATATCATGAATTTGGGGAAACGAATCCCCTGGGACCACCCTACTGCTGAGTTGGAATGAGTATTCTAGAAGGAGCGCTATATTAGCAAAGAAAGTGATTAGTACGGTAAGAAGTAGCTGTGGAAGCTTCAGGCAGAAGTTGATTTTTGAACTGTTTCTAGGATACAATCAGCTCAGCCATCCATCAACCACCAAGTTCTGCTTTGATTAAAGACTCAAAACCCATGCTAGAGACATACTAGAAGGCAATCCCCCTTATTGGGTCTCAAAACACTCCCTAGCCATAGGATCATGGAGTTAGAGGTGAAAGAAACCCTACGAGTCATCTGTTTTGACCTCCACGTTACTGTTATTACATATCCTATTATGTATAATATATTATAACAATTATTTATGATTGAGGAAACAAAAATGTGAGAAGTCTTGTACAAGGTCACAGAGATTATAAGAAGATCCAAGAATTGAATCTTGCCCTTTCTGTAAGTACTATAATGAATGACCAATTTCACAGACCAATTGGTATGAATTTTTTTTATCCATCCTAAAAAAAATCTGAATAGCTTATAAAAATAAAACTAACAACTTTGGAAATGACCTTAGCTTCTCTGGGTCTTGGTTTTTTCTTTGGTCAAAAGGGAGATATAGAGATAGAATTATTGTTTCTAAAGTTGTAAGATATCATTTACAACCACATCTCTTGCATTTATTACCTGTGTGACTTTGGACAAATCACTGTACTTTTCTTGCCAAATCCAAATATCATTGGATTGAATGAGCTCTAAGGTTTCCTTTCAGCTTCAAATTTGTAATTTAAGTAATCTGAAAATAAATCTTAATAAGAAACCATAAAGTGAAGTTATACAAAAGGAAAACCTAAAAAAAAATACTGCAACCTTAAATAGAAATAATCATTTATGATTTGCTCAATTTGGGGATGAAATGACCTTCTAATCTATCTCATATGGCTGATTGAAGCACCAACTCTGAGTTCAGTTTTACATTCAATCACCAGTGTGCTATATGAACTTGTTTGGGTCCTTTCTCCATGAATCCCTTGGGAAACATGAGTATTCTGTGGGTTAAGGGTGAGCATAAAACACAAAAATCATTTTCAAACCTGCCATATGGATTAGGAATGATAAGCACTAGGAGCCCTGCTCCTCCCCCAAAGTACTAAATTAGGAACTGGTCATAACACGAGACATGAAAATATATTAGGAATCATGAACCTGCTCTTTCAACCCATTGTGACTGTTTCAGGGGAAATTAGAGATTTCCACAAAAGTGAAGCAGCTAATAATGCTAAAAGCAGTACATGTCTTCTTACTGTGAGGCTAGATTTACTTCTCTGGAGTAAAGATCTTAAGAATTTGAAATATGAGACTGGTGGAGAGATGACTATAAGAGGAGGGAAAAGTTGGCAAAGATAAATTTGGGGCCACTATCAAAAATGACTTCTGGAGGGGACAGGCTTAATCTGGATGTGGACATGTTAATCTAACGACCTGGGCAGGGAAGAAAAAAGGGGAACCGATGGTCCAGGCAAAAAAAAAATCCTCATATTCTAAGGTTAGAGAGAAGGATCTTCCTTTATTTCCATGTATCCCAGTCCTACAGGTTGTGGAATAAATCCAGGGTTTTTTTGGAAGGGGTAGCATTTTATTTAAGAAATCTGCTTGATTTCCTACATATGATTTCTCAGAGAGGCTGGGATTAATCAGTTAGGAAGCTGGCAGTTTCTAGCTTAGAAAGTTCCCAGCATATAAGACTCTGAATGTCATCCATCCCCTAGATATGTTTGTGGGATAGGTGGAATGAATTTCCAATGGCATGTTTGCATTACTTACAGCGTCCCAGTACTATAAGCCATTCTGCTCTCCCGTGATTCTATTTCTGGGCTGGCAGTGAGATAGGGGTCTGTCTCTCACCAATGGATTATTCCACCATTTGTATGCCTTTGTAAAAATAATGACAACAAGTTTGAAGTGAGACCTTATGGCATGAAGAAACATGCATGAAAGCAGGGAGAGACAATCGGGTTGGTCCAAAGACAGTAAAAGATCAAATAATTGACCGAGTCTCAGCAGCTGCAACAATTGTTGAGATGCTGAGAACTGGGTTTGTAGCTCTGTATTTCTATCTCTTCTCCTGGGACTCCTCCTGGAGTACTCCAGGGAAGGTCCTAAGTCACAGCTCTTATATTTATGTCCCTAGTGGGACATAAAAGAGTGCAAACCACCATGACCTGCAAACAAATGTTTATTTGCATTTCTATGTTGCTTAAAGGTATTATTAAAGAATATGGGCATTCACAACATTTTTAGTCCAACCCAATAAATATATTGTTCAGAATTGAGAGGAAGTTGTCCTGAGGGGTGGAGATTTTCCTCAGCTTGGGTTGAAGGTAGGGGAAGCTGATTAGGGAAAGAATTTCTACAATATGTGTAACTTTTAGAAATACATATTCCAGAATATTTTTGAACTTGGGGAGAGATTCACTGGGCTACTCAGGTATAGAAGGTTCCAGGAAAAAGGCAGGGATGCATGCAGTGGCAGGCTGCACAAGTGGGACATCTTTACTGAAAGGCATTCTTTTATCTAGCAGTCTATATCCAGGAGCCCAAAGGTGTTTTGCTTTGTTTTGTTTTGTTTTGTTTTTCCCAGCAGGCTAAAACAACTAGCTCAATTGGGAACCTAGAGAATTGGCAACTAGATACTGCTTTGGGCCATCATCAGCTTGTGTCACTTTCACACCAATAACTTAGAGATAAAAGGCCAACTATCATATTACCAGGCCCAAGAGCCTTGTAGCCAACTTCTTAAAAGATAAATTAGCTGAATGGTTCTTTGCAGTGATATCCAATACTAAGTAAAATTATGCTCCCTCAAGTCCTAGGTCAGTATTAAAAGAAAAAAAAATACTGAATTCAATTTGCCATTGATGGAGTTCTATTGACCAATTATAGTCCAGAACATACAAGTTTTAACATGTTTATAACATCCATTAGCTACAAAAGTGGGTCTTAGGTCATTGCCCTGGGTCGTCCTGTTGAGACTATTAAAGTATGTCTCAGATCTCTGAAATGGCATCTTTCAGAATGAGATTTGACCGCTAGACTTCAATTTCTTTGGGAAAAAAAAAAACCAACAAAACCAAAAACCACACACAACATACTAGGTGGGTTTCTACAAATCTTAGGCAAAATATGTTAGAAAACTTAACAATCAGCAGCATTTATTATATTACATATGGAACATATATAATATAATATAATAATATGTACAATACAATAATATATTATTATTAACAGCATTTATTATATGCCAATCATTAGGTTAGGCACCTATGATGTCAAGGAAAATGATAAATCATACTTTGTCATCAAAGAATTTATAATAGTCCAGGCTGTTGCCAACCCCTGTTGTTTTCATCTCTGTGACATCTCTGGAATTTGCCCCTTTCTCTCCTTGGACTCTGCCCCCACTCTGGTGCAGGCCCCGTCGTCACATTACCCCTAGACTGTTGCTATAGCCTGCTGGAAGAAGGTCTGCCTGCCTCAAGTCTTTCCCATTCCAATCCATCCTCCATTCATCCACTAAGGAGATTTTCCTTAAGGGCAGATCTGGTCGAGTTTCCCTATTACCCAGTAAGCTCCAGAAACTTCCTGTGGTCTCTAGGATTAAATACAAAATACTCTGACATTTCATTCGCAGTCCTTCATTACCCAGCCTCCTCCTAACTCTATAGTTTTCTAACATACACCTTACTCCCTGAAACGTACTTTGATCCAGTGACCCTGGCCCCCAACTGTACTAAGGACAAGACACTCGATCCTCTGCTCTGAGAATTCTTTCTGGCTCTCCCCTTATGCCTGGAACACCTTCCCTCTGCTACTTCACTTACTGACCCTCTGGTTTCTTTTAAATCCCAATCTTTTTTTTTTCCTCAAAGCCCTCCTAAGCCTCTCTTAATGCCTTCCCTCTGTTAATTAATTAATTTATAAATTATTAATAAAAACAATTATAATAAATAAATAAATTAATAATTAATTATTCATCCATTTATCCTGTCTATAACTTGCTTTGTACATATTTGTTTTCATGTTATCTTTCCCATTAGATTGTAAGTCCCCTGAGGGCAGAGACTGTCTTTTACCTTTTTTTAAAAAATTTCCCAGTGCTTAGCAAAATACCTGGCACATAGTAAACAAGTATTATATATTTATTGATTGACTGATTGATTATACCCCACAGGCAATGTGTCCTATCATGGTTGCTCTGGACAACTAAGCTTTGCCTCTTTGATGACAAGTGGATAACTCTTCGGTAAAAAAAGACATAGATATTATGCTTCTTTTCACATTTTAATGAACATAGATTGAGTTTTATCTTGATTGTAAATATAAAAACTGCATGGCATTGTGAATGAAACGCTAGTCTTAGAGCCAAAAACAGTTAGATACAATTCCTACCTTTGAAACATACTAGATGAACGAACATAGGGATGTTAATTAAGTAGAGCCTTTACCCTGTGGCCAAGAGAAAAGACCTAGACATCCATACAGATACAGACATATATATATATGCACACACACATAGTCTTCCTCTCTTTGAGGGGCACATACACACAAATACACACATTAATGTAGGTACATCTATATCTATATACATATATCTACATATATATACACACACGGCTATATTTTTATCTTTGCATATATGAATATACATAGTTTTCTATATATACATATAATAATTATATAGCTGTTTATATTGCTATCTTTATCTATTTGTCCAGTATCCCCTCAAGATCTTTACCTACATACTTAGGTAGAGAGTATTGTGGCTTATGAGCCCCTACCAGTGGACTTCCCATTGGTAATCAGTCAGCTACTCTAAGGAAAAAAATTATTAATAAGGTAATATAGTAAGAAAAGTAGGTACAAAACTTTTCCCTCACTCCAGGGACACATTCACTTCTTGCACAAACAAGCTCCTCAGAGTAAATGCAAACGTAAATGGCAGTAGTAGTGTGGTGGATATGTAGAAAACACACGTGGGCAAGGGTTTCTTGACAGCTCCTGGTTATTAGAAGTCTCTTCATCAAATTCTCATGAATTTTACCCTAAGCATTTCTCTATGCAGTAGAAATGTTTGGTGTCTTACAGCGTCCATACCCACTACTTCTCTCTGCCACAAAGGGTCACAAACTTTATAGTTGCTTTTCCTCAGGTTTCTTTCCTTCTGCATTCTTATTTGTCCATGTTTGTTTTTGGTGGATATCTCCTCCTGGCTGCATGCATTTTCTCCTCCTTGTTTAGTTTTTACAACAACATAGTACATAGAAAAGGGGAATAAATTCCCTTCTTCCCTGAGAGTGATATTCCTCATGAAGCCTAGATTCCTCAACTCCCAAATCTGCAGTCCTTCAGCATTGGATTCAATGACCACTTTTCTTTTCTTGTAGAGGCCATAACTGATACTTCCCACCTCTCCCCCTTGGTTATGTGCCTTGAGTCATCCCTTCCTTGGTGTGTCTAGTCTGTTATTTGTGCCTACCTCAACTTCTGATTCAGATGCTGCTCTTAGCCATTGCTATTTGAGTGAATATTACTACTAAGACTTCTTCATCTTTTGACCTTTTGAAATTCACAAGATTATAACTTATACTCAATTATCTCTCAGTTCTTCTCACTTTATTTTGCATCAGTTCATACAGGTACTACCATGTTTTCTCTGAAATCACTCTCCTGGTCATTTCTCATAGCACCATACTGTTCCATCCCAATAATTTCCACAAGTTGTTGAGCCATTCCCCAAATGATGAGCATTCCCTTCATTTCTAATTCTTTGCCAACACTAAAAGAGCTGCTTTTAATATTTTTGTATGTACAGATTATATATTTTTTTTCTTTTATCTCTTTGGGGTACAGGCATAGTAGTGATATTTCTGGATGAAAAATATTTATGCTTTTATAACCCTTTGGACATTTGTTCTGCAAAATGATTGGACCACTTCACTCTGCCAATGGTTCATTAATGTACCTTTTTTCCCTCATTCCCTTCAGCATTTGTCATTTCTGATTGGTGGTAGTACTTTTGTATTGTTTTAATTTGTCTTTCTCTAATCAATAGTGATTTAGAACTTTTTTATTTCAATATGAGTATAGATAGCTTTGACTTATTCTTCTAAAAACTGCCTATTCATTTCCTTTGACCATTTTTTCAGTTTTTAAAATAAATTTGACTTGGTTCTATATATATTTGAGAAAAATGAGGCCTTTATCAGGAAATGAAACAAAACAAAACAAAACTTGATGTAAAATGCTTTGATATTGTTCCATTCTCTATGGTACCTTTTAGCAAAATATAGTTTCCTTTATTATGTCTTTCAATTAGGTCTAAATTTTTTTGTGCTTTGAAATCATGATCACCATCTATGCCTTCTTCACTTCAACTGAAGCATAATAGACTCTCTTCAAGCCCTTAATTTCACCTCTGTGCATGTGTTACTGTCCCATGTGTGACTCTTGTATAAAACACATTTTTAGATTCTGGTTTCCAATCCATTTTTCTATCCACTGTTCTCAAGGTGAGCTCATCCCATTCGAATTCACAGTTAGGACCACGACCTGTGCATTTTCCTCCATTCCATTTCCCTTTGTTTATCCTTCTCTCTCTTTTTATCCTGTCCTTCCTCAAGAGTCTGTCTTGCTTCTGACCATTGCTTTTCCTGATTTACCCTCCCCCTTATTATCCCTTTCCTGAAATGTCTTATCCCTTCCCCCTTCTACCTATTGAGTAGGACATTTTTGTATCAAACTGTGTACGTATAAGTATATATGAAGTTATATATGTATATTTAGAAGTACACACACATGCAGATATGTATATATACATCCACAATGCACATCTATGCATGCATGTATACATACATACATATGCACACAAATACATGCATACCTATATACAAATATACATATATTCTTCCCTCTTTAAAATAGTTCTGATGAGAGTGAAGTTCAAGCATTGTCTTCCAATTCCCGTCCCATTTCCCCCTCTACTATAAAAGCTTTTCCTTATATTCTTCCTTTATGTGAGAAAATTTGCTCCATTCCGTGTGTCCCTTTCTCCTCGTCCCCGTGCATCCCTTTTTCTTACCCCTACTTTTTTTGGAGATCATTGCAGCATAATCACCTCACACCCATGCCTTCTGTCCATTCAAACTCCTTCTAACCACCCTAGAAGTTACATGTATACTTTTCCCATATAATAATGCAAACAGTCTATCTCCTTTGAGTTCTTTATGATTACTCTTTTAAGCCTGTCTATGCTTCTCTTGAATCTTCTGGGGTTTTTTTTTATTAATTTAGGGGTTTTTTTGGGGGGGTGGGTAGGGTGGGATGGGGTATGGGGATATATGGAACACCAAGCTGAGGGTGAGAAGCAGAGAGAAAGCCCATTACCGTACTGTAAAACTAGCACAGGGTTTTCTTTCTTTCTTTTTCTTTTATTGAATGCAAATTTCAGAATTTTTTACAGAAAGTTGAATTTGTGTATTGCAAATTTATGTAACATAAAAACTGTCTGCACTGTTTGGTAGAATAGTTTATTCTTGGTTGGTATCCTAATTCCTTTGCCTGTGGAATATCATATTCCAAACCCTCTGTTCCTTTAATGAGAAAGCTGCTACATCTTGTGTTATCCTCACTGTGATTCCATATTTGATGGTTTCTTTCTGTCTGTTTGCTTTATTTTCTCCTTGACCTGGGAGCTTTAGAATTTGGCTATAATATTCCTGGGAGTTTTTATTTTAGAATCTTGTTGAGGAGATGATGGATAGATTCTCTCAATTTATATTTCACTTTCATGACTTAAGATATTTGGACATAATTCTTGATATAGGATGACTAGAATTTTTTTTAATAATGGGTTTCAGGTAGTCTGATAATATTATCTCTTCTGGATGCATTTTCCAGATCAGTTGTTTTTCCAATGAAATCTTTCACATTTGTATTTCTTTTTTTTTTTTCATTTTGTCTTTGTTTTATTATTTGTAAATGCCTCTTGGAGTCAGTAGTTACCACTTGTCCAATTGTCATTTTTAAAGAATTATTTTCTTCAATGTGTTTTTGTACTTCTTTTTTTCCCATTTGGCAATTCTGTTTTTTAAGGAGTTTTTTTTTTCACCCAGTGAACTTTTTAACCCTATTAGACCACTTCCGTTTTTTTTTTTTAGATCTTTCTTTCTTCAATATTTTTGTGCCTCTTTTGCCAAGCCTTAAATTCTCTTTTCATATATTTTTTCATCACTTTAATTTCTTTTCCCAGTTTTTCCTTTACTACTCTTATCTCTGTCTTTGACTCTTCCAAGAAATCTTGCTGGCCTTAGGTCTAATTAGCATTTTTCTTTGAGATTGTGTTGTAGGTATTTTCACATTATTGTCTTCTGAGTTTTATGTTTTGGTCTTCCCTGCTACTACAGGAGCTTTTCATGGTCATGTTCTCATTCTGTTGTTTGCTCATATTCAGGGTCTATTTCTTCATCTTGAATTTTATGTTAAAGCAGGGCTCTGCTTACCAGGGGATGGGGATGCACTGCACCAAGCTTCAAGGCTTTTTTGTTGTTGTTGTTCTGCTGTTTTTAGAGCTAGTTGTGGGAGTCTGAATGTTTTCAGTGCTTCCAAGGTGGTGTTATCCTTAGAGAGGTATAGTCAAAGCTCCCCTGGTGTATACTGTAGTCTTTACCCAGGAAAGCCCCTGTTCCCCTCCAGTTGCAAGTGCTAGTATTCTTGGCCCTGGAAAAGTGACCCAGAATTGTGTATGGGCAATAGAACTGCCAGTCAATGCCAGCTGCATCCCATGCAATCTCTTTCTTACCAAATGTCCAACCCCTTTACCATCTCTGGAATGAGAGTTCCCAAAGCTGCTACTACTGCCACTGGTTTCACAGTCACCTCCAAGGCCCACCTCTGATAATCCTGTCATACTCCAAGACTGTCCCCTGGTACAGACCTTTCGTGTGGGCCTCCTAAGTTGTCTTAGACTGGAAAAATATCTTCCTCTGACTTTTTGTTGGCTCTGCTGCTCCAGAATTTGGCTTGAGGCATGATTTTTAAGTTGCTTCAAGGGGAATATTGGGAGAGTTCAAGTGGGTCCTGTAAAGCCAAGCATGAGCAGCTTTCCAGAGGACTGCTGCTGTGAATACCTCTAAGATTCTGATCACATAGTATAGTGAACTCTCTATTTATTCAGCAGTAAACTAAAATTAAACATTTACAGAAACCAAAGAACAACATTAACAATGTTATAACATAACTTATCACTAAAGTGGCCACATAGTTTGAAACAAAAAATATCATTCAGCAAGTCCTCAACTCAATCATACTTAAGGAGCAAGCCTCCTTAAGTGACACAAAGTATAAAGATCAAAGTTTTCCCTTCCCTAGGTCACATTGTCTTAATTTCTCAGTCAAAAAGTTTTCTTTCTTCTTGATTGGAGATTAGTTTCCAATCATCCTTAACTCAATCGTCCTTAAGGGGTGCAAGATACAAAGTACAAAGTTCTGCCATTGGTAGGCCACAGTAAATCATGATCTTCTCATCAGAACTAAATCCCCAAGGAGTGGTCTTTTTATCTTGGCTTGAGGCTGACTCCCAGATTCCATGGTTCCTCTTCCATGGTCCCAGCTTTTGCCTGAATTCAACCGTCACCTGGATTCGCAGGTAGGCAGTTCTCAGCTCTGTGTGCATCTCCTTATCCAACTCCTTATCCAGCTCCTCATCCAGTTCCTCATCTAGTTCCTGTT
>CM053601.1:173027289-173046443 GCA_028646575.1 Pseudocheirus occidentalis | reverse complement strand
AGGGCACAGGATCAATTGAATAGGAAGGGATGATACTTTAAAAGGTGACATTCTGAGGTAGGAGAGGATTAGAATGAGAGGAGACAGGGAGAGACAGAATGGGGTTAATCATCTCATATAGAAGAGGCAAGGGATAATTGTTACAATGGAGGAGAAGAACACGAAGGCAAAAGGGAAAGGGTCAACCTTACTCTCATGGAATTTGGCTTAGGGAAGGAATGACATAAACTCTAAACTGGGTATCTTGCCACACAGGAGAGTAGGTTGCATGGGGATGAGAGGTGGGATGATGGAGGAGAGGGTGCATTGCAGGGTTGCTGGAAGCACACACTTCTGTAAAGGGACAGGGACAGGTATAGGAAGGAGGGACATATAAACAGTCTCTCACAATATGTCCACTGTAGAGATGTTCTGCGTAATTACACGTGTACAGTCTGCATTGAATTGCTTGTCCTTCCAGTGGGGGTGGGTGACGAAGGAGGAAGGGAAAGAATTTAGAATTTAAAGTTCTATAATCAAATGTTAATATATGTAGATATAATATTAATTTATTAATTATAATTAATAAATAAATTAATACTATTAAAATAATTATATATATATATATATATATATATATATATATATATATATATAATTATTAACTACATGCAACTGGGAATTAAGATATACAGGCACTGGAGTAGGGAGATCCATCCTGCCCTACTGGAAAGTCAGAGGGGCAATGGGGTAGGACCTAGGAGAGAGCAGATGGGGGGAGGGGTTATACAGTGGGATGGCTGTTTTGAGGTGGTAGGTAGGGGAAAGATGGGGAGAAAATTTGTAACTTGAAATCTCGTGGAAATGAATGATGTAAATAAAAAATTAATAAATTAATTTATTGGAAAAATAAAAAAACAAATAAAAAACAAAAGTGAAATGGACTGCCTCAGGAGGTTATGGATTGCTTCTTCCCTAGAAGTCTTCAAGAAGAGGATGGGTGACCATTTTTAATGTATTTTGTAGTAGAGATTCCATTTGAGGAATGGGTTAGAAAAGATGGCCACCAAGGTCCTTTTCCACTCTGAAATTCTGTGATTCTGCAATGATGAAATACAAAGTAACCACAACTTGTTTCACTCATTGTATCAATTGTAAAATGTTGTAAAAATGATTTTTAAAGTATTTAAAATATTTAAATATGCGTAATTACACATGTACAGCCTGTATTGATTTGCTGTCAATCCAAAAAGTATTTAAAACAAATTTCCATTTAGCCGTTGAGATCATAAGGACCATCACCCTATTTAAGAACTTTTCTGAAATAAGCTCAGTTGGTTCTCTAGCAACAAGAATCCAATTAATTACTGGATCTATAATACAACATTTTCTGACTATGACAACAAGCCAGAGACTGTATTTGGACAACTTAGGGCCACCTTCATGTCATGGTGAGGGATAAGAATGAGATCATAGATCTAGTTCTGAATGGGACCTTAAAAGAAATCTAGTTCAATCCTTGTACTTTATGAAGAAAATGAGTTGCAATCCAAAAAGTTATTAAACTTCCTACATCCTTTGACCTCCAGAGAAATCAAGCAATTCAGGCCCATAGCATCATGCATCTAGACCTGGAAGAGGTGTAACCACCCTCATTTTTAAGGATGATAAAATTGAGTACCCAAGGTCTTGAATGGTCCTTTCCACATCACAAATATCATTATCAATATCAAATAATATCAAATTATCATTAATTTCAGCCTAGGCTGAAATTGAACCAAAGTCCTCTGGATTTTAAACCCCAAACACATTCCACTGCTTCAAAAACCAAATAACTGTTTATCCATCATAGAAAATAAAAGAAAAACAATTACTGAATTCAGCTCTATTTTTTTCTTATTGCTCCAACAAATCAGCTCAATGAGAAGGTTCCATGTCCTTGTATGCCTTGTATGTGATGTATATACTTCTCCCTTTGATTCATCACCTTGTATATGGTATAAATACTTCTCCCCCATCAAATACTAGAAAGGAGAAACTTTGAATGAGTTAACCATCAAATTGTTTTGTCATCTAAAACAAGCAAACATCATTTGCTTTCTGCTAGGACTGTTTCCTTGTCAGAGTATGTTTTCATAATGGATCTTATTGATTGCATTCATTTAAAAATGGGAACCTTGTTTTCTGCAATCAATTAACAAGTTTCAAGGTCTTCAATATCCCTGCTCAGCTTGGCAATGAAGTGAATTTGGCTAAAAACGTTAACTGATAGACATTTTACAACCAAATAAAAATAGCTTGAAAATATATTAAGGGCATCTTAGCATTGCTGTGGAGGTGTGTGATGGGATACTAATGCTTCTCCATAAATATCTTTGTGCTGAAATATTAGAATGGGTTGTGGTCAGAGGACTGCAGGCATAAAACAAATCATTGACGGTTTATTTATCCATTCAGTCTTCTTTCCTCACAGTGACTGATGGTCTCGCATTTGGGCATCTTTTACTACTCTTGCATTAAGCTTTTCCATCAGGAGGATGCAATAAATTGTACAAAAATCCATCTAGGGTATTATCTTCCTCATAAAAACATTTCTTTATGAGGCCCAGATTACTTCTGCCCTTCTCTGTCCCTGCTCCGGAGGTCCATGAAGTCCTAAGTCATAAAGAGATGAAAACGGGGCAAGAATTAGTAAACTTGAAGTAATGCCATCGAACACAATTGAGAACAGAAAAATCAAATGTGACGAAATCACGAATTGCAAGCTGAAGGGAACTTTAGAGGTCAGCCAATTGAGCCTCCTCATTTCAAAATTGAGGGTAAAAAGGCTTAGAAAGCTCAAGTGACTCCTACAAGGCACTCAGATAGTATCAGGAAGTGGTAAGCTGGAATTTGAACCCGAGTCCTCAGACGTCAAATCTTTTGGTCTTTGCAATACACAAACCCAACCTCCAAAGTAGATAGAGATGTTTTGTTTTACTATTCTGCCCTTTTCCTAATTTCAAATATTGTGATAATCAGAAGATTAAATAGTTAGGAAAGGAAGGGATATTCAAGATCATACATTCCACCATGTGCATTTTACAGATGAAGAAACTGACACTCAGTGAGGTGAACTCATTTGCCCATTGTCACACAAGCAAGGAATCTAATACAGCTCTGTTACATTCAAATCCAGTACACTTCAAAAATGTTATAGACAGATAGATATAGATATAGATATAGATATTTATATATAGATATAGACACCTATATATAATATATAGAGATAATATATATTATCTATATATAGATATATATAATATATTAATATATATGTATATTTTGCTATCTACATTCAGTTTTAAAGTATATAGACCCATTAAGTTAATTTTTTTTTTAAAGCAAGTATCTAAAGCTACTTCCCAGAGTAAACTTACTGGAGTCTACTACTAAAGGCACCATGGCATTATATGCAGATCAAGGCAGCCTGACCTGGGAAGAGAATGGTAGCTTTTCTGCTCTTGGAGAAAGTGAGAAAACACTTTCTATGATTATAGTCCTCAAAGCAAAATGGTAGTTGTTCGTTTTCTTCTTCCCTCTTTCCTAGAAAGAGGTTTAAGCTCTGAGGCAGTTAAATGGAGATAAACCAGAGCAAAGATTACTTCAGAAGTAGGTTTTGAAAAAGTATAGTCGCAGAAATGATTTCCTAGACTGAAGTCCCTACAGCTCGTATCAAGGAAAAACTTTTCTAAGGACCTTCAACATCAAGACAACTGGAAGCCTTTCTGCCATCAAGATAACCCAGAGCCCAATGACTTAATTTCAATACTCAAACACACCAATGGCCCCGTATATTAATAGTCAATGGGAGTACTTCCTCCACCTATGCAGATTGCAACCCATCCCTGCCTGCCCATCTAGTCATTCTTCCCAGAAGTTAGCATCAGATTGTCCTACCAATGTGGCCAGGTTTTTTTTGGTTTGCTTTCACTTTTACAGTATGCCCATCAAGCACAAAAGTTACTCATTAGGTTTCCCCTGCTCCACAGGTGACTAGGCATCTTATTTGTTTCATTGAATATTTTATAGATGACATCCTTTCTTTCTATTCACCTCTTTAATTCCTTGTTTCTTATGGGGTGTTGTCTGCTCCCACCCAGTACATACCTTACCAAAACTGCATCATGGGTGATCCTCAACCTCAATTCTTCTAATTCTATAGCATTTCATAGATTATAAAATAAAGTAAAAGTACAGTAGTGATGTTAAATTGATGGACCTTTATTTCAGGGATGAATTTAGAATAATTAAAAAGACTTTCCAGAAAACAATCAGTCCACACTCCTCTTTCTGGGACCAACTCCTCATTGTCCATTTATATTACCTATCATATATAACACATACACACATATATTGATGTATATACACACATATAGGTATGCACATATATGTAAACGTATACAGACACACAAATACATGCAATTAGTATGTGTATATATGAATAGACACATGGATGTATACATGTACATGTACATAGTTTCATGGATGAATGGGTAGATATCTAATTGTACATTATAATCTGGGATATAGGCATTCCTTTAAAAATATATTTTTTATTTTGGACTTAAACACCAAAAAGAATATTTCTGTTCACATAGGAGGAAAAAGGAGGATCACATATGAAATTGTGAATATCTACTTCATCCTGTTAGAATTTTTTCTTGAAATATTTAATAAAGTCTTTCAAATTTGTCTGGCTTGTTTATGCTCACCTTTCCTTCCACTCTCTTATGTGAATTTAAAACATTTAAAAAGCCTTTTTATGGGGCGGCTAGGTGGTACAGTGAATAGAGAACCAACCTTGGAGTCAGGAGGAACTGAGTTCAAATCCAGCCTCAGACACTTAACACAAAAACTAGCTATGTGACCTTGGCAAGTCACTTCACCCCAATTGTCCTCCCAAAAGCAAAACATAAATAAAAATAAAAAGCCTTTTATGGGAAAGGATACATATGTTTCACCTATTCAAACAAAAAAAAACAGAGAAAGGAAATAAGATAAGAACATTCATGGTAAAAGAACACTGTCAAACAAAGCTAATTTTTGTGGTGGCCATGTTCAAGAATATGTGTCTCCTTCTGCAACTGGACTCTGTCATTTCCCTGCCATGCTTATTCTACTTACTTCACTCTGCATCAGTTCATAATCCTCAGGATTTTCTGAAATTTCTTTTGTCATTTCTTATTACTTTGTGTTATATATTCTTATAACAATTTGTTCAGCTATTAGCCATGTCAAAATAGGTGGACAACTGCGTAGGTTCTAATTTTCTTCTCTTCTCTATTTCTGACTATCCCTGTTGGTCTGAGCCTCTCTTTCTCTCTACTTCTCTCTTCATTTTCAACATTTTTTCAGAACCAAGAAGTATATTTTCCTTGTGACTGTTCCCTCCTTGATATTATCTTGCTTCCTCCAGTATCAACTTCTCCTTATTTTTTTTTTTTACCCTTTGAGTTTGTGGCATTTTTATACCTAATTGTGTGTGTGTGTGTGTGTGTGTGTGTGTGTGTTCAACCTCTTTTATTTATTACAGGTAATATCAAGTCACATTTTTATTCTTGTGTGAAATGAAAAAGTTTAGAGTCTGAGTCTGAGATCAGAAAAGATCTTAATTCTTCTCATGAGAAAGGGTACTGTTCCTGGCACTCAAAAGGCATCTTCCAGGGAGTGCAAAATGTGGAAGCACATGGGCCGCTCTTGTCCTGACCCTAACTCCACCTCTAACACCTGTCCTACCTCACCATTGGCTGGTGAGGCAAGGTCACAATCTAACAAAATTAGTGTTAACTTATCAGTGCAATGCAATTTCAATCCTTCCTTATGTATTTCTTTTCACCAAATTTGGGAGTACCCAATCAGAAGTGGACTAGAATGGTTTTCTTTCAAATTTCCTCATTTCAGGGAAATTGTGAGTTGCCCAGGAGACTGAACTGGCTTACAAAGTATGGAGAAGAGATAGGAATGTAACACAGAGTTAAAAGAAATAAGGAAACTTCACTGTGAGTCATCTCTCACACTCTTATCTCCCAATTAAGTTATTAGACACAGCCTATTTTACTTTCTTCTTTCTCCTTTCCACACTATTGTATTCCTTTTGCTTTTTCTTTGCTTTCTTTTCTTAAAACCCTCAAAGAAGAAGCAACTGATCTTCAGATCCTGTTTTTTTCAAATTTAACTCCCTCAATTCCCTTTGAAGGCAATAAGTTTCTGACACATACTATCGTTATAGTGTTAACATTATATAATCATAAAATCTCTTCCAACACTAGAAAAAACATATTTTGTTTCTCTTGACTCCTGCTTTCATTTTAAAGTTGCTATTCAAATCTGATACCATTTATTAGAAATGATTGGAAGTTTTCTGTTCTAGTAAACATCCATTTATCACCTGTCAGATTACATTAAATTAAACGGAATAAGTTATTTTGGGGTGTAGGCCTATAGCTTATTTTGGGGAATATTTAGTTCCTAGATCTCCTCTCACTTTTAATAGAAGTCACCAGATCTTGTGTGATTTTGTACTGTGAATCTTAGTATTTGAATGCCTTCTTTCTGGAAATTTGTAGTATTTTTTTAAATGTGTGATTTCTGGATTTGAGCTATGGCATTCCTGAGAATTTTCCTTTGGGAATTTCTTTCAGCAGCTGATCAGTGGCTTCTTTGTGGCTTCTCTTGATCCTCTAATTCTAATGTATTTGAAAAGTTTTCATTTATGATTTCTTGAATTACAAAGTCCACTTTTTAGGGAGTCAAATAATTATTAACTTGTCATTCCTTGACCTGTTTTCCAGTTTGGCTGTTTGTTTTAAAATTTTTTACATACCTCTTCTTTTTTTCTAGCTTTTCAATCTTTTGATTAAAAAAAAATCTTGCGGTCTTTTGGAGTTGTAGATTTCTGTTTGATCTGTTCAAGTTTATAGGGGGTTCCTTAGTTGGATAATATTTATATTTTCTTTTCTGAGATATTTGTTCTCTTCTTTTTTCCCCTCCAAAGATTTAATTCCTTTTTCACCCTTTGCTTCATCTTTTTCAAGATATCCATATAGTTATTATAGAAAATTTGAGATTCTACTCACAGCTGTTCTGGAATTAGTCATTCCTTCTTCTGGGTTATCTCTAGATTTGCAATATATTTTAAAATGGTCTATGTCCTCTTTGTTTCACATAACACTTTACCTTCAGTCACTGAATTGGGGTTTTGTACCAGGGTCAGGCTCTGCCCTCTGTTGCACTTTGGGATAAGGTGATGGGATCTGTTTTGATAGCCCTGGGAGACCTAAGTTCCTGTGCTGACCTACAGTTAGTTACAGGAAACAAAATTAAAAAAAAAAACACATACATACAGACACACTCAACCACTGTAGAAAGTAATGGAAATTCTTCAATGACTGATATCAAGTACAAGATGTTTGTAATTATGCTCTGTATATTTGTGTTGAGTGAATCTCAAATATCAACTAATCTCCCTTCTGGAGGAAAAAGTAAAGAGATTTGAGGAATGCCTTGTCACACTCCAGATATCTAGGAAGAACAAATGTTTCCTAAAGACATGAAAAACTTTAATGGAAAAGAAAAGAACCTGAGGTTGAATAAGTAAGACAAGTCATTTCAGGATGATGGAGGATGGAAAGTGTTAGAGAAGAAAGAGAAGGGAAAGAGCAGCTTTACAATTAGCACTTAGAAATAGATACAAAGCTGTTTATGATAAGAAGAGATCTGGATGCTCTGAAGAGTAAACAGTTCCTTGTCCTCCCCAGATTGATTTTGTCAAGCTTAAAAAAATAATAATCAAGTGAGACATCATTCAGTAAGGGGCAGGAAAAATAAAGAAAGAAAAGAATGGTAGTAGTCAGTGATTCTCTGCTCAGCATGCTGAGGCAGCTCTTTGTCAACCTGATTGCAACAAGAAAGAGACTGTTGTCTTTATAGTTCATGTTTCAAAGACATAACAGAGAATCTCCCAAGACTTATCAAAACAGACAAACATCTACCAATTTTGGATGATTTGAATGTGACCAAATGACAGTTCAAGGAGGAATATAAACAATATTGCCAGGGATTATAAGGTTTGGGGCAAGAAACTGAAGGCTAGATAGGTTAAGTTTGTATTTTTAATTTTGCTCAAAGTAAGTAAGAGATATAGAAGAGAAAAAAATTAATTGGGGAAGGAAACAGCTAGCCAAGAATATGTGGTCTAAGGATGAGATATAGATTTCTTTATAACAACTTGAAATATAGAGTTGACAAATGCCTGGCCAGAGATGTGGTATACCTGATAAAGGACAGTAAAACATATTTTTATCAAGTGTCTTGCAAATGTAATTAAAAAAAACTTTAAACGAAAAAAGACAGGAATAGAAAATGCATCTCATGTATATCCTTTAAATTAGAGAATATAGAGAAAATTCACATAGAAAGAAGAGCACCTGGCTATCATAGATTCACTTAAATAGTGGTCTAATTTCTTCTTTCCCCCTCTGGTTTATTATTTATTTGGTTTATTTTTTTTAATTTTGGGATCCAAATTTTCTTTTTCTTCTGCCCCTCCCCCGTTCATTGAGAAGGCAAGTAATATGGTACTAATTATACATGCAAAACCATGTAAAACATACTTTCCTATTAGCCATGTTACAAAAAATCAAGAAAACTAAAGTGAAAAATTATATTTCAAATTGGATTTCAGATTTCATCAGTTGCCTCTCTGGGGTGTGAATATAATTTTTCATCATGAGTCCTTTGGGATTTGGTTGAATTACTGTATTGATCAGGGTAATCAAGTCTTCACAGCTGATCATCATTACAATGTTGCTGCTACTGTATGCAATGTTTTCCTGGTTCTGCTCACTTCACTTTTCATCAGTTCATAGAAGAATTCCCAAGTTTTTCTGAAGATTTTTTTTCGTTATTTCTTATAGCACAATAGTATTCCATCACATTCATATACCACAATTTGTTCAATCATTGTCCATTTGATGGGCATCCCCTCGATTTCCAATTCTCTGAGACCACAAAAAGAGCTGCTATGAATATTTTTGTCCATGTAGGCCTTTTTCTTTGATCTTTCTAGAAGACAAAATTCTAGAAGGGAACTAGGATTAAAAACTATTGACTCAATTGCCTAAATGCACAAATGGCCCAAGTATAGGCAATAAACAATATAAACTAAAGTTATTAATACAAAGCAGAAAGTTTGACTTCATAGGTATCATTGAGGATTGCTGGAATCAAGTCCATAACTGAATTGTGTTTCTGGATAAGTACATCATGCTTAAAAAATAAAATGGGAAAAAATGTTTGGGAGAGTAGTGAGGGAGGGGGTAGACATGTCTTGTATTGTTCATGTGAGCAAGACTCAAAGGGGGAAAATATTTGTCAAAAGTTGTCAATAAAGGAAGAAACTGAAATGATTTATGTCACTGGATAATACTACATAGGAAATAGATAAGAAATGTAGAAATTAACCAGCTAAAATATAGTGCTGATAAAAGATTTTGATTATCCAGAAATCTGTTGGAACTCACACTCTGTCCAAAAGTAGAAGAGCTAATTAATGAATTCTTGACTTACCTTAGTGATAATTTCATCTTTCAAAATCAGTCAATATTTAAGAAGCACTATCATGTGCCAGGGAAGCTAAAAGATGTCAAAGGGATATTCTATTTTGAATCTGATTCTCATTAACAAAGTAGGACTGCAGATTGGGTTGGAAATTTTAGGAAACTTGGTGGACACAATTCCCCACCTCAGTGTTTGTGATAGAGAAGAAGGACAAATCTGGACACTGTCTAAAATGCACCCTCTATTTTGTAAAAAAAAAATGGATTTCAAAAAATTCAAATAGGTAGAAACAGATAGTGTAAAATGCTTTAGAGGAAGTCAGCCTGGGAAGGATGGGAGATGTCCAAGAATGGAATTCTGAAGATACAAAGGGAAATAATTCCAAAGAGAAGGGGTAAAAAAGTGATTTGACTGGAGATCAATGCAGATCCACAAAAAATCACCAACAAATTTAGTTTTTACTTTTTTTAAAATAAAATATGCTGGAAAATGGAATTAAGGCCAGATAACAGAAGGTGACTATGAGAACATAGCACAGTCCTATAAAAATAGTTTCTGGAATGCTAAAGCTCAGAATGAACTGATACAGACAAGGAAAGCTAAGGGAAATTTAAAAAAAGGATTCTTTTTAAAGCTTATTGAGAGAAAAGAGAGAATCAAAGAAGGCATAGAACATTTGTTTTGGATAGATACCATGATGATAACTGGCAACAGAGAGAAGGTGGAGCTGGTCAACCCTCATTTTGTTTCTGTTTTTCTGTTTCTTTGTTTGTTTTGTATTTAATGCAAAGCAGAATGACCTTTATACTAGAAATGATGGAACAAAAACTATTAACAGGGGTAGATACCCACGTAATGGAACAGTAACAGAATAACTAACTGTTTTTTTTTTGGAGGGCAGTTGGGGTTAAATGACTTGCCCAAGGTCACACAGCTAGTGTTAAGTGTCTGAGGTCGCATTTAAACTCAGGTCCTCCTGACTCCAGGGCCGGTGCTCTATTCACTGTGCCACCTAGCCACCCCAAACATCTAACTGTTGATGATGCTCACCTGGAACAGGTAAACTCCATCTACAGATACTGGCAGCTGGTTGTTGTCATAGTTGAGGCAATGCTGGTGATATTTGAAAGATCATGGAAAAGAGGCATAAAAGATGGGAAACAGCCAATGTTATCTCTATTTTTTGACTGAGGGAAATGAGTCTGAAGTCCTATAAACCGACAAATTTAATTTTGAGATTCTGGAATAAATCATTAAAGAGATGACCAACATTAAAAAAATGGAGTAGTGAGTATCCATGATAACCAAGACATTGCATGTTTTCATCAAGAACAAGTCATACCAGACTAGCTTCATTTCCTTTTTTGACAGAGGCCCTAAAACAGTCAATGTGGGGAATGCAAGGTAAACTATACCTATATTTTAGTGTAAATTTTGAAAAAGCATTTCATGCTATAATTGTGGAGAAAATGGAAAACTATGCATCAGACAATAATACAATCAGATGCATTCAGATCTGATTGGAGGCTTGTAATCAAACAATAGGTGTCGATGGTTCAATTTCAATGTGTCAATGGTTCAGTTTCAATGTGGCAAGAAGTTTCCAATGGTCTACCTCAGGAATTTGACCCTAAGTTTGTGTGTGTGCATATGTGTGTATCTGTGTCTGTGTGTATGTCTGTGTTTGTGTGTGTATATATTATCAATGATTTGGAAAAAAGGCATAAATTGTAACTTTATCAACTTTACAGATGATACAAAGCTGGAACTTTTACTTAATACAATGAATGAGAGATTTGGACTCCAAAAAGATCTTCACAGACTAGGATAGTGGGGTGAACATCATAAGATAAAATAAATAGGGAACATTTCTGGGTCTTACTATTGGGTACAAAAATATAGCTCCATAAATGCAATATTGTAGGAGTCATGGTTACATTTCTCTAAAAGACTATCAGGGTGTTTTAGTAAACCTCAAGTTCATTATGAGTCAGTATTTGTGATAGCGCATTCAAAAAAGGTCAGTGTTGTGTGAGAAGAAAGAGTTCAGAGTCTGAATCTGAGGTCAGAAAAGGTCTTTATTCTTTCTCATGAGAAAGGGCTCTGCCCCTGTTGCCCACATGACGTCTTCAGGGAGAGAGCAACAGGTAGAAGCCAGCCCATGGTTATATAATCTTCTAATGCAGAAACCCAAGCCCCCAAATGGCCTTCACTCTCATTGGTAGAGGGGCTGACCCACAACCTAAGCATGGGAATCTATTTCTGAGACAAAGGACTCAGAAACATGTGAGTGTCCAATGAAAGCAGTCTTAACTTTATTTGGCATATCTTGTGCCGAGGTAGCACTGGGGAGCGTCTCCATTTCTCTAAGTCTCAGATTGCGGGAAGGTCAGGTGACCTCTAAACCTAGGCCTGGTGAATACTGAAGCCATTTTATATTTGATTTTTCAGAATGGGGAAACTTCACTATAAATTACCCCTCACAGTGTGATCTTGCGATACATTAAGAAGGGTGTATAGACTCTAGGAATAGTCAGTTGTTAGTCCTACTGCACTCTTTACTCTTAAGATTTCATTGAGGTATAACATTCAATTCAGTCCACAACAATTTAAAAACATGAGTTGAGTAGTGCCCTTAGGAGGACAACCAGCATGGTGAAGGTCCTTGAGCTTACGTCATATGAGAATCAGTTTGAAAGAACTTGGCATGT
Organism: Pseudocheirus occidentalis; assembly: GCA_028646575.1. Lineage (NCBI taxonomy): Eukaryota > Metazoa > Chordata > Mammalia > Diprotodontia > Pseudocheiridae > Pseudocheirus > Pseudocheirus occidentalis. The sequence continues at coordinate 173,034,153 of CM053601.1, read as the reverse complement.
TTCGTCTAAAGAACAGAAGACTTTAGAAGACATGGTGGTTTGAGTAACCTGAGGGGCTGTCACTGTCAGGAGAGATTAAAATTCATCTATTTGTCTCTGGAGGACTGAATCAGGAACTACTGTTAAGAGTTTTAAAGGGGCAAATGTAAACTCAATGTCAGGTAAAACTTCCTAATGGTTAGAGCTATTCAAAAATCGAATGGATTGCCACAAGAGGTAAACCAGGAGGCAGTAGATTCTCTGCCCCTTTAGGGCAGAGGCTGACCAAACTCTTTAAGGATATATTAGTGTGTAGGTGGCTTTTGTGTATGAATTGGAGTAGGTAGTTGCTGAGGTTCCTTCCCACACTCAGATTCTCTAGTATTTATGATCTGAGGGTTGTTAAGCAAAATTAGCTCTGTTCTTTTTATCTCTGAAGGAATTTTGTATCTGAATTAGCAGATGCATTGGAGATACATTATATTTAGAGTTAGAATTAGCTCTTAAACTAAAAATTAAAGAAATATATCTAATTGTACCTTTGAGCCTCTTTATTTTAAACATTGCCATAAAAGCCGTATCTGATTTGATATTTGTTTAACGTTTTAAGTTTACTTGTTTTAATAAAGAGATCTGCAAGTATTACCTGGGTATTAACTGGCTACTTGGTTTCTGGGGAGAAAAAAAACACATGATGTTAGGCAAAATATTATAGAGGAAAGTTAGTTCCACCAAAAAAAAGTTTTAAATGGCAGATCTTAGGTATTCAAAATCAGGTTAAGTTTATAATAGGTCTTTGTAGAGACATGAAACTATAATGAAAAAAATCAAAATATGGTGACTGAACTGAGTAGAATTAATTAGGATAGAAAGGATGGAATTCCTGAGTCACTGAGAGAGAGGGAGGTTCTGGGGCTTCTGCTGTGTGGGGCTTAGCCTAAGCAAAAGAAGGATGTATCTTTGTTTAGGAAGCAGAGTTTTATTTTTTGGTCCCATATATCCACCTTCACTTGGCAGGAGGTAGACATCACCCTTAGAAAAGGAATCATTAGAGTACTGGCAAAGTCAAATGCTTTATTCTTGTGGGGTAAGAGAGGGTTCAGTGGGTGAACATGGATTGATCGTAGCTTACATATGAGGACATTGAGTGGGTATATCTTGAAGGATGGCAAAAAGGATGAGCACTAGCATCATTAGCATTAGCTAATGTTTCACTAGAAAGTGAATACTTTCTTGGCAGGAAAATTGAGAGATAATGCAATTGTGGGATATCTAGCCTCACTTTCACAGTCAAAATCTTTGAAAAAAGTATTTATGCTTGATGTTTCTGCCTCCTTTCCTATCTGTCTCCTTAACCTTCTGCATGCTAGCTTCTGCTATCATTGTTCAACTAAAACTGCCTTCCAGAAAGTTATCGATAATCTCTTAGTCACAAAACGTAAAGGACGTTTATCAATATTGATCCTTTTTGATCTCTTCAAAGTTTTTCGGCCCTAACACTTTGTCCTTCCAGATATTCTCTAGGTTTCCATGACATTGCTCTCTCCTCATTCTCCCATCTGTCTGACAATTCCTTTGAATTCTCCTTTACCTTATTCTCTCTTTATCCATGGTGTGCCAACTAAGTGGGGGCTACCCCCAAGGTTCCATCTTGAGCCCTTTTCTCTTTTCATTCAATACTATCTTACCTGATATCATCCAGTAATATGAGTTGTATTGTTATCTTCATATAGATAATTCCCAGATCCATATATCAAGCCTTCTTCTTGACTTAAGTTACAATCACATATCACCAGTTGCCCTGCTGATATCTCAAAAGGGATGTCCTACATGCAACTCAGATTTGACACATCCAAATCAGCTCAAGTTCCTGTAAATCTCCCCTCTTCCAAACTTCCTCTTAAAGTTGAAGGCTCCACCATCCTCAAAGTCCCTTAGACTCACAATCTCATTACCATCCTTCACATGCTCCTAACTTGGACTTACCCCATACAGCCAAACTGTAGCAAAATATTATAATTTCTACCCTTGCAACAGCTCTTGTTTACGTACCCCTGTCTCCACACAGAGAATCACAAACCTCATTTTATCAAGCCTTTTAACTGACAAAGCAACTTGCCTAAAGCATAAGTAAGTCTATTCACTGAGCTCCACAGTGGATCCCTATTACTTCCAGGATCCAATGTAAAATCTATTGTTTGGCTTTTAAAACTTTTCATAATCTGACCTCTTCTTACCTTACTGCATCTTACATGTTACTCTCCTATTCTCAATTTAAGATCCAACAATGCTGGCCTACTTGAAATTCTTGGAACACGATGTGATGCCCCATCTCCTATGTTTGTCCTTTGAAATGACTCCCATGCCTAAAATGATTGCCCCCTCACCTCTGTCTCCTACTTTTTCTGATTTCCTTCAAATCTCAAAGTCTTCCTTTCTCAAAAGATCTTCCATTATATATATAATTTCATGCTCTTGTTTGATCATTTCAGTAATATACAACTCTTCTAGACCCCATTTGGGGTTTGTTGTTGTTTTGGCTTAGTTTGGCTTCTTTTGCAGAGATACTGGAATGGTTTACCATTTCCTTCCCCAACTCATTTGACAGATAAGGAAACTGAGGCAAACAGGGTTAAATGACTTATCTAGGATCACACAGATAGTAGGTGTCTGAGGCTAGATTTGAACTCACGATGAGGAGTTTTCCTGATTCCTTGCCCAGCATTCTATCCTCTATGCTACCTCATTGTCCAGAATATAACTTTTTATGTTACCTTCCCTGATAGTATTGATTGCTATCATGCCTTTAATGTATTAAGTTAGAAAAATGCCTAATATTATCTCATCTGATTCTACCAACAGCCCTAAAAGGTAGATGGCACTATTATCCCTATGTTATGGATGAAGAAATGGAGAGAGGAAGAGGTGAAGTGATTTGCCCAAGATCACACAGCTAGTAAGTGTGAGGCAGAGTTCGAACACAGATCTTTCAAATTCTTGGTCCCACCAGGGCAGCGAGTATTTAAAAAAATTCTTTGTATGCTCAGCGCTTAAATGTTCTTAGTAGGCAATAGGAATTTAATGTAAAAAAAGGCTTGTTGAATGTAATTGACTTGACCTTAATTAGGCAGACTGATGAAGGACTGGGATTTATAATCTCATATTTGGTTGATGTTTTGGGTAGTTTTGATAAATCCATACCCTCCCACCCCCACTTTTTTATTCTTTGTTATATTAGATAGCTCTCTGGTGTAGCCAGGTGTATATTTTGAAATATAAGTGAAGTTTTTAAAAAAAGTTCTCAACAAAAGAAAAACAAAATGGACATCACAGTGTAGATAAATCATTTGACTCAAGGACCTTCTACTATTTGTAGCATTATAGATTTAGAAATGAAAGGTACTTTGGGAGTCAGCTGAGAGCATTGGTATGGGAAATAAGAAATCATTGGTGGACTTTGGGAGGTCGGTTCCAGTAGAGTTCTAATATCAGAATCAAGGGACAAGGGTCTCAAACCCTTTAGGGCAAAAAAGGGGAAATTTGGGCTATTTTGCCATTTCTTAAAGAATTTTGGAAGTTAAAAGAAGTATCTTCAGTTTTGATTATTGTCTCTATGCTTAAAACTTCCACATCTACTTAATCTTCTCTATCCTCTGTCCTGACCTAAGTCTCAAATATCTGAGTGCCTTTTTAAACCTCTTGAACTAGATATTCAGTACACATCTTAAGCCTAATTCATTATCTTTCCTCACAAGCCCTCTCTTCTTCCTTCCCTACTATTGCTGAAGACACCACCATCTTCCCAGTCACCCAGACTCACAATCTAGGTGTCACTCTTCACACCTCACACTCTGAACTCTCCCCCCCCCCATCCAGCCATTAGTTAAGCCCTATTGTTTCTATATTTGTAACACCTCTCATTTGTACCATATACCTGGTATGGTATCACTTCACATCTGGACTATTGCAATAGCCTACTATTTGGTTTCCATGCCTTAAGTCTGTCCATACTCTGTTCCATCAAATACTGAGACATCAAACTGATCTTCCTAAAAGTCTGTTCTGACCAAATCATCTCTCTAATAAAGTCTGTTGGCTCCCTGTTACCTGCAGTATCAATTATAAAATCCTCAGTTTGGCTTTCAAAGCCTTTCTAACCTGCCCCCCACCCACACACTCACATTTCCAATTTTCTTACACTTTACACTCCCCCATATACTCAATGGTATAAGCACATTGTTCTCCTTTCTTTTTCTCTTACATGACACTCCAGCTCTTGTCTAAGCATTTTTTAATTAATTGATTTGTTTATTTACTTTTAGTTTACAAGATTCAGTTCCACAGTCCCTTGAGTTTGAAAATTTCTCCCCTCCCTCTTATCTAAGCATTTGCAAAGGCTGTTTCCTGTGATGCTTCCCTCCTCTTCCCTGCCATCTAACTTCCAGGTTTCCTTCAAGTCTCAGCTAGAGTCTTATCTTCTAGAAAAAGTCTTTCCCAATTCTTAATCTCAGGGTCTTCTCTTTGGGATTAACCCTGATCTTTCTATATAAATCTTGTAGTACATGGGTTTTTTTCATTTGTTCGTTTTTTTTTTATCTTGTCTCCTCCATTGGACTATGAACAGGAACCTCTTTTTGCCGCTCTAGTGATGAGAACAGTACTTAATAAATGCTTATTGTTTGACTGATCATAAGATCATAGATCTACAAACTAAAAAGGAACTCAGAGGTCTTCTAGATCAACACTTCATTTTATGGGTAATGAAACTGAGAACCATGAAAGTTAAAGAGATGTAACAGTAACTGGAGGAGCATAAGAGTCAAGGAAAGTCTTCTTGAGGACTAGAGAAATCTGAAAATAGTTGTAAATTGGTGTAGGGAGACAGTGGAGAGACTGAGACAAAATACACACAGTGGAGAGTTCAATAATTTCTGGACCAAGAAGAAGACGGCAGTAAATAGGGATTAAGGGCTCAGGTATGAGCATGAAGTTCCTTAGAGATAGCAGTAGAGGGAACAGAAGAGAGAAGGGACCCCCTCTCAGACTCCCTTAACCTTTCCAGTGAGTTTGTCTGCCAAAAGTTTTTTCACTAAATGTAACGGTTGGCAGTGAAGTGGGAAGCTTGAGGAGGGAGAAAACATTTGGAGCAGTAACTGTAGACAATGGTAAAGGGTCCTGTGTACCTTTTAAAGCTGATCCTAGATATTGTTGAACTGCAGGGCAAAGAAGAGTTTATACACTGGGACTTTATAGCTAGGTGAGGTTAATTCAGCTTCTGTACTTTCTCTAGAAATACTCAGGGCCCAGGAGAAGGAGCCTATGAGCCTTGAAATTCCTGTTCTAAACACTTCTTTCCCCAAACCATAAATCTCATAGAAGATCAAGTCTCAGGATAATGTGTGAGAGAGTGATACATTTCTTTGCACGTCTCCTGAAGCTCTGGTGTCCACTTTGACCTATACCAAATGAAGGGAGCAGGTTGAATAATACACCATGAAAGTGTCTTCCTAGATTCAAGGTTCATCAGGGACATTCTATTACTTCTTCCCTCAGTACCATGTTGAAATCCTTCCACCTCCTCTTCTTACAATCTTTGTCAACCTCTTTTATAACCACAAGCACATAACAGTGGTTTTTATATTGGCAATAGAATGTAATCTTCATCTGAGAAGGCAGGGGTTCTTTGTTGAAGGAAACATTCATACCTCAGTCTCCTGACCCAAGTCCATCACACACCCTTACAGAAAGGGAAGGTGAGAACATTTTTTTCCAGTGGCTATGAAGGCCACTGAAACAGGCACTCTGGAGTACTTGGAGCTCGATCAGACAGGGATCATACCAAGATTATCCAATGCATCCTGGGCCATCTGGACCTGGATGACTCTGGAGGAGAAACCGAGGCTGATGCACAACTCTGCCTCATTTAAATTCAATTCACATGAGAGCAAAGACATCACCCTATGATGACATTGATCTTCTTTGAAAATGAAGGGTGAACAACAACAACGACTCTTTCCTTCATGGAAAGGTATGCAATAATGACAATGTGACCTTTATCCCCCTTCTTTACCTTTCCTTTGAAGTCAATGGATATTCAATAAGCAAGAAAGGTGAGCCAAAGGCAGAAAAGAATAGCTACCTTCAGTTAATACCTGGATGGCATTCATAGAAGGGATATTATACCACAGATGAATGAAGGAATGAAAAAAAAGTCTTTACTAAATACTTCTTACACGCCAGGTGTTGTGATACATTCCTGAAATATAAGAACAAAATGACACTAATGAGTAGCATTAATATGATGCTTTAAGGTTTGCAAATGTTTTTTGCATCTCTTTTGGTCCTCAAAAAAAAAACCAGTGGTCCCGACAGCCAAGAATTTGCATCCTAATGGAGGAAGACAACAAATGAGGGAATGTTGTTTGAGGAGGGATGTTTTGGTAACGGAGGCTGAAAGAATGATTCATAAAGTTACAAAACAATTGACTGACATGGCCTTTCCTGGAATGGTAGTGGGAGAAGGGATTAACATAATGTCTTCTATGTGTCAGGCCCTGAGCTAATTGCTTTTTTATTTTCTTCTCCCATCAAACTTTCAGGGCAGGTGATATGGGTTTGCATATCTTATAGTTGAGGAAATGGAGATGAAGAGCTATTAAATGTACCTCTATGAACACAACTACAAAACACTTCTCACACAAATAAAAGCAGATCTAACTAATGGGAAAAACATCAATTGTTCATGGCTGGGTAGAGCTAATATAATAAAAATGACAATTTTACCTAAATTAAATTACATATTTAGTGCCATACCAATCAATCTACCAAAAAATTACTTTATAGAACTAGAAAAAATAGTGACAAAATTCATTTGGAAGAACAAAA
>CM053601.1:172997753-173026789 GCA_028646575.1 Pseudocheirus occidentalis | reverse complement strand
AAGAAAAGGCCTCCCCTTGGACTAAACTGAGGTTTGTTGGAAATCAAGGGGTGGAAGGTTTGTGTGGTTGTCTAAGAACTTTATTTGGAAACTAAAGTTAATGGTTGCCCCAGGAGTGGAAGATCAGTATATTGTGAATTGTTGATTGAATCAACTCCCTCTTAGGGAAACTAGGTCATTCCTTTTGTTAATTGATTGATTGAATCTTAAAATGTGAAGCTGATTTCTCTCTTAGGGAAATCAACTGATTCTTCTCTTGTTCCTTGTTCCTTTCTGTAATAAGATATAATATTGAGACTTTCCTTGTCTTTCCTGAAGATTGTATATAATATTGTGAATTGTTGAAATTGCGAACATTGTACTGAATCTAGATTTGTAATGGAATAAATAGAGCGTTCACTAATACTGTGTAATCCGAATCTTAAAAGCTGTTGACAGTAGCATTCTTTTAGGAATCTACTGTTGATTGGCTTTACAGCTCCCTAAAACCCTTTCATATTTCTGGTGATTTGGTATAGTGGCTAGAACACTGGTCTTGGAATCAAGAAGACCCATCTTCATGAATTCAAATTTGGTTTTAGACACTTAATAGCTGTGTGATACTGGAAGAGTCATTTTCCCCTGTTTACCTAGGTTTCCTTCTCTGGAAAATGACATAGAGAAGGAAATGGCAAACTATTCTAGTATTTTTGCCAGGAAAATTTCAAATGGGGTCAAGAAGAGTCAGGCAAGACTAAAACAAGTGAACAGAAACATTTTTGGTGAATTCCATTTTCTCTTTCTGTCAGACACCTCCCATCTTCTGGTACTCATTAAAACCTTGATTTGAGTTTTAATGTAAAAAACAAAAAAAACAAAACAAACAAACAAAAAAAACCCCAAACATCTCCTGCTCTATCTTGGACCAGGAGGGGGAGAAGACATTCATCCTTGTTGCTTCCCATTATCACTTTATGGTCTTTCATTCTATAATTGTTTCTCTTCCTTTAAAACCCATTTCATTCTGTCCTAACCCTTGTTCGCTGCTGTATGTGGACCTCTAGTTCACTCTCCTTTCTCCCTGATAAGCTTAGTACCTGGTTTATATTCTTCTTTATCCCAAACTCTGTCCTTTTCAAATAGTTGGATCTCCTAATTCTTCAACTTTCTCAACTCTTAGATCTATGTCTCTAGATTACTTAAGCATTTGAGACACAAAGAGATGTAGGTCATAACCTTTCCTATTTCTACAACCTTCATTCAGTTGAATTTCTTCCAGATGCCAAAACCCATAGAGGTGTCTCTGTACATAAATGGGGCAGGGATACAAATATGTACTGAACCTTGATTTTTTTTTGAGATAGGAAACTCATTCTATCAATACAGATTGTCTTCGTGTCCACAACTTAAGGTGCTACTAAAGAGCTGAGTAAAGCATTGAGAGGGTAAGGAGCTCAGCTGGTGTGTGTCAGAAATTGGATTTTAGCCCAGTTCTTCCTGAATATGAAGGCAACTCTTAGCAATTCTAGTGGGCCATGCTGCCTCTCTTACAAATAGTAAGCACTTAATAAATTATTTTTATGAATTGAATTTAAATACTCCGATTATTTGCGACTTTTTCAAAACTTACCCTGCAGGCCACAAAGGATGGTCAAGCAATCAAGTTTGGGCTTGTAATCTTTCAATTCCAATCCCTGAAGAGAAAAATGAGTAATGTGTTGTCTTGCAAAGATCCTGAACCTAAAATATACCACATTACATTAGGGAGAGTAGGGAAAGCAGGAACTATTTGTCTTCTTGAATTAAAGTTCTCGTTAAATCGGCTAATGATAATTGCCTTTGTGCCAACAATGTCCTGGAAGGAGGAGTTCATAGTCAAGCTTACAGTACTAAACCAAGAGAAAGAATATGGGAGCATACCAGAGAAAACAATACAAAAAGCAAAGCTCATCTGAGCAATGTTATTCATTTATTTCTCCAAGAAATGATGTGCTTCTCTCTACAACTTCCCCGCCAGGTACAAGGCATTATTGTTATAACCATGGCATTAACATCCCAACAGATTGTTTTCCAGTGCTCATTTCCCTATCTTCAGTAATCCAGGTGATAGCTGATAAATGTGAAGCATCAACACATGCATAATAATGATATTGAGTATTGCTAAAATGTGCAAGGCACAACTAGCTCTGGCCGTTAAATTTGGGACAGACGTCAGCAGATAATTAGGATGGAGAAGCCAAATCTTTTCAGTTGCATTGGAATGGCCTAGAGCTAATGCACTACAAAGTTCCAGAGAGGCTGCAGCAGACCAGTGGTGCCTAAATATCTATCTCCAAAGTTCTGCATTAGCATCTAAATTTCAAATGCGGATATGACTCATGCCGACAACAAATCTGGTTAAAATAGTACTCCAGACAGTATTTTGAGGACCTTGGGGCTTCAGGTGAACAGCATAATAATGTTCTTCTTAGTGGTGACTTGGAAAGAATTTTTCCCCCTCTGACTCCCCATGAGTCCCTAAAGAACAAGTGGAGCAATTGAAAGTTAGCATTACAGGCAAAAAGCTTTTGGCTTTACTTGCATCAAACCTTTAAGAGTATCAAACAGATAAAATGAGCCTAGAAAATTGACTCGGACTGATTTCATTCACTCCAACACTCCCAACTGAAGGCCATCTGATTTGAGTTACATATACCACAAAGAAATGAAGTGGGGGGGGAAGGAGGGAGGGAGAGGAAGCATATGATTCAAGAGGCAAAAAGACCTGGGTTGAGCTCCACTCACTAGCTACTTGTTCTTCAGTCATTAGTTACATGTGGGACCTTGGTCAAGTCAATTCTCCTCTCTGGACCTAAATTATGTTACAGTTAAATGAGGCAGGACAGGACTCTAAACTCCAAGGTCTTGTTCAGCTCTCAGATTTGGGGGCATTCAAGTACTTAGGGTGGGATCAACTCCGAATTTTGCACTCTACCCACTACCCCACCTCACTTGCCTAGGGAGCAGCAATGACTGGGTCAAACCTATAAGCAGAGGTGTGAAATTGTAAATAGACTGCTACTGATGAACTTCCAGAGCATTTTTTTCCTGGGTTATTCAAAGTCCTTAATTTCTTGCCACAGTAACTGGCCAGCTTATGTATTTTAATTAACTGTTAGTCCCTGCAGGGGATTCAGTGGTAAGCAATTACTTGGGTAAATACCATCAATATGGAGCATGCTGTCCTCTAAGGTTTGGAGTCTGATTTCCAAGTCCCACCTAATTGTCCCATTTCATCAGCAACAGCAAACAGATCCGGCCTTGGTCGAGACAGAGCTGAATCCACCGGCAGATGCCTCCCTCCTCTACCAATTTTGCATCTGCCTGCTACGCTTGAGAAAACTCTTTCATTTTCTTCAGTTGTGTATTTTTATAATGCCCTCAAAGAACACCAATATATATGAGCCCTAAGGTCTACAAAGAAAGCAGAAGATAAACTGTGACGTTGAGAGTCATGTTGCAATGTGTCCATCTTCCCCTGCTCTCCTAACAACAGTGCCTGAACTGAGGCCACCAGCAGGGAAAGGTCTGCGTCCTCCTTAATGTTCTCTACATTTACCTGAGCATGCTGGGTGCTTGGGGAGAATTCACGCTGCTTCTCAGACACCATAGAGGAGTACAAAGAGGCAGTTACCCCTCAGAAGCTTTTATAGCCTCAGAAAAAGAGACCAGGAAACTGGAAAGGTTCAAATTCAAGCTGACAGCAATCAGCAATGGCTCTGCTAGGAGAATGATTGTACTGAAGGACACAGCGACAATGAGGGAAAAAAGCAATGGATTTTAGAGGGGAAGAGAAAATGAATGTACCAGCCAACAGAGTTTGTCAGAAAGCACCGAAAGGGACTTTTCGTTCTATTTATTTATTTTTTTTCTCCCCGACTGCAGGGAGGTTGTATGACATTTTAATGTCCCTCAACTGTACAGACTCTTGAGTAGCTCAGGGAATTGGGAAGTAGGCAATTTACAGCCTCTCTCTCCTCTCTCCTTATAAGCAATTTGAGCAAACTCTGCTTAGCAGGAGACACTTAAGCAACAAAATCCTGGAGATCTTTTTAAGCCCATAGTAAAGATAATACAATCTTCCTGCATAAAAACAAAGAATTATTAAGAGTAGGCTGCAGGGGGAAGGTCTCCCTCCCTGACCAGGGAAATTCAGGACGTTAAATCAATGGTTGCCGATGGTGGTGAGAGGGAATGTTGGAGGTCATGCATCATGGGTCTTGTTGGAAGAAATGGCCAAACAACAGGACCCCAGTTTGAGCCATCAGAAGGTCTCTTCTCCTTGTACTCTGTGACTTTTATCTGTACGTGCCAATCCCCGCCTGTCCACCCCACCCCATTGAAATTTATTTTCTTGTCATGGTTCATAGCTCCTGTCTCCAGGTGCATGTCGTCTGTAGGGAGAACTTGGCATCTGCAGTGTGTCTCCCATCTCAAATCCTATCCCTCTAGCAATGGGGAGCTTGGCTTCCTCTCAGCTATTAAATCTAGGTTTACGACCCATTTACCTGAATAATTCATAATCAATAGAGTTGCTAATTTTGCTTTTTTGCTGAATCACTCTGGGAAGCTTGACTTGAATAGGGGGTGATTGGAAGGCCTGCCATATGATCTACAGATCAGATAGACTTTTGCTTTTTATAGACTGCTTCAGGGAGAGCAGAGGAAAACAGCCCTGAATCTTGCCTCGATGAAGGCACAAACTTACCAAGAAATGTCATTTTATTTTATCTTTCAAGGGCAGAAATTATTTCATTTTTTCCCTCTTTCTATCCCTGACACCAAACATAGTGCTCAGCACATAGTAGATGCTTAAAAAATGATTGTTGATTGAGTAATTCTTAAAATAGTCATGTAAGTACCCAAGTGTAGAACATGCATTTTCAAGCCGCAGGATCGGCTTTCAAATCTCACCTTTATCATATATTTCTTGTGTGACTGAAAGCATCATTCTCTATGTCTTATTTCCTCCCTCTCTAACAATGAGAAAGTTGGACTAGATAAGGGATTTTTAATTTCTTTAAATTCTGTCCATTTTTATTTTAAATACATGAATAAAATCTATTTCAATATAGCTAAGCTTTCTTTATAATACTGTGAATTTTATTTTATGTATTTAAAAAATATTCTGAGGAGGGATCCATAGGGATAACCAGACTGTGGAACTAGTTCATCACATACACACACACACACACACACAATACGCACACACACACACACACAAAAGTATGAACACTTGGACTAGACAGGCTTAGAAAATGATAGTCATATACAAGCATACATATATATATATATATATATATTTATATGACTTTCATTAAATACTTACTCTCTATCAGCCATTATGTTAAATGCTAATGTGATTTTCCTGAACTGCAGCTCCAATCATCTTACCCCACCCACTCAGTAAACTGTAGTAGCTCCCTATTTCCTCCAGGATTAAATACAAAATGCTCTGCTTGGCATTCAAAGCCCTTTGCCAATGTGTGGAAGGCTCTCCTTCCTCCACTCTGACAACTGACCTCCCTGGCTTCCTTTTAGCCTCAACTAAAATCCCATTTTTTTATTGGAAACCTTTCCCAGTCTCTTTTAATTCTGACAACTTCTCTCTATTAATTATTTCCTTTCCACCCCTGCATACAATTTGCTATAGCTGACTTTGTAAGTATTTGCTTACATTTGATTATATGCCCCTTGAGGGCAACCACTATCTTTAAACTTTTATTTTGTATCTCTAGTACTTAGCACAGTGTCTTGTCCATAGAAGGCCTGTAATAAATGTTCATTGATTGATGGTGTTGTTGATTGGGGGTACAAGTACATGCAAGCAAATCAGTGCCTGTCCTCAAAGACATTTACATTAGAAAGGGGAAGACAATAGATATAAGATAATTGAAGGGGGTAGGAGTGGAATGTGTCAATGTGTCAGGGGAATTGGAAAAGATTTCATCTAGTCCGACTCCCTCATTTTATAGACGTGACAGAAGCCAAAAGAGATGATGGGAATCAACCAGAGTCACACAGGCAGAAAAGAGTAAAGGCAAAATTTGAACCCAGGTCCCCTGCTCCACACCTGATGTTCTTTCTACTACCCTACACATTGTCACTTTTAAATTTTTGGCTAATTAGAGTTGGGGGAAAAAACCCCTCAAATAAGATCAGTAATCATGTATTAAGTATGTACTCTAAGCCGGGCGTTCTGCTAGCTGCTGAGGACACAGTGCTGCAAATTGAATAGTCCATGCCCTCCAGAAGCTTACATTTTCCCATACTTCAATAGTTCGGTATGGGCAAAGGGGTCAATCGTTTGGACAAAAGCACTTAATGCACGTCTGCTTATGCCATGTGCCGTATAAACAGAGTTCTCCAGCAGCCAACACTGCACCATCTATAAGTGGAAACATTGCTTGCAGCAAATGGAGAGATTTTGTATGCTGTGGATAAATTCACTACTTTTGGCAGCGTCTTTCCAGGAACGCACTCATAGATGATGAGGTTGACATATGCATTTCCAGAGCTAGCTCCGTGTTTGGGAGGCTCTGGAGGAAAGCTTAGGAGAGAGAGAAGAGGTATTAGCCTGCCAATGAAACTGAAGGTCTACAGAGCCATTGTGTCAACCTCATTGTTGTATGCCTGTGAAACCTGGCAGGCTAGCAGCAGCATGCCAGAAAATTGAGCTGCTTCCATCTGAATAATCTCAGGAAGATGCTGAAGATCACCTGGCAAGATAAGGTATTGGACACTGTGGTCCTTTCTTGAGCTGAACTGCCAAGCATTCAAACTCTATTGCAGAGGGCACAACTCTAATGGGCTAGCCCCACTGTTCTAATGCCAAATGTACATTTGCCTAAAAGACTATTTTATAGAGAACTCACACAAGGCAAGAGCTCACAAGGAGGTCAGAAGCAGTGATACAAGGACATTTTTTAAATCTCTCTGAAGAACTTTGAAATCAGTTTTGAAACATGGGAGACACTGAAGTAGAACTGTCACTGTCAGACACACTGTACCATGACCACAAGATAACAATGAATGTCACTAAATGCTGGGAATATAAAGAAAGGAAAAACCAAACAAACAGAAAGACTAACACCCAGTTTCCGTTTTCAAGGCTCTCACTGTCTATTGAGGGAGGACAACATGCAGTTTTAAATAAAATAAAAACTTTGTAAAGCATTAGATTGAAGATAATCTCAGAAGACAGTAAGATACAGGAGGGCTGGGAAAGGCATCTTGTAGAAGTTAGGATTCAGCTGACACATAAAGGAGTACAGGGAATCCAGGGTGAAGAGATGAGGAGGAAGAAAGTTCCAAGCATGGAAGGTAACCAAAATAAAGCCCAGAATCAGGAAATGGAATGTCATGGACAAGGGACATCAAACAGCGCAGTGTAAACTGGATTTCAGAGGTATAGGGTATACACAGACCGGAAAAGTAGGAAAGGTCCAGGCTATGGAGGTTTTTAAAGACAGAGGATTTTCTGTTTGATTCTGGAGGCAACAGGGAGCCACTGGAATTGATTGAATAGGGGTATGACATGATATGACTTGCCCTTTGGGGAAACTAGTTTGATATCTTAGTGGAGGACAGACAGAAATAAAAAGACCCAAGGCAGGGAGACCAGCTAGAGGATATTGCAAGTCGTCCAGGTGTGAGGCAATGAGGTCCTGTGCTACAGTCGTGCCAGTGTTACAGGAGAGAAGGGGACATAAATGAGAGATGTAGAAATGACAGATTTTGAGAACGGATTGGGTATTGGGGTAGAGTAAGGGAGATTGAGAAGTTAAGGTGATAGCTAGCTTTTAGAAGCTTCCCTGTACTCTGCAGTAATAGAGAAGTTAGGAGGGTTTGGGGAAAAACAAACAAAAAGAGACGAGTTCAGTTCTGGACATGATGAACTTAAGGCATCTTATAGGATATCTAGTTCAAAATGAAAAGTAGATAGTTGGAGAAGTGAGACTAGAGAAACTGATCTGAGATCAAGTTTGTACCATTAGTGGCTTTGAAAGCCAATCCTGAATGAAACTTCAAAAAACACTTGTGGGCTATTTCCCAGCCAGGAACCAAGAAGAGGCTACTAATGTGTTTACATACCATGCCGAGTGTCCATGAAATTGTTCATCTTTTGATTTTAATTTCATGCCCCTCCAGGGGTGCACTCACATGAAAACCGGTTTATTCCACTTATCAAAATGAGATGAATGAAAGAGATGTAACAGACTTAATGAATGAATTACCTGATTTCACTGACATTAATACAGTTTAAGCTCAGCTTCTTTCCTCATGACTTTCTATCCCACCTTCACCATTCACTTCCATTGCCCCAGTTTGAAGAAAGCCGTGGAGGGGACTTTCTATAAGGTTTTTAAAGACATCCCCCCCACCTCCATTTTCCTGAAACCCTACCAACTTCGGTTCTTATGTCAAGAGGTTGTGTATTTGAAATAGTATGGAATGAATGGAGCTTATCCTGATAAGCAGCTTGGGGTGATCCAAACTAGTCTCCTGTCTCGTACTAACTGTTAATGAGAAGTTGTTGTATCCATCCAGAATCTTAACTTGACATTTTTGTGCCAGTGGCAGATGGCACAAAAATGCTATGCAGCCTTCATTCAGTTGGTAGGTGAGCCAGGAAGGATCAGTGCCAGAGGGAACTCACCTAGGTTACAGTTCCCTTATAGGAGAATACATGCTTTCTTATTTAACTAATTATTCTTATTCAAAAAGTGCTAAATGCAGTTGTTGCTACCCTGTCAAAAGAATATAAATGTTCTTAAAATGTCTTGGTTTTTCTGTCTTGTGGCAAAGTCATGGTTAACCCAACATGGTTAAAGCTCTTCATGTGGATTACTCAGTATCTCAATGGCCAGTCTGTGACCTCTCATCTGACTTGTCTTTCCAAAGCTATTAGCCAGTTAAAGTGAGTTTCTTTAATCCACATTCTAGAACTAGGGTCAACAGCAAAGTAGTCAGTTCACTTTGATGCATCATCCTGTGTCTTTTCAGATCGACTGAACTGACAATAAACTAGTAGAAAGCTTATTTGAACAGGGGCTGTTACATACCCAGAAGCATGACAAAAAGATATAAACCCCATATAATTCAGCAAGGGAAGTTTTCTATCTTCTGTACTTTCAGTATCCTCTCTTTGATCTTCCTCTAAATTCTTCAAAGTACTCATCTGATTTCATGATTTCAACTGTATCTAGCTCACCCTCTCACATAAACTACCCTAAATCTCAAGAACATCTTCTCTTGAATGACTCATCATCTCCTCAAACTAAATATATCTAGAATTAAACCTATATCACTCTTCTCACCTCAAACCAAAAAAAACCTGACTCATCTCCCCAAATTGCCCATTTCTTCCAAAAACATCATGTTCCCTCTTAACCTTGGCTTAGAATCTCAGAGTAGCTTTGCTTGCAACATCTCATTGTTCCCATCCTTTGAGTAGTCACCAGGGATTCAGGAAGGTACAGACTATGTTGGAGGCACACAGTTTGGACCTTGAGGTAGGGAAGAGGTGAGAGCAATTAATTTGCTTCAACACATTTCAAACTAATGGGAGAAGAACTTTTCATTAAGATAAATAAGAGAGGGGAGGGAGGCTTACAGTTTCTTGAACAATCTTGCATTGTAATGATTTCTTTTATCCTTTCCATCTCCAAATACGTAGTCTGCTCTCTGCCACATCTGTGATAATAAATAAAACCTAAAATACTTTAAAACATGCCTTCACAAAGGTGATGCGTCCCAGATGTCCTTTCTTGGGATGGAATTAATCCTGGGTTTTAAAAACCTAGGGGGATAGAAAGCAAACTCTAATAAATCCTAACATATTGCAAAGGCTTTGAGTATGGTTACTAAAACAGGTTATCTCTGCTTTCTGAGATTCAGTCATACTAGGCAGGGAGAAGTTTGCCACCCAATGCACTAGTTACTTGATGGATTATTTTTTTTTGGGGGGGGTGAGGGCAATTGGGGTTAAGTGACTTGCCCAAGGTCACATGGTTAGTAAGTGTTAGGTGTCTGAGGCTGGATTGGAACTCAGGTCCTCCTGACTCCAGAGCCAGTGCTCTATTCACTGAGCCACCTAGCCACCCCGACTTGATGGATTATTTTATCATTTTAACTCAAGGAGGGGGGAAAAAAACAAACTGTCCTTCAAAAGATTTAGAATCTCTTTTGTATATTTAGTGATGGTGGCAGAATGTCACAAAGAGAGAGAAAGTGGTAAGAATCATTCAGTTTTTAGATTTGTTTTGGAGAGGAGACTTATATTTCCCCATCTCACCCAGGCTAGGAGTGCAATGGACACTCATAGGCCACTCCATAGCTGATTACCCCCTTAAACTTCATCCTGCTCTAGTTCTGACATGGTCTGTTTTTCCTTCCTTAGGCAATCTGTGATTTTTTAGACTTTCTACAAAAATTAACATAACTGTTGGTACTCTAAATTCAAGATCCTTGTCAATGAATAAGTGAATATGTTATTGGAGAAACTGAATAAAATCAATTTGGACATTCTTGTCATAAAGGAAATGTTCAGTCATTGATCCCATTCGGGGTTTTCTTGGCCAGGGTACTAGAGTGGTTTGCCATTTCTTTCTCTATCTCATTTCATGGAATAGGAACTGAGGCAAACAGGGCTAAATATCTTGCCCAGAATCACCCAGATAGTATGTATCTGAAGCCAGATTTGAACTCCTAAAGGTAAGTCTTCCTGATTCCCGGTCTGGCAGTCTACCCACTGTACCACTGAGATGCCCATTCTAAAGGAAACCAAATGACAAAAGGAAGTTGTAATTAAATGGAAGGATGGTTCATAGGGCTTCCTTGGAGAAGCAAATAAGACTTGATGGAAAAACTTTTATAAAGTGCTCTGTAGATCATAAAGTGATATAAAAACATCAACTTTCATCATCATCATCATCATCAGCAGCAGCAGCAGCAGCAGCATGTTGTGGTTGTATCCAAAGATATTAAGAAACATGATTTTATAGGTTGCTTGGTCAATATCCCATTGCAGGGTTCATGACAAGCACCTGCAAATAGACCATCATGGAAATAATTATACCATAAGCAATATCATCTGTAACAGAGAATTAGGCTGTAAAGACAATTTTTGAAGAACTTGGTAAGAAATACCAAATGAAATCATTATCTACTTCAACATTTGGTGACTTAAAATGCAGAGGTCTTAGTGTAAGCATGGTGTAGTGGATAAAGAGCTGACCTTAGAGCTAAGAATACCAAGAGTTGATGCCCATCTCTGACATGAACTGGCTGTGCATCATTGGGAAAGTTGTTGATCTGCTCTGTGCCAGAGTTCACACTCTAAGATTATGACTTTCAGAGAATATGCTGATCTTAATTAATGGATTAAGTTTCTTCAACTGGAAAGCTCCTTATGTAGATGAAATCACAGGTCCTATCCCTATCCCCAATTCAAAGGTGGATACAGATACGGATAAGTAAAAAAAACGTGTTGAAAAGCCTGTTTCATGAGTAATAAATGAGAATGACTGAAATCTAAACACAAATTCCATGTCCATGTCATGAATACTCTCTTAAGGAAAGAATTATATGACTCCTATGTTGCGATGTTTTATTTGCCTCTTCTTGCATATTTTGAAAGAGGGTTCTGTGGGATGGGGTGTAGAAGTGGTAGCAAGGGGAAGAGACAGTCATGAACACAATGTTTAACATATAGTAAACACTTTTTAAATGCTTTTTCAATGCATCCAGTTATGGGAGGGAGGAGAAAATGTCATCCATAAAAAGAGATCCAAAGGTATTGGATGTGGCAAGCACCAAATAACACTATAGAAATGAAAATGGTTATTTAGGAGCAGAAAGAAAAGACTATTTCCCAATGTTGGAGTCATGTTTGAACTGGATATCTATGTATAGTCAGAAAACAGACATCTTAGGGCTCAAAATCCACACCAATTTTGAAGAAAGAATAAGAAAATATGATGACCAAGCAGGGCAATTGCAACATGATCAACGTGTTCATTTTTCATTTTTATTATTTATATTATAATGTCATCATTATAATATTAATCATTCATGATGAGAGCTAATATTTACAAAGTCCAGTATGGTTTGTGAAGTACTTTACAGGTGTTATTGCTCTGCAGAACAAGACTGTTGAGGTTGGGGCTGTTACTATTGCCCATCTTACTGATGGAGAAACAAATCCAGAGAGGTCAAGCGACTTGTCCACCTTGTAGCATAAGAGTAGCCAATTTAGAATGAGTGCAACACCAGGCAATGAGAATTTCAGCATGTTCACATGGAGAAACCAAATGGATAATTAGCTATTCTCCAGATTATGTTACTCGATTGGAAGACAAACTATAGCCATCATTCATGAGTATTTTTAATTTGCAAAGACCTATAGAAGGGAAATCACCTGGGTCCAAAATGCATAGGAACACAAGAATGGGCAGGATTGCATTTGGGGAATTTTTCATTGCTTTAAATGACATCATGCTTCTCCTCCTAGAAACAGAGGCATGTCTTCTAAACATCAGTATTTTTCCAGGTTTGCTTTAGAGATACAAGCTAGGATATCTCCATCTTTTAAAAGTGAAAGTTGGTGACAAAATAAAGACATGGTAAACATGAGGCAGCTAGCAATACTTTACCAGGCAAGATCTATTCAGGATAATAGCCAGCCAACAACCTCCTTGCTTCATTAATATGCAAATGAGGCCAAGCCATATAGAGGAGAGTTTGTAGTATGTGGGATGAACCTTCCCACAGTAAGATATGGACAAGTCATACAAGATGCCAATGGATGAACTCACAGCAATTTGCATCCACATCAATAAAAGTGAAAAATCTGTCTCAGCATTAAACCTATGTTAGGCTAGGTGCTGCAGTAGAATCAGGAAGACCTGAGTTCAAATCTAGCCTCAGATGCTTGGTAGCTGAGTGACCCTGGGCAGATCACTTAACCTCTCTTTGTCTTACTTCGCTGGAGAAAGAAATGGCGAACCACTCACCACTCCAGCGTCTGCCAAAACAAAACAAAAACAAATTTAAAAAACCTAATTAACAAACCAAAATGGGGTCACAAAGAGTCAGACCCAACTGAAATGACTATAGAACGACTCTAAGGATTCCTTTAAAAAACAAACAAAAAATCCCAACAATAATAACAGCAACAAAATCAAAACAGAACCCAGAAGCACTAGGAACCTTCTAGGAGGATCACAACCATTCCTAACTGTGTCCTTCTCACTTGCCCACCAATTGCTCAGTGACTGTTTTAGATTTGCCCTTTTGAATTAAAGTAATGTCTCCCCATAGAATGAAAGGTCCTCAAGAGGAGGGACATTTATACTTCTTTCCTTGTGTCCCCAGTACCTAGAAAAGTTCCTGGCATGTAGTAGGATCTTAATAAACACCTGTTAATTGACTGATTGATTGGGCTAATATAATTGGCACGAGTCACATGGTGACACAGAGTACAATCCAAACTTGGGCACAATTACATCAGAAGAGGACGTGGCCTGTCCCTTAGGGAGTTTGTGGGTGTGGGAATACAGGGATGGAGCTGGAGTTGGGTTTTCATATGGGGCTATCATAGAAGTGCCAGGAGGCAGCCAGAAGACCATAAGGTAAGGGCTGGAAGGTAGTTGCTTTATCTTGGGAAGCAGCCCTATACATCCTCTATGCCAATCCTTAGTCTGAGATAACACCCTGATCCTCATTAAGTCCTTGTCCTCTAGGATTTCAGGAGACACCAAAAAGAGCTAATGAGTATATGCTGTGAGCACAGCCCTAGGCCAGGTACTTTGGCTGAATAAACAATGTTATGTTGTGGTGGGATGGGCAAGGCTATTTACCTCAGAGATTTAAAAAAAAAATGGAGTTTTCCCATCTAACCAAAACTTTTCCATCTACTGGGCAGATAAAAATTTCTGAGAACATAGCAACTAAGGTAAACTTAAGCATGTCTTCAAAATAGATCACTTCAGAAACAAGAGCAAAAATGTTGCAGGAACTATGAGTAATGCATAAGCTGACACAGTAATGAGGGGATTTAGCAATGTGTAGTTTATAGGTAACTAGCATCTATGAGAAAATAAAAATTTGCTTTAGTCATATACTCTCTGTGATAGCTGCATGAAAAATCTACAGAGCAAGACAAGAGAAGAAAAATAAACTAGTGCTCCAGGACTTCAGAGAAGGGATGAACCATTGTAGACAGGGTTAATTAGGGAAGGTCATGTAGGTAGGCTAGGCAATCCTTGAGGAAAATGTAAGAGTCAGGCACATGGAACAGACATGGAAGAGAATCATCAAGTGGAGGATTATCATGAATAAAAGCAGCATGACTGGCTAGATGGAAGACTAGAAATGTGATCAAGAAAACTCGACTTTGGGGCGGCTAGGTGGCGCAGTGAATAGAGCACTGGCTCTGGAATCAGGAGGACCTGGGTTCAAATCCAATCTCAGACGCTTAACACAAAAACTAGCAGTGTGACTTGGGCAAGTCACTTAACCCCAATTGTCCTGCCTTCCCCCCTCCAAAAAGCAAAAAACAAAAAAAGGAAGAAAAGAAGAAGAAAGGAAGAAAGAACAAAAAAGAGAAAGAAAGAAAACGAAAGAAAGAAAGAAACTCGACTTCATCTCCTGACACTGAGTAGCTACGTATGTGGTCTGAGCCAAATCACTTCATCTTCTTTGAACCTGGCTTTGGTTACCTACAAAATGGGGATGATAACGTAATTGGTAGGGTTGTTCTGAAGGAGAAATGGGATGGCATATGTTAAGGGCTTTGTATGACTGAAATCATTAGGTAACAGTGTTATAGGCAGCTAGGTGGCAGAGTAGACAGAGTGAGTGCTGGGATGGTAGAATGAGGAAGACCCGAGTTGTATTCCTGACTAAGATATTATATAATCTCTCTGGGCCTCAATTTTCTTGTCAGTAAAATGGGGGTGATAACAGCACCGACTTCACAGGGTATTTCAGAGGATCAAGTGGGATAATGCATCTAAAGCCCTTTGAAAAGCATAAAGTGCTGTATAAATGTTATTGTTATCACACATGAGCTGTTGTTCACTTGTTTCGGTCATGGCCAATTCTTCATGGCCCCATTTGGGGTTTTCTTGGCAAAGATACTGGAGTGGTTTGCCATTTCCTTCTCCACCTCATTTGACAGATGAGGAAATTGAGGAAATAGTGACTTGCTCAGGATCACACAGCTAGTAAGTATCCGAAGCCAGATTTGACATCAGGAAGATGAGTCTTTATGAGTCTAGGTATGACTCTCTATCTAGTACACCATATCTCTAGCTGCCTTGTTCAAATCAACTGCTTAGTAAATATTGTGAACTTTCGTTGTTAGTAACCTTATTCTTTCACCTCTCCATGGAGAGCTAAAATTGCAATACCCAGTTTATGGTCTAGTGAAGTTCCAATTTATGTCAGATTGACACTCTGCCCTTCATTTCTGCCCACCCCCAATCCCCCATTCCCTAAGGCAAACATAGGGCATATTGACTTGGTTGCATTGGAAATTTTAACTGCAATTCAGTCATCCCCTTTGAAAGTCCTTCTTCCAGATACACATTGGTGAGTTCAGTCAAAGTCAAGAGGTGTTATCGTTGGTAAGAATTTGGCTTGAAGGCTACATATTTGGGAACTCATATCATGAAGGGGATGAGAGCCCCAAACTCATTTTCACTTGCTCTTGAACTGGGACTTCAAGGTTAATATACTGCTCAACTGTCTTCTCTGATCTCAGAAATACATTCCCCTCTGCTGCCTCCTCCCTCATCCCCTGAGATGTTTTTTAGCTTCATTCTGAAGTCCAAAATCCATGAGATATACTGGGTGCATGAGCTTACTGTAGCTTTGAAGCAAAAGTTAATTTTCCTTGGAAACTAAGTAATGTAAGATTTTATATGATAATCAAATCTCAGCTCTAAGTATCTAAATTAGGATTTAATGTGAGAAAGGGAATATCCTTTTGTATATGTTATGTTTTTAAAAGACACACACACACACATAGGCACACATACTCACACACACACACACACACACACACACACACAAGCCTCCCTAGAAGCTAAAATGTTCTGATTTCTTTTTCCCTGAGAAGATTAAATTAGTTCAGTACAGCTCTGGTTATAATGATCTAATTCCTGGCGTTAGTGTGATTAAACTGGGTGCATGAAAGTAAGCAGTGATAAATTAAAAGCACAGTAGAAATCTTGGTGGGTGTGAACAGATGAGTAATCTTAATTAGAAATAAAATATGCCCATTATTTTGTGCTATAAATGGACTTTTATATTATGAATTACAGAGATAAAGGCTCAATGTGTGGTGCTGAGCCATATTAGTCAGAGATCCAGGGGGAGTAGGATAGATAAAACCTTTTGAGAGAGGAAGAAAAGAGGGACAAACACCCACTTTTGAGGACTTCACTCTTTAAAAGTATTAGATAGAGAACTAGTTGGAAAAACAGGGAAACCTGAGCTCAGCTCTCATCTCTGACACATAATAACCAATCATGGGCAATTTTCCCCCTTAGGGCTCTAATCTGTTCCATAAAACACAAAGTTGCAAACACAGGAAAGCTTTGGCAAAATTTCCTCACCAGGTTTATGCCAGTGAAATGTCAGGTCTGGTTGCTATCCCTATGACTATTTCATCATCACTACTATTTTAAAGGTAATTGACACACACAGATTGAAAGAGTTACACAGTGAGGGTTGGAGGATGAATTTGAATTCAATTCCCTTCCCCTATTACAGCCATTGCTTTTCCCACTGTACTACTCTGTCCTTGATGGGAAGTTTCAAATAAAGTTTGTTAACCCTTAATGGTCATGTGAATGAGAGCAAATAACTTCCCTAAACCTACTGCAACTTCCTAAGAGTCTGATCTGGCTGTGATCTTTATTGGTAGAGGGGTATTTGATGTATTTATGCAAAGGACCTCTTTGAGGGAGACAGACAAAGACAGAGATAGAGACAGAGGCAGGCAGTCACAGAGAAATACAGAGAGATAGAGAGAGAACAGACATGCACAGAGACACCCAAAGAGACAGAGAGATAGAGAGATTTTGTATTTTCCTGCCCAGTGCCTGTGAATTATAGTGGCAAGAATTCTTGATTTAGAATCAGAAGACTTGGGTTCAAATCCTGCCTCAGAGACTTGTAAACTGTTACCAACATATTTTATTTTTTAAAGTCATAAAAGTCCATACTTCTTTGGGACAAAGGGAGGGTTGAGAAATTTTACATGGATTTTCCAGATCACGGGGGCTTGCCCCTAACCCCCATGATGTGGAAGTGATAACTGTATTTGTATTTGACCCACTGATTGAAATGAAGGGGTTGAACTATGGGACTTTGAAGGGCACTTTGATTCTCATTTTATGATCCTAGGAGGTCAGATTGTCTCTGAATCTCTTTTTCCTCTCATGTGATGTCCATAGGGATCACATGAGTTCAACCCCTTCTCTGGTAAAGGTCGAAACTATACATACTAGAAAATCAAGTAGGAGGGTGTTTTCTGTAAAGCTCTATAGAAAGCCTGTGGCTATTGTCTGGGCCCACAGGAGTGCCATATTGCTGACTCAGTATAGTGATGACTAGGAATTCACAGGAAATGTCATGAGAAATAAAAGCCTATTCCCATAAACTAGTATCCTTCTGGGAACCAGCTACACTGAAATAAACTGAACAACCTAACAAAGAATTCAGATTTATATGCTAATCTCAGACTCTGCCATTTGGCATCTGTGTGATCTTGGACATGCCACAATCTCTACGGCAGCTGTTCTCAACTTGTGGGGCATGACCCCTTTGGGGATCGAACGACCCTTTCACAGGGGTCACAGGGGTTGCCTAAGACCATCAGAAAACACATATATCCAATGGTCTTAGGAAAAGACACCGCTCTTGTATCCATCTCCAGGAGGGTCTGCCCATGTGCAGATACACCCACATACGAGTATTAAAGGGCCGTGGCCTTATGAAGGTTGAGAACCCCTGCTCTATGGCCTTCAGTATTTTGAAGACAATCTGCAACCTGCTTCCCTATTTAAGGAAACATCTTTATAAGCCGCTATAGGGCAGCTAGGTAGCTCAGTGGATAAAGGGCTGGCCTTGGAGTCAGGAGGACCTGAATTCAAATCTGACCTCAAGCACTTACTAGTCCTGTGACCCTGGGCAAGTCATTTTACACTCATCTGTAAACTGAGTTGGAGAAGGAAATGGAAAACTATTCCAGGACCTTTGCCATGAAAACATCAAATGGGATCATGAAGAATCAGAAGCAACTCAACAGCAACTTTATAAGTCTTGATATATTT
Source organism: Pseudocheirus occidentalis (assembly GCA_028646575.1). Classification (NCBI taxonomy): domain Eukaryota; kingdom Metazoa; phylum Chordata; class Mammalia; order Diprotodontia; family Pseudocheiridae; genus Pseudocheirus; species Pseudocheirus occidentalis. Next base: position 173,008,424 of record CM053601.1, on the reverse strand, counting down.
ACATCAAAAGTGTTAATGTAGGGGTGGCTAGGTGGTGCAGTGAGTAGAGCACCGGTCCTGGAGTCAGGAAGACCTGAGTTCAAATCTGGCCTCAGACACTTGACACACTAACTAGCCATGTGACTTTGGGCAAGTCACTTAACCCCAACTGCCCTCCAAAAAGTAAAAAAAAAAAAAAGTGTTAGTGTAGGGGTGGTTCAATTCCTTTAGTAGAATGTCAAGCTGCTAATAATTTGGTAAAGATTTTAAGCTGAGTACCCACAGGTAACATTTGTAGATAGCCATTCTTAGTTTACCTTTATTGTTAACATGAAGGGGTTGGACCCTATGGCCTCCAAGGTCACTTTTTATTCTAAATCTATGATTTTATGATTCATTCTGTAGTCTTGGACCTAAGGATGTTAGAAAGTGAATTTGTTACTAGAGTATTTGTCTTTGGAATGAGTCAAATGACTTCAGACATGCTTGTAAAGATATAGGGCAGGCTATGTGAACAAATGACCAGGACTGTTCTTTTTATAGTCCTAGGATTCGTCCTGTGGGATCATAGAATGGTCTTTTATTTGCCATGTGAATCCATGGTAGAAATAAATTGTTCTTTAGTCATTCAGTTGTGCCTGACTCTTTCTGCCCCTGTATAGGATTTTCTTGGCAAAGATACTGGAGTGGTTCGCCATTTCCTTCTCCAGTGGATTAAAGCAGACAGAGAGTAAGTAACTTGCTCACGGTTCTACTAGTGATAGTGTCTGAGGTCACATTTGAACTCAGGTCTTTCTAGCTCCAGATCCAGCCCTCTATCTATTAGCCATTTAGCTGCAAGATTAATTGGAAAAAAATGAATTGGGGAGTTCTTAATACTCTGAGTAGCTGGAGTGTGTATGGACCACTGTGTTTTACACTGGAATGTGATCACAATGTGAATATTAATTAAGCTTGTGGGGTTAGGTGTTGTTATTATTACCCCCATTTTACAGATTAAGAAACCGAGATTTAGGGAGGTTAAGTAGCTTGCTCATGCTCATGTAGCTATAAAGTATATAATACTAAATTCAAACCTATTGCTATCCTCACTACAAATCCAGATCTCTATCCCTAAGCCAAGAAACTTATTTGGAGGACTCCATGACTTTTTTTTTCAATTGGTTAAGATTTTAATCTGAGACATTTCTCATGCTCTGCTATCTAATCTCCCACCAGCCTCAGTAATGTGGTAGGTAACTGTGAGAATATTTATTCCATTTCAAGCATTCTCTTGGTAAATACTAGAGCCAGGTTTTTATTCCACGACAAGTCCAACTTTTTCTAAGTGACTCTAATTGGACCTCCTACCAATAGTAATGGTTTTCATTTAGAGTTAGTTTAGAGCTATTTATGAAAGTATTTTTAAAAGCACACACATGTAAGAAAAATAAAAAAAAAACAATTCCTGCCTCTGTAATCATCAATGAAAATAAGAGCAATGATTTCCAATGTGCTCTTTAAGATGGGCAGCTTCCTTGAGATAAGGGCAAGCCTGCCGCTTAGGCTTGGGCCAGACTTAGTCCCTTTATTTCACTTCCCTCTTCTCTGAGACACTTTAGATCAGGAAATAGGACATAAAATGTTTAAAATCTCAATCCCACCTCTGGACAGTGGGGGTCTTCAATACAACAGTCATAAAGACTCCATCGAGACCACCTTTATAGAAATAATCAGCAGCTCATTCATTTTATGTTCTGTAGTTTTATGACTTTCAAAATTTTCCTTAACTCTTGGTCAATATTGGGTCTTCTTGAAGTAATTGTTTCTAAATCGTTTCTAAAAAAAAGTAGATTGTTCATTCTAGAACATTTTTCTCCTGTGTACACAGAACTTAGAAGAGTATTAGATACAAGGATTGGTGTCAATATTAAGAGCTTCTGTCTCTATTTTCACCAGTTAATTTCTTCTTGGGATATTTCTTTTCAAAATATTTGTCTGCATACACTCACAGCTCAGGAAAACCAACAGACACTTTGAATGTCTGGCAAATGGGACATTCCATATCCATATGTCTCGAAAGAAAGGAGAGAGCTGTGTTTTTTGGTCTCTTCTCTAGGGTCCATTTTGATACTTCTTTTTTGTTTTTACCTTTTTTTTTTTTTGAGAGGCAATTGGGGTTAAGTGACTTGCCCAAGGTCACAAGATTAGCGAGTGTGTCAAATGTATGAGGTCGCATTTGAACTCGGGTCCTCCTGACTCCAGGGGCAATACTCTATTTGCTGCACCACCTAGCCACTCCCATTTAGATACTTCTAATTATACACTTTTGAGTTTCTATTTATTATCCTTTCCCTTTACCTCATTGTAGGCACTGTATATATTATCTTCCTGATTTTACCTACTTTGTTCTACACCAGTTTGTCTCCCCATATTTATTTGAATTCCCTACAGTTTTCTAATTTACAAAACAATAATATTCCACTACATCCATGTGCCAAAATTCATTTAGACAATCTCCAATCAATGTGTAATCACTTTATTTCCAGTTCTTCACCATAATAGAAAGCTCTGATGTGACTTAATCCTTTGATTTCTTTCATTTCTTAACATGAAACCATATTTTCCAAAAGGAAAATTTCTAATTATTTTAACCATTTTGGACTGGTCACCAAGGACACATATAAAACAGAAGACCTTCAAAAAGACCATAAAGACCTTCAGTGTCGGGGTGGTTAGGTGGCGCAGTGAATAGAGCACCAGCCCTGGAGTCAGGAGGTCCTGAGTTCAAATCCAGCCTCAGACACTTAACACAAAAATTAGCTGTGTGACCTTGGGCAAGTCACTTAACCCCAACTGCCCTCCAAAAAGCAAAAAAAAAAAAAAAGACCTTCAGTGTCTTCATAAAATTCTACTCCATAATATATAATGAATTTTGATACATAATTGACAACTAATTTTATACGGAGAGAGGTATAATGACATAAAGGATAAAGGGCTGGGTCTTTATATCAAGAAGACCTGCATTCAAGCTTACATGAACTGATGCAAAGAGGTTTGAGCAGAACCAGGAGAACAATGTATACTGTAACAGCAATACTCTATAATGAAGAACTGGGAATGACTTAGTTATTCTCAGCAATACAATGATCCAAGACAATCTCAAAGGAAAAATAATGAAGCATCCCATCCACCTCCAGAGAAAGAACTGATATTCTGAATATAGACAGAAGCATTCTACGGTTGTTTCTTTTTTGTTTGTTTGTTTTCTTTTATTTTTTTATTCATCTTCGTATATAAAATGACTAATATGGAAAAGTTTTGCATGATTGAACATGTATAACCTATATCTGATTATTTACCTTCTCAGGAAAGGGGGAGAAAAAGGAGGAGGGAGAAGGATGAAATTTGGAACTCAAAAGTTAAAAAAAAATAAATGTAATTGGGGAGCAATAAAATACCACACATTTTTTAAACAGGAGATCTGGGTTCAAGTGTCACCTCTAACATGTAAGACCAGTGTGACTGTGGATGAATCTCAGTCACTTAGTACCCCAGATAACTTTTTCAGGCTATACATTATCTAGGATGTCTGGATGTAATTTAATGAAGGGAATTTTCTTACTTTGACTTCCCTATACAAGTGAAATTACTGGTCTGATTTAAAAAAAAACTGAGCACTTCAAAATATTCTTTATGCTTTAAATACATAGTAAACACCACCAAGTGAGAAGATTGAATGTCCCATGAAATTAATTTTCTTGTTACTTTTGGATGCCTCATGAAATCCAATCTGTCAGACTCTTTATTCATTTATTATTTTTGAGAACAATCTGCAGCCTGTTTCCCTCTTTAGAGAAACTTCCTTATAGGTCTAGTTTTATTTATATCAAAAATGTTAGTGCGGGGGTGGTTTAATTCCTTTAGTAGAGTGTCAAGCTGGGACAAAGATTTTAGGCTGAATACCCACAATTAACATGTGTAGAAAGTCCTTCTCAGCAGATCTTTTTCTTTTCCTAACAGTTCTCTAACATCACTGCAAAAGCACAAAAGGTCTCTAGGACTCAGGACCCCTGAGTTGGTTTTGTTTTGTCTGCTTTGTGGGTCAACAAGACTAATAAGGTTCATCTTGGCCTTGCGGTCAAGCTTCTGGGGATGAATGTTTCTGCACTTGACTGTACTGGTCCTCAAACAGCGGACACACCCCTTCCGTGGGTACAGATTTGTAGTCTTGCCAACTTAAAAGGACTCCTCAGAGTTTGTACTCTGTTTGTAAAATTCTCTTTCTTTTTTTTTTTTTTGCAGGGAAATTGGGGTCAAGTGATTTGCCCAAGGTCACACAGCTAGTTTTTGTGTTAAGTGTCTGAGGCCGGATTTGAACTCAGGTCCTTCTGACTCCAAGGCTGCTGTTCTATTCACTGAGCCACCTAGCTGTCCCTGTTTGTAAAATTTCCAATAGCCAAGGGCCACCTTCATTTTACTGTACGCATCAGAAGAGGGCATTTATGGATGAGGAAACATGAAAAGATTAACTGCTTCCTCTTGGAACAAATCCAAGTTATTTAGCCTGGTAATGAAGACACACCATATTCTTATGTCCATCTAATCAACCTCATTTCCTACTATTTAAACAGGTCCTTTGTTCCAGTCAGATCCATTTCTGCACAATGTTCTTCAAATGGCATTCATGTTTCTACCTTTTTCTGTGCAGTTCCCTCTGATTGGTGTTCCCATCCCCTTCCCATCCAGGTCCCTTCCAACAAGTTACTTCACATGTCTATGCCTTAATTTACTCTTATATAAAAAGGACTAAAATATCAGCTATCCCATAGTATTATTGTGAAAATCAAATGAAATAATGAATATGAGTGTTTTCTAAACTTTAAAGTTGTATATAATTGTTTGGTCTTTTTATTATACAACCCTACAATTCGTGTATCCGAATCCTGCCTTATTCAACTCGTCCTATTTTTTTTTTTGTGAAACTTTCCCTGATTAATTAATGTCCCTATATAATTGTTTGGTCTTTTTATTATACAACCCTACAATTTGTGTATCCGAATCCTGCCTTATTCAACTCGTCCTATTTTTTTTTGTGAAACTTTCCCTGATTAATTAATATCCCTAGGTCAATTTTTTTCATCTTAAAAACAAAAGGTTTGAATCAGATTATCACTTAGGTTCCCTGGAACATCCATGTGTCATTGAAATTGTCTTCTTTCATTGGTGAGCTGCTGAACCACCCACTGACTGAAAAAAGAAAAGGAAAAAGAAGTGTGTGTCATAGTTTTAAATTTAACATGCATTATTTATATTTTCCAATTCTTCCTTAAGTCTGGACACTGTGGTGGCCAATTGCTGATGTGTAAATTCTCACACTGACAATTTAGCATTAGCTCAAGCTTAGTAAAAGCTGCCTCCAGCATACAGGAATTCTTCTGGAACCTTCTTTTTGCTGGTCTTGGTAACCCTAGTGTTGAGCATCGTGCCTGATATATAATAAGTATTTGACAAACGCTTATTGTCCATCCTTCTGACCATAGTTATGCCTATTTTAGCACATATGGTCTTTCTCTCATATATTCATTCATCCATTCAATAAACTCATTGGCTATTAATAATCTAACATGTAGAACACTATACTAGATCTATGGAAAATATAATATTTACTAGGCTGGAAGCTACTGAAAGTCAAGGATTTTGTCTTATCTAACTTTTTATCTCTTCTAGTGTCTAGCATATTGCCATGTATACAGTACCCATTTAATTTATGAACATTTGTTGATTAATTAACTAAATTATTTCATTAATGTGATCACTATAAAAAGCCAGAAGAGATTAAAAAAACTTTAACAGTAGATATTTGGCCTTCATTTTATTTAATGGTACCATGGAACCACTACTAAACCACCATCTTTGACTAATTACCTGTTTACTAAAACTTCCAGTGAAGAAGTCATTACAGTTATATAATCAAACAATTAATTTCCCCTCTCTTCAATGGAGTATAGCTTATAATTTGTCTACCAAAGATGCCACCACCAGTCAAGTAGTTTAATATTTAGTGCATTTATTCCAGGTTTTCAGAAGCTGCAGTATCTCTCATGCTCACTAGGAGGAGCTCTCCTTTCTAACTCAGACTCCTTCCACCTTGAGCGGGGTGCCTGAGTACTAGCCCTGAATTCAGAACAACTCTAGGGGTATGATATAGAACATACTTTGCAATTATTAAAAACCATCTCTCATCTTAGTACGTTAACCCTCTCTTTGTATTTGGGTTATCTCTGGATTTTGATCAAGTAATTTCATTCATAGAACAAATCATTCAATTCTCAAGTAGCTAATATTTACTAAAATAATCACTTCACCAATACATGAAAAATTGTAAATAGGTTAATTTGTTGAAACCTCTCCTCCTCTGATAGCTATACTCATTGCATGATAACTTAAGAGAACTGGGAGAACCATATTTGAAACAATATTGGGTCATCAAGCAATTGAGGAATGCAAGAAGAAAAATTATGGTTTGAAGTGGTATACCATTCCATATCCCAAAAACTGTTGTTTCAAGGCATGAATCAATACTGTTTAGAAATAGGAATCTGGTCTAGTGGATATATAGATATAGAGATAGATGTAGATATATAGATATAGTTAAAGGTAATAAATATAGATACGTCTATTTCTATATTATCCATATATATCCACATTATGTATATATCTTTAAGATATCTGTATAGATAGATAAATATCTCTATCTCTATATATCTATATTAATATAGATATATATCCAACAGCTTAGACAATCTTCCTCAACCACTAGCTCTTCAAATTTAATCTGGTTCACTCATCATGTTGCCCATAGCTACAGCATCTCAGAGGTTTTGATAGGTTCTATAGGAATCCGATTGCTTTAGCTGCCTGTCCAACTTAAGGCTCTCAACTTGAGAACCTTTCTTCCCTCAATCCCATGAAATGAATGACATGCAATAGCAAATTAGAAGTATCTGTAGGCTGAAGGTGAAGAGATGAGGAAACTCAAGGGATACTGGGAAATGTAGGTCTGTATAAATCCCCAGTCTTCCTATGGTCACATGGACCCATACTCCCCACTTAAATTCCAGGAGGCATTAGAATTGCTTGCTACATTGTTAAACCTAAATTATCCAAAACTCCATATTTCTTTGTCCTCTTTAAATATAGCTTTCATTTTTAAGGTGTGAGTAGAAGAGACAGAGAACTAGCTACAGTGTAGAGGCAATGATTCTACAAGATCCTCAGAGCTGTCCGATTGTAGGATAGGTGTTCTCCTGGGATCTTTATTGGAATTATATTCCGGACCTGAGAAGGCAAACTTCATTCTTTAAAAGAAGCTTTTCAACCAGAATGGAAAGTACAGTACAACAGTTTGTTAAGTCATTATTAACCTCTTTTTTAAAGGATCACTTCATTCCTTAGAGGATAAACTCATGAAGCCATATTAAGATAAATAGCCTAGTAATATGAAAATAGATCATATTCCCAAAGGAAAATTAGATTCTAAGCGCCTAGGATCAACCTTGGATGGTCCTAAAACAATGCAGAACTTATTCTTCAAATGCAACTTTCATCAGTTAATGATCATGATAGTGGAAATACTAGCTAACATTTATATAATACTTTGAATTATGCAAAATGCTTTACAAATACTACCTGGTTTTATCCTCCCCAGAACCCGGGGAGGTAGGTGCTCTTATGCTCTTCATTTTCTAGATGAGGAAACTGAAATAGACAGAAGTCAAGTGACTTACCCAGGGTCTCATAGCTAGTAAGTGACTGAGGTTGATTTCAATTCAGACTTTCCTGACTCAAGGTCCAGTGCTGCGTCCCATGTTCCACTTAGCTGCCTATTGTCCTGGCTCCAGTCTTGAAGCCTTTGCATTGGTGTTTAAGGAAATTATCATTCATTAATGGAAAAAGCCAGAGTCATGGGCAATCCCAAACAGTGGACAATTAATAAAATATATTTTGTGCTCCATTTGAAATAAGTATTCCTATGTGAATATATTTAATGTTTTCTGAATTCACTTCAGTCAAAATATCAGCTTCAAAAGTTAAGATTCAGGAAGACCTCCAAAGCTTTGTGATTTCCCCATTGAGTCTCATCACCCTTTTGTTCAGATCCTCACTGAAGCACATTTCAGACTGTAAGAGCTGCTCTCTCTTACTGATGGAAAAAAAAATCTACCTAATTAGAATTATTTTATCTTTTTCTTAATCTTTCCTTGAATGAAAGAAATAATATAAATTAGGGAAATAACAATGGACAGAATATTCTAGCTTTTACTTCCTTCTTCTAGGTCTTAGTGTCTATGCCCCTCACTCTTGGGAAATGGCCTGGTAAAAATGTGCCCCAAATTTAGGGAGGGAATGTTTTAGAGTTATTGTTCTTACTATTGAATTTTAGCAAATGCCTTTGATTTTAACTGATTGTATCCATAGGAAGACTATTAATCAAAACAATACTGAATACTGGGAAAGGCTAAAGGAACAGCAAACACCCTGCCACACCCAGGGTGGCTGCTAGCACAGATTCTTAGATCTACTCTTCTAAAGGAAAGCAACTCAAAATGGGTTAACAGTCTTACTTAATCAATCAAACATACATCATTTACCTAGTGCAGGGGAAAAGTCAACACCCTGAACTTAAGAGAATGCAAACAGAATACAAACAGAAGTTACAAGCAGACAAATAAACAGATCAACAAACAGGCTTCCAGTCATCTGACCATTAGTTACATCCATACCTAGTTACCATAGAGCAGTGGTTCTTGACCTTCCTAAAATGCCTTTAATACAGTTCCTCATGTTGTGGTGACCCACAACCATAAAATTATTTTTGTTGCTACTTCATAACTGTAATTTTGCTACTATAATGAATCATGTAAATATATGATATACAAGGATGTATTTTCATTGTTACAAATTGAACATGATCCACAGGTTGAGAACCACTGGCATAGAGGGAAGCACCAACATCTGGATTTTCAAAGCCAGGAGGCTCAATGGCTGCCCAGAGTCTCATCTGACCAAATCACACAACTCTTTCCAAAGTGAGCCCCAAAGCAAAAGCTCACATCAGGGTATATATAGCCTTCTCCTGGCTCAGAGAGTGTCACAACCCTCTTGACCCACTGCCCAATCACAAAGTAATAAGGTGTGGACATTCCTAAAGAACAAGCCTCCTGCCACAGGCTCCATGGGACCCCATTCAGCCTATTAGGGGGCAGGGTATACTTTCAAATCAGGGAAGGTTCTCAGAGTCACTTACACCTATGAAAGGGCCTAGGGGCAGGGAAGATCCTCAGATTCCCATAACAGCTAGGAGCTACAGTTTTAGGAGTGGGTATCCATGGTACTTCCCTTGTACTTTGGGATAGTGCAACTCAGCCTATAAGGGGTTGGATCTGAGTTGGTGCTACTCTAAGAATATTGAAGCCTTCCAAAATGAATTGTCTCAGCTCCCTTTCTCTTTTCCCAGAAATACCACATTAACTTTACCATTCCTTTTTGTCAGAATAGCATAGATTTACATGGATAAGGTACTAGGGATATCTTAGTCCAAAGCTGGTCCTGCTCCCTCCCCATCCTAGACACAAACTTTATAGAGAAAATGAGGCTCAGAAACTTTGTTTAGAGTCAAATGGGCAAAGTCCTTCAATCTGGACTTAGGAAAAAGGACAATATTTCTCTTTGCTAAGACCGATCTTCCCAACTCTATTTTTTTTTTTTTTTGCTTTTTTGGAGGGCAGTTGGGGTTAAGTGACTTGCCCAAGGTCACACGGCTAGTTTGTGTGTGTGTGTGTGTGTGTGTGTGTGTGTGTGTGTGTGTTAAGTGTCTGAGGCCGGATTTGAACTCAGGTACTCCTGACTCCAGGGCCGGCGCTCTATTCACTGTGCCACCTAGCCTCCCCCCCAACTCTATTCTTAATGTCATCCATTTTTAGTTTTTATATCACTTTATTTCATAAACCATTCCATCTCTCTCATATATCTTCATTCTCTCCCTTTTTACTGTTTCTTATATTTTTTATTTGGAGGGGGGAGGTTAAGGCAATTGGAGTTAAGTGACTTGCCCAAGATCACATGGCTAGTTTTTGTGTTAAGTGTCTGAGTCTGGATTTGAACTCTGGTCCTCCTAACTCCTGGGCCAGTGCTTTATTCACTGCACCACCTACCTTGCCCCCCTTATTGTTCCTTCTAAGCTTTCAAGTATAATCAGGTCTTGCCTAAAATAAAACAAAACAAAACAAATAAAAACATATACTTCCATAGACTACAGGCCACCAAATGTCACCACCACAGGCCATTGTCTTTTCTTTTTCTTCTCCTACAAGACCAAAATTTTAAAAAATGAAAATAAAAAACAAAAATAATTGTAGTCCCACACATTTCCTTCCCTCCTCTTGGAATTTGGTTTCTGACCCACCCCCCACTTTGATGAAAATCTCTCTGCAAGGTCCTTATCAGCAAATCCAATTAGTTTTTTTTGCCTCTTTGTTCTTTACCTTTTTGTTGTATCTAACATTGTTTAATACTCCTATAAAATTCTAAGTCCCATGAGAGCAAAGTCTGTTTATAACTTTTTTTTTATTCTAGCAGCTAGCATAGGACACATTTCACATAGACCTAACATAAAATACTTGTTGAATTGAATTGAATTTCTAAAGCTAA
>CM053601.1:172980482-172997253 GCA_028646575.1 Pseudocheirus occidentalis | reverse complement strand
GAGCAACTTGGCATATAATTGATGCTGAATAAATGAAATGTGTATTGAATTAGATTGGATGCCAAAAGGGAGACTTGGAGAACTCAAATGATCATTGATTTAAATCACTTATTTAAATCAATTTTATTGATTTTTAATTGATGATTAAATTGATAATTGATAATTAAATCAATTAAATCAAAGTAAATCACTTAAATCAAATCATTGATTTAAACATAGGAGAGACCTTGGAGACTGTGTCCAACCCCCTTATTTCACAAAGGAAGAAACTGAAATCTAAAAAGATTGACTTCATAGGCTCATAGGCCTAGAGCTAAAAGGGGCCTCAGAGGCCATTTTGTTTTACCCATTCCTTTCAAAAACAAGGAAACTGTGGCCCCAAAGGCCACAGAATTTACCCAAAGTCACATAGGCAGCAAGTTTCAGAGTTATCACTACCCTCTGTTCACTCTCACTCCAGACTGCTGCTTTTCATGCTTCATTTCCAAAGAAAATCAATGACATCATGAGGTTGAAGTCTTGACTTGACCATGAATTTAATTTGTGAGACAGAGAGGACCAAAGCCTTGAGCCCCACTTTCCCTTTAAGTCTGTAGAATATTAAATTCTTTGAGGGCAAACAGAGTCCCATGTTGGGTTTTGTATCCCCTAGCACAACACATAGAGTAGTCACTTAATAAATGTTGAATTAAAGTAAGATTATAGATTTCAGAGCTAGAAGAGACTTTAGAAGACACCCCTTCATTCCAGAGATAAGGAAACAGAGGCACAGGGATATAAGTGATTTGCCTAGGGTCACATAGCTAGCAAGTGCCTGAAACAGGATTTAAAGTCAGGTCTTCCTGAGTCTAAGTCTGAAATTCTACCACCTTTAACACCCCCAAACTCTCTATAGCAGCAGTTCTCAACCTATGGGTTATGTTTAATTTAAATACATCCTGCATGTCAGATATTTACAATACGATTTATGACAGTAGCAAAATTACAGTTATGAAGTAGCAACAAAAATAATTTTATGGTTGGGGGTCACCATGACATGAGGAACTGTATTAAAGGGTGGCTGCATTAAGAAGGTTGAGAACCACTGCAAGTAATCTCCCTGACTACTTAAAGGAATCCATTAAAATGACAATGGATAACTCCCTTTTCTTTCCCCTATGCATTGCTTAGATTTTGTTTCTTCTTTTTTCTCCCTCCTAGCCCACCCCCATCTGGCTTTCATATCTATTAGTGACCAATTAGCCATAAAATTATTCATAAGAGCTTGTTTGAGTGTGTTTACTGTGATCTAATTTTCTCTCTCTTTTTTTTTTCTAAACAGGAAGAATCATACAGGAGATAATATTAATCCATTCACAAACAGGACTTTATTAGGACATTCTGATGTCTCTGAACCGTGAGTCTTGGTTCCAACCTGGTTTTCTCAGGCAGCAGTGACACTGAATCATGTATCATCCTTCTTTGAAGTACATGTGCCCTGGAGAATGAGACCACCCAACTGAAAACTGTGGATCTGTTAGAAGTGTTCAGTGAAGAATCAAGTCCTATCTGGGAAACAGAGACCATTGATTAGATTTTTGCCCTGGATGAGGTCCTGTCCATGCTAAATAATCTCCCAATCTTAATTCATTTTTTTTTGATGTAACTGTAGTCAAGGCCCCTCAAAATGAAAAATCAACAGGGCATTATTATATTCTGGGCTCAAATTCAGGCTTGTTTCAAAATGAAAGAGAGTGGGATAGTGGAAACTCATCCTTTTTTTCCATATATATTGTCTCTGAAATGCCTGTTTGCTGTTGCTGTTATTATTATAATTTCTTTGTTCATTTTGGGGGTTGCACCGAAGTGTAATGAAACTTGTATATTATCTAAATTTATGCAATTAGCATGGTTGTGAGTGTAATACTTTATAGCCTTTAGAATACTATAAAACGTGATTATAACTGTTATAATTTTAATCAATTAATTAATAAGTGGCAATAATAAATATCAAATAAATAATTATTAATTAATTAATTAATTCCTACTATATGTTAGGCAGTGTGCCTGCTTGCCATCAGGCATAAGTATTTCAATTCCACATTCATGAACTCTGAAATTCCTTTACCTGACAATATTTTTAAAAATTATTCTGCATTACAATTCCTAACTATTTTCTTCGTACTCATCACAGCCTCCAATCCCTCTATTTCTCATTTCTATCCCAGACCATTACTCCATGTACTGATTACACTGTCTTCCTTTCCCGAGGCTCCAGGGTAGGCCGTTTTCTCTATATACGGTATTTTGTTTGGTGAACTCCTCAGTTCCCATGGACTGAATTATTATCTCTATGTAGATGGTTTGTTGAACTATTCATCTAGTCCTCATCTTTTCCTGACCTCCAGTCTGACATCTTCAAATGCCTCTTAGCTCAAACTTGATGGTGTGGACAGTTTAAACTCAACATGTCCAAAATTAAATTTTCTTCCCCCAATTCTCCCTTCAAACTAACTTTCTTATTTATTATTGTAGAAGGTGCCACTCTCTTCTCAGGCTCACAAACTTGGATATTATCCTTGATCCCCTCACACTCTACCTCCCACCTATATCCAATCTGATGTCATGTCCCATAAACTTACTCTTGCAGCATCTTTCCTATTTACCCATGCTCCTCTGCTACCCTTTTACCTGTTCCTGTTACCATTACCACAATGATGTAGCGTAGGCCCAACTTGACGATTTGTATTAGCCTCCTGTTTGGTATCCCTGACTCAAGCCTCTCCCCACTCTGTTCCGTTCACCCACTCAGTTATCAAAATGATCTTCCTGAAACTTAGGTCTGACTATGCCACTCTCATATTCAATAAGCTTCTGTGGCTCCCTCTTATCTCCAGGATTAAATATAGTATCTCCTGTTTGACTTTTAAAGTCCTTTGTAACCTGATGCCTTCCTAACTTTCCAGTCTTCTTCCACCTTACTCCCCACTAATTATTCTTCGATCCAGTGACACAGGACTCCTCTCCCCTCCTTGCACAAGACAGTCCACCTTCCAACACCATGCATTTTCACTGTCTCTGCCACATTCCTAGAATTCTTTTAGCTCATCTCTGCCTCCTGACTTCCCTGCCTTCTTTCAAATCTCAGTTAAAATCTGAGCTTTCTCAAGAAGCCTTTACTTATTTCTCATGCCTTACTGTTTCCAATGTATTCTGTCTATATCTTGTTTGTACATAGTTGTGCCTGTGTTATCTCCTCCACTCGATGGTAAGCCCAGGGACAGACACTGTTTTTACATTTATTTCTATCTCCAGCTCTTAGCACAATTAATTCTTGTTGACTTGTTGATCACTCGTGCTGTCATTTTTAGATTTTTTTTGGCCCAAGGGCATGGAAGAAGCAGGCTTTATTATGCCTCATCAATTCCAGAGGGTTGTTTATGAACAATATCCATGAACCTCAACTCCTGTGTTCAGGAGAAGGGATTTTAAATTTCCGACACAATGGGAATTTCAGTGATCTTGAAATATAGCTTACTATCCAAGGAAAATAAATTTCTTAGATGTTACTTTATGGATAATCCCAAGTTGGAGCATTCTCAAGTTAAAGAATTCAGGGGTCTGGCCTTTTAGACAAAGAAGAGAATCTCCCAATACAATATTCCCCTAAGAGAAAGAAGAGGGTTGTTCACAAAGTTGCTAGTGACTTCATACTTCAAAAACAAAGTCATTGAGTTCCCTAGACAGTAGATATATAATGGGATGGAGATTGCTTGCTTGTCAGCCCCAAAATTATGTATGTTCTTAGAAGAATCTAAACCACAGCATGCTCCTATTTGGAAAGGCCATTGTGAAATAAGAGGGATTCAATAGAATGTCAAAACATTGCCCTGATAGCAAACTCAGTTTTTGTTATACTCTAGAGCAGTGGTTCTCAACCTTCCTAATGCCTCAATCCTTTAATACAGTTCCTCATGTTGTAGTGACCCCCAACCATAAAATTATTTTCGTTGCTACTTCATAACTGTAATTTTGCTACCATTATGAATCATAATGTAAATATCTGATATGCAGGATGTATTTCCATTGTTACAAACTGAACATAACCCACAGGTTGAGAACCCCTGGTCTAGAGGGAGATAATGGATTATCTAAGGGCTTCATGTGTTTTCTATATCTATTCTGAACTCCATTGATTCCTCTGTCTTCAGTATTTTCCTATAGGTGACTGTAGGTGACTGTCCTATACTTGATTTGCTTTCACAATCATGAATACTTGAATAGGAATTTGGGATACTATTGACCACATTTTGATAAATCTAATCATAAGCTACCAGAATCTTTGGAATTTTTCTTGGAGTAACTCCAGATAGAGACAACGAATCAGAAAGAGAATATATCCCTCTTGGAGTAAAGTCAGGATCCAGAATCAGGCCTGGTTATTGTATGTTCCTTCTTCAACTCCGCTTTTTATAAGTTAGAGCTCTATTTAAGGTTCACCATAAGTACAAGGTGCTATACTAAACTTTTTTGGATCTTTCCAATTCTAATGATCTTTCCCCATTCATTGCTCCCATATCTAACTATTTTATGTTTACTTTGTGTATATCTCTGCTTATTTATTGGTGTCAATGTCTTCCCCCCCCTCCACCATACACTAATAAAATCTAAGTGCCTTGAGGGCAGATACTATTGTATTTTTCTCTTTTTAGCTAAGAATGTAGTGGATATTTAACTTTTAAGTGAATATGTAATCTACTTAATTTAAGTGGATATTTAATTTAAGTTTAAGTGGATTTTTAATAATAAATATTTGATCAATTAAAATAAATAAGGATAGATACAGAATCCACAACAGTTTTAACTAAAAAGATTCCTATCATTTCCATGTTAAAACAAAATTATTATTAATTACTTATTATTTAATTACTATTAATCCATTTCATCTGTATAATTGTTATGTTCCTTTTATTTATTTTTTTCCTACACATTCTCTAGTGGAATTAAATATTACAGTGGAAATAGAACTAAACCATGAGTCAGGCATCCTCAGTTCTAAAATCAGAATTACCATTACATAAGTTACTTCTGTCTGTGGGCTTCACTCACTGAGTGAAAGGGTTTAATGACAAAAATCACTAAGATTTCTCCCCATTCTATTAGTCTATAACTCCAAATGTCAAGTGGGTCATTGATCAAAAGCTTTGATATTGAAGATTGGGTGTCATTAATTATATACCATTAGAATAGTGTATGTGGCTGACTTTCCAATCAGTCATGACCATATTTGATCTTTAGGTCCAGGGGTGTGCTGGACCTTGTTCAACCTTCCCTATAAGAGCCAAATGATTAACTTTCCAATGTGATCTTACACACCTTAGAAATTGGCAAATGCTACAAATCAGAGCTTGATTTATTGTTTTGTTGGCTGTCTAGACTTAAGAAAGTGATAGAAAAAATGTTAATAAATGCATATTAAATTTAACAGTGTGATCTACCTTTTTAGAGAGTTGCTTGTTAAGTATTTATTACCACACTTATATTGTTTAGTCATTCTTCAGTAGTGCCTGACCTTTCTTGGCCCCATTTGGGGTTTTCTTGGCAGAGATACTGAAGTAGTTTGCCATGTCCTTCTCCAGCTTATTTTATGAATGAGGAAATTGAGGCAAACAGGGTGAAGTGACTTGGCCAGGGTCACACAGCTCATCAGAGTCTGAGGTCAGATTTGAATTCAGGAAGAGGAGTCTTTTTGACTCTAGGGCCAGTGCTCTGTACACTGTGCCACAACACTTCTAGTTAGACCTATTTCTACTTTATTTTACCAAAACAAAAGTTATGGTATCCATAAGGAGAAGGGTCACTGCTGCCACTGTACTCATGCTGGTTAATAATCATCTCTGGAATACTATATTCAGTTGTTCAGGGTACATTTTAGGAAAGGAGTTAATTGAATACTGTGCTGCATTCAAAAAAGAATGACTCAGATGTGAAGGCAATGGTGTCTGTGCCACACAGGGATCAATTGAAGGAACTGGGTTTTCAGGATCCAGTTGAATAGATTTAGGGGACATGGTAGGTGCCAGTAAATGTTTGAAGACTTGTCAGGTGAAAGAGAAATTAAATTTATTCTGCTTTGCTCTCAGGGGAAAAGCACGAATAATTGAATGGATACAGATGAGAGAAAGATTTTGACTTCACATAAAGAAAAAAAAAATCCAAACAATTAGGATTATCTCAGAGTGGAATGAGTTCCTAGGAAGGTAGTCAGATCCACCTTCACTGAAGGTCCTCAGGCCTAGGTTGGAGGAGCCCTGACTAAGGATGTTGTAGGGTGGATTCATTTTCAGGTTTTGGTTGATTAAAAAAACCTCTGAGATTCCACCCAACTTCTCAAATTAGATGGTTTTATGATATATTATTAAGCAATGATGTAAATATTCTGATTGATCATGTTGCTTTGTGTGTTTGTCCAGATCTGTGTTTTCACTGGTGTGGGAAAAGCCCGAGGTGGAAACTCCTTCCACTCATACAGATTGGCAATTTCTTTTATTTTTAGCCTTAGAGACGTGTATGGGAGTACAGGGAGGTTAAACAACTTGCCCAGGTTTACATAATTATTATGCGTTAGTGAGGATCTGCCTTCTGGTCCCTTTAATGCTAGTGCCTTCATTCTGTTTATCTCTAATTTATCCCTTATGTATTTGTGTGTGTCTTTGTGTGTATACACACATAGACACGCACATACATATGCATATATGTATATACACACAATATACCTATGTATGTATACACGTGTGTATATGTATGTATGTATACATTTTACATATGTTTATATGTATATGATGTATATATAGATGTTGGTGTTGTCTCCTCCATCAGACTAGGAAATCCCTGAGGACAGGAACTATTTGATTTTCCTTAGCCCCTAATGACCCCTCCAACTCTCAATCTATGATTCTATGAAAAATCTTCAACCTCAGAGGATGAAAGGCACTTTCAGCTCTATCTGATACAACTGCTTGATTTTAACCATAAGACAACATGGAGAGTAATTTGTTCTAGGTCACATGGACTGCTGGTCCATGCAGATGGGACAGAGCCAGATGGAACTCTCAGCCCAGGAATCTATCTTCCCACCACTCTGTGATATAAACTGAACAATGGTACAGTCTAGCTGATAGCTTTTATACCTGAAGAAAGTGGGTTCTCAACTTTCCCACTTGTACTCACTGTAGCCTAGGGCAAGTTACTTAACTAACCCCTTTATGTTTCAAATGAGAAGGTTATAATAGATAATATTAAAAATGATAATAATAATAAACAGCTAATATTTATATAGTTCTTACTACATACCAGACACTCCTAAGCACTTTATAAATGTTATTTCATTTGCTCCTCAAACTCAGTCTACCATCCCAAAGACACACACGTCTTGCTTTTGCAATGATGCTTCATACTCTAAGTTCTCCATTTTTCTGCTGACTTCCAATCTCCAATCTCCAAGTCTATCAGACACCATATGTCCCATAGCCATCTTACACTCAATATATTGAAAACTGAAATTATTAAAATTATGATCTTTCTCCCCAAACTCTTCTTCCCAATTTCCATTTTGTTGTTCGTTGAACGATCCTCCTCCAAGTCTAACAATCTAGGTGTTATTCTCAATGAGTCATTCTCTCTCACCAGCACCTCCTTTAACTCCCCGTGGAATCTGTTGTCAAGGGCTGTCAATTTTACTTTAATAACATTTCTCTTATGTTCTCACATGTTTCCTGTGAATCTGCCGCCTCACTAATATAGGCCCTCATTACCTCAGGCCTGGACTATCAAGGTAGCCTGCTACTTGGTCTCCTAATCATGTCTTCCCCCATTCTAGTGTATCTTCTACTCAGCTATCAAAGCTACCTTCCTAAAATATGCATCTGATCATGTTAACGACTTGATTCAGTAAAATCTACTGGTGCCCCAACGCCTCTGGGTTCAATTATAAATCCTCTATTTGCATTCAAAGCCCTTCACAGCTGTTCCCAGTGTGCCCCACCTACTTTTCAGTTTTCCTACACTTTCCACTACCCCTTCTCCCATTCTCTCTTAAGTGCAACGACACTAGCTTCCTTATTGTTCCTCCTTCAAGATACCCAATCTTCCTACCAATCAATGCCATGTCTGGAATTCCTTCCTGCTTCATTTCTGCCTGCTGGCTTCTATCAAGTCCCAGCTAAAATCCTACCTTCTAAGAAAGATTTCTCATTCCTCCTTAATTCTATTGTCTTCATTTAGCCTGTCTATATCTTGTTTGTACAAAGATATCTGAACAGCATCTCCTCACTCGTCTATGAGCTCCTTGAGAGCACAAACTCTCTTGCTTTTATATCCCCAACCCTTCGAATACTATGCCAAGCATGCCAAGCATATACTTGGCACATAGTAGGAATTTAAGGAATGCTTACTGATTGACTCAGTCAGTAGTGATAGTAATAGACCAAAATAAGATGACATTTCTATCCCATTTTAAAGGTGATAGAAGCAAAGTAACTTAATTACAATCGAGTTAGTAGAGTCAAAGACAGATTTGTAATCCAGGTGTCTTGATTTCAATTCCAATGGGGTGTCCATTATAACATTTTCACCAATAATATTTATAACTTAGATACCTTGAAAGGGGGAACATTAACAATAATAAATACATTATTTGGGGGGGATTTCCTGAGTTTTAAAGTAAGATGAGATATTGGTAATAATATATAACTGATAGTCATAGATTTATAGATGCAATTATCGAACTTTGCAGTGTTAGAACCTCTTTACACTCTTAAAAATTATTGAGGAGCCAAAGAGTTTTTGTTTCTGCTGGTCACATCGACTAATATTTACTGTATTGGAATTTAAAACTGACAAAATGTTCAAATATTTCTTTATGAATTCATTCAAAATAACAAAAAGCCGTTTATATGTTAATGAATAAGCATATTTTTATTAAAAATCACATTTTTCAAAACAAAAAAATAGACTTTGTTTTACACTTTTGCAGACCTAACTCTTGACTTAATAAAAACCAGATTTTCTTTTCTGCTCCTGCATTAAATATGTTCTATGTTGTTTTGCTCGATCAACATAAAGAAGGTCCAACCTTATTCACACGTACTGTCAGAAAAGAGAGAAGCATTTTAACAGGCAAATAGCCTCCATATTAATATATTTGTGTAATTTCAGTATATTCATGATAACAGTTTTGATCTCATGGGCACCTAGAAACATCTTAGAGCCTACCAGCCCATACTTGATAACCACTGACTCATAAGATCATTTATCTAGAGGTAAAATTAACCTCAGAAGCCACGTAGATTAAGAATTATTTGAACCCAGATCTTTTGAGTATAGAGTAATCCACATCGCTCATTTTACAAATGATTTAATTGAGCCATAAAGATGGGAAATGACTTGGCCAGATAGAGAATGCCAGAACTTGGATGTGAACCATTGTCTTCTGAATTAAAATAAATGCTTTTTCTACTCCACTACTGCTTTCTTTGGAGGGGTGGGGGCTTGAGGTATAAGGGAGGAGAGGGACCTTTGATTTCACCAATGTGGAGAGCTCCTAGATGTGAAAATGCCTCTCCCAGATGTAGCTCATCCGTTTGGCTGGAATTTGTGGTCCCAGAGAGCTGGCTGGGGCCTGATCAATTAACCAATTTGCCCATGGTGCCACAGTCAGTATAAATGAGAAGTAGGATTTGAACCACGGTGGACTGAAGGGCTGACTTTCTCTCTGTGACATCAAGTTTCCTCCCTGTTCCAGTTCTGATTCTGGTTATAACAGAGTTGCCCCTTGTATTGTCTGATGATAAATGAGCAGAATGATTTAAAATAGTCAGCACTCCTGGGTCCTCAAGAAGCCCCCTTAGGGCAGGTTCCTCCACAAAATCAAAAAGCTTATATTACTGTGAGTCACTTCCCAATGCATTCTCTAGCTTAGATAATTGATAACTCTAGAGGGGCTCAGTCTCCCCTTAATAGTTAGCTGGGTTAGGATGGCTCTGCCCAACCAAAAACCCAGATGTCTTTTTAATGTGAAATTCCCAACATGACTCAGGGGCCTTTCAGAAGTTGAATGCAAATGGCATGGGATGAATTTTTCTGAAAGGTTTTGTGATTAATTTTTTTTTAAAAAAGGAAGCACAGAAATAGCACCTTATTATCGTCCCTATATTGCTTATTAGGGATGGAAGAACTGGTCCTATCTAGGCAGATACCCTAGTACAATAAGTATTTAGTCTCATCAAGTCCAGTCTGAGTGGATGGTGTCTTGGAAAGGCAAAGAGCTCTTATTAGGAGTTACAAGGCTATGAGGAATAAAATTGCCAGTGTCTGATAGCAGTAGGGGTCCAGGTACAGAGAGCTGGCTGCAGATGGATTAGCTTCCCTGATTTTCAGGTCTCAGAATGAAGATGAGAAAATTTTACATTTTTTTGTGCTATAAATGGAGTCGATTGACAGAATTAGAATCAATAAACTCAGGAGCCTCCTTCAAGACTCAGCTGCAATTCCACCTAAAATAAGCTTTTCCTAGTCCCTCCCTACTGCTAGTGTATTCCTGCTGAGACAGAAAGAGAGAGAGACAGAGAGACAAAGAGAGAGAGACAGAGAGAGACAGAGAAAGAGACAGAGACAGAGAGAGAGAGACAGAGAGACAGAGACACAGAGACACAGAGACACAGAGACACAGAGACACAGAGACAGGGACAGGGACAGAGACAGAGAGAGAGAGAGAGGGAGAGAGAGAGAGAGAGAGAGAGAGAGAGAGAGAGAGAGAGAGAGAGAGAGAGAGAGAATACCTATATTGTTGTTTACATGTTTTTTCACTTCTCAAAACAGGAGATCCTTGCAAGTTCAGACTGATTTTTTAAGTTTATTTGTTTGTTTTTGTCTTTTCTGTTTCTCCAAGGCTTAACATAGTGTCTGCTCCATAATAAGTACTTAATAAATGCTTATTGACTGATGGACTAAGAATTAATAGAACTTTAGTGTTGTAAAGCATCACAAAGTTCAAACCGCACCCAAGGCAAATCTGCCACTACCATATATCTAGCAGGTATACATCTGACATATGCTTGAAGCTAAAAACTTCCAGATGGAAGCTATCCCTTGAGACATCCCAGAGAAGACTCTCTCCATAGACATCTTGTCTGTCCTTCATTCTCAAAGAGGACCATTACATCAGGAAAGAGATGGCATAAGTTCTAAGTGAACTGGATTTCAGTGAGGTACGGCCGTGCAAAGTCACCAGGCTCATTCTCTCCTTCTAAGTCATCAAGGTCCGGTGGCAAGATATAGATTAGGACGACTAGACAGGACCCGGATGGATGCAGTAGGAGGCCTTGATCTATTTGAGCTAAGTTCCTTCCTGGGTCTCAGTCTGTCTGAGGCAACACCCATTCTGTGACTAAGTTTAGGTAGAAATGAAACAAAAATGGCCTCTTTTCCCTATCAAAAAGGAAAACCATCACACCAATATAGGTATGACCTATGTAACATCCCTTAAGTATATGAGAGGAAGGTGATGAATAGATTTAGATCTATAATAAGATAATAGGGATTAGACCTGAAGGATAGAATGCCTGAAGAACTATGAACAGAGGTTTGCCATCTTGTGCAGGACACAGCAACACAAAACATTCCAAAGAAAAAGAAGAGCAAGAAAGCAAAAGGGCTGTCTGATGAGACTTTTCAGATAGCTGGGGAAAGAAGGAAAGCAAAAGGGAAAAGGGAAAGGGAAAGAGATACCCTACGGAAGGCAGAATTCCAGAGAAGAGCAAGGAGAGATTAAAAAGCTTCTCTTCAATGAGCGAAGCAAAGAAATAGAAGAAAGCAATGTAAGGGGAAAGAGAAAAGATCTTATCAAGAGAATCAGAGACTTCAAGGGAATCTGTCATAAAAAAACAGGAATGATAAAAGACAAAAATGGTAAGGACGTAACAAAAGCAAAAAAGATTAAGAATGATGGTCTGTGTACAGTAGAAACTTAATTAAGGATTTTTGTTTGTTTTGTTTTGTTTTAGAGGTGGGACCTTAATTTCAATCAATCAACAAGGATTTATCATGTCTACTATGTGTCAAATGCTGTGCATGGCACTGGGGAGAAAGTCAGTTTAGCTGGATCAAAGAGAATAAGGGACTAATGACCAAAGAGATTGGAAAAACAGGTGGGTTGCAGGATGTGAAAGGTTTGAAAAGTTAAACAGAGGAGTTTGTATTTTCTCCTAGAGCCAATAGGAAGGCACTCCATTTTTGGAAATTTTGAATTGACAGGAAATATAGGACATCTGTACTTTTCCACATGTGTTCCCTGCAGTTGATTGAGTGGGGAAGGCACATGGTCAAATCTCTGCTGCAGGAAAATGATTTTCACAGCAGTGTATGGGATTGACCTGACTGATGTAATAACTTAGGCCAGTGGGAATGAGGACCTCAACCACGGGAAAAGTTGTGTGAGAGGAGAGAATTGGTTAGACCGAAGAGATGGTGTGAAGGCAGAAATGGGAATATTTGCCAACTGATTTAATCTGTTGGGTGAAGGTTAGTTAAGAATCAAGGAAAATGCTAAAGTTACAAACCCAGGAGACTAGAAAAATGGTGAAGACTTTTGTAGAGGTAGATATCTTTTGGAAGGCAGGGAGGAGAATGGGGTGGGGGGAATGTCTCTGTTTAGTATATGTTTAATTTGTGATATATTGAGGATGTACAATTTGAAATATTGAGTGTAAAAAGTATTATACAAGTAAAGCTCAGGGATAAAGCTGGGGCTGGAAAGAGAGCTTTGAGAGGCACCTGTTTAGAGATAACAGTTAAAAAGTGAGAATTGATGGAGTTATCGAGAGTATATAGGGGGAGAAGACAAGAGGGGTCAGGACAGAATGTATGGATAATTTAAGACAATTTCAATAACATTTATTAAATACCTACTATTAATAAGGCGCTATGCTAAGGTGCCAATAACACAAAACCAAAAAAAGAAATAATCCCTGATCTCAAGTAGCTTACAATGGAGAGTAGACCATAAGCTCCTTGACGTCTGGGACTCTTTCTGATGATGGTATAAGATCTACTATGGCATGTATTTCTCCATATCACACAAGAAGTTCAGTCTGGGATCAGGTCTGCTTCCCTTGGTCGTTTTCAACATGCTTTGACCTCATTAAAACACTGTTTCCCCTAAGTGACTTTTCCCTCCATCACATCAGAAGCACAGTTTCTTGTCCTTTGGCAATGGCATTTTTCATATGCCCAAGAAATTTAAAAGCATGCTGCTTCCAGCCAAAATGGAAAGGCTCATTAAGAGACTGCATTAGAGCTAGTAAGTCATACTTTGCATCCATACTGTGCCACAAATATAATTAGGAGATATTGAACTTTCATTAGTTAGGGATGCCAGGCACCCTTTAATTGTCATTATTTAAAATTTTTGCTGACTGTAATAGCCTCACGAGATAGACATCTCATTTCTGTGACAGCCCCAGGGGACATCAGGGATATAATTTTATTTCTCTCTACTTGAATCTGGCCCAGGATATTATTCAACATTCAACCTGTCCCTGACTTTTATTGCTAACTTCAGTCAAATATGCAGCAATCCAGCTTTCCTGGTTTAAAATACATTTGTATGAATTCAAAGTTTAATGAAGAGCTGACACAATTATCCAGGCAGATAAATTTTTTTAAGTGAACCATAATAAGAGTGCCCTTCCCATTGTTTAAAAAAATTACTTGGGGAAGAGTTGTTATATTTGGATAAACTTTCATTTTTCAATTTCCATTCTAGGTATTCATTTATTAAAAATGAATATCCATTAAATCAATTTATTTTTACTCAGTCTAAACATTTCATACATCAGACAACATTGATAGAGTTGTATAATAATCATTTAAAATTTGGTGGCAAATATATGAATATGTAATTAACAAAATAATATGGTTTTACTATGGTTTGGATGGGTATGAAAGTCTATTTCTGCTTCTTATATTTGACTCTAAAGAATAAAACTAAGCTTAATGGGTGAATATTTCAAGGAAGCAGTTTTGGATTCATTATGATGAAAAGTTTTCTAAGGTTATAAAATGAAATTTGTGGTAGTGAGCATCATGTCATTGGAAGTATTGAAAGAGAGTATGCATAACAACTTATCAGATTGCTATTGATATTCTTCGTTTTTCATTCTTAAAGAGGACCAATGACATCAGGAGGGTGATGTGTTGACTTGAAAGTGAATTGGATTTAAGTGAGGCAGAGCTGTGAAGGTCATCAGCCTCCCTCCCTCTCCCAGAGTCATCTTAATTTGGTGGCAAGACATAGGTCAGGATGAATTGCAATTGCCCAGGCTGCAGAGGGAGACCTTGGCCTTTTTAAGCTAAGGTCTTTCCTGGGTCTCAGTTTGTCCAAGGCAACACCCATTCAGTGATTAAGGTGAGGCAAGAACAAAGACAAAAGATGCTCTAATTTGGCTCTCCAAAAACCTAACCACTTACCAAGCATGATACTGAAGACAGTTTCATATAGATCATAGGACCAGAGAGGGTCAAAGTTTTACAGCTAGAATGGACCTCAGAAGCCACCTAGTCCAATTCCCTCATTTTACAGATGAGGAAGCTGAAGCCGAGCAAAATTAAGGTCCTAAGTTTGTAAAGTCAGAGCTAGGGCTTGAGCCCAGGTCCTTTAATTCCAGTCAGCACTTTCCCCATCCTGTATAAGGAAGCTTTTTAAACCTATTCAACAAGTAAGGAAACATAGGATGAAAGAAGTTAAGAGATTTGCCCAGGGTCAGTAACTGGTAAAGAGTCAGAGGTTAATGGAACCCATGTTGTTTTGTTTTTTTTTCCTGAAGCATCAGGCTTAGTACTCTTTGCACTATCTTCCCCTACCCCCAGCACCCCCATGCTACCATTCTAGACTCCTTACATGTGCTTTCAGGGGCCCTTTTGCCTTTATTGGTCGCTGTATATAAATAAACAAGCAGTTTAGGAGGCAAATAAAATAGCATAAGAAATGCTAACTTAATCTCATCTCCTAAAGATGCAGCCTAATATCTGTTCCCCTTCTCTCTGCATCCCCTCCCTATATGTACATCCCCTACCCTTCTAGCACAAATGGAGGACTAAATCAAATACAGAACTGGCATTTGCATGCAAAAGATTCCCCAGTTTCAAGGGCCTTCCCTTTACAAAGCAAACTCTCTGATTTGATGCCAGGGAGGAGAGTGAGAAGATCCAATGGCATCTTCATTGAAGAGCTGACAGCCATTCGTTCCCTCCAGCCGTCCTCAAAAATTGGCTTCATGCCCTTCTGGGCTCCCTCCTCTATGAATTTGCATCCAGATGAAAATATGTTCATGCAGTGCAGACTCAAAGAGGTTGATGACTTGTGAGGGAGAACATTGGCATTGGGAATTGTGTGCCTTCATTTTGTTTCAACTAGTTGTATGTGACAAAAGATTACCAAATCTGCTTCTCAGAGGAGATGTAAGAGGTGACGTATGTTTTGGTTTGTTATTAGTGTCATTGTTACTTCTACTACCTCTGTAGAACTACTCTTGGACCTTGTGGACCCTAGGAAGTTCTCCTTCCCCCTTTCCACTAAAGAATTCCTTTTGGCTCTTGTGTTACATGTGCAGAATGTCTTCATCCTTAGGAAAGCCTGTCTTCTGAAAGGAGATACCAGGATTTTTTTTCTCTATTATCTTGTCTCTTTTATTACGTCTTCATCCTGGAGTCATGGGGAAAATCATTCAAAGTTTAGGTTTGACTCATGTCTTTGGTCTCCCCAAAAGGAGTCTGCAGCTTTCTACAGTTGCCCAATGTATAGTGTAAAACAAGTATGAAGAAACTATTTATGTCCTCAATACAAAAAAGAAAAGAAAGAAAGGAAAAGTAACAGGAAGGAAGAAAGGAAGGAAAGACGGAAGGAAGGAAAGAAGGAAGGAAGGAAGGAAGGAAAGGAAGGAAGGAAAGGAGGGAAGGAGGAAGGGAGGAAAAGAAAGAATGCATAACATAGCATAGCAGATGGAAACCCAGAGAAGTCTACAGAGTGATGACACTATTAAAAGTCTATGGAGGGGGCAGAGCCAAGATCTCGCACACAGCCACCCTAAATACCCATAAAATATGACCCTAAACAAATTCTAAGGCTCTCAAACTCACAAAAATACAGAAAACACATCTCTCGCTGAAGGCAGAGCAGCAGCAGGGGCTCATTGTGGCAGGCCAGGAGCCGAAGCCAGCCCAGCCTGAAACTGAAACCCTCACGCCCCAGGGCAGTTGGGAAGAGCCGAGCAGGGTAGTCGGGAGGAGCCAAGCTGCAGTGTGAGTCTACCCTGGGGAGCAGATCTACAGCACCTGAAGGGATCTTCACATCTAGCAAGCCAGGATTAGAAATGTTCAGCGAAAGCAGAACTTTGAAGCTAAATGTGGGGGAGGAAAAGCAGTTTGGCCAATCTGCCCCAAGGGCAAGGAAGCAGTGGGGGAAGGGCAGGAACTGCTGTAACCAGCAGCTGCCCCCACTGGGCTGCTTCAGAGCCCTTGGCCTGCAGACCCCACAGGACTCAGCCCACAGGGGAGATGAGTCGATCGATCAGGGCCAAGTGCTCTTGCATTGAGCGCCATGGATCAGGATTGTGGTCTTGTCTGGTGGTCTTTAGATATGCTCTCAGCAAGCCAAAGCTGGGGGGGGGGCTGCAACACCCCCCTAATAGCTCTGGCAGTTGGAAAAACCCCAGCAATTTGGAACAGAGTTTTCCCC
>CM053601.1:172950906-172979982 GCA_028646575.1 Pseudocheirus occidentalis | reverse complement strand
AGGACCTGAGTTCAAATCCGGCCTCAGACACTTGACACACTAACTAGCCGTGTGACTTTGGGCAAGTCACTTAACCCCAACTGCCCTCCAAAAAAAAAAAAAAGAAATTGCAGGAACCCAAAACTTACAACTTCATGCATTTAACCCAATCAGCTCAGGCAAGCATGAGACCTTCATGAAGGAGATGCAAGACACACTTTCCCTACCTCAGATTCTCCTCAAACTGGTCATGTTATAGTACATAGTAAGGGTGTATCTTTGCCTATGAAAACACACACACACATACATGTGCACACACACACATAACAACCTGCTCCATTTGACAGTGCTGGTTATAAAAGAAACAATGCATTTCAGAGCAAATGGGAAAGTGTCCCACAGTGAGGCAAGCAGAATGCTGTGACAAATGGTCATTGAACGTGTCCCCTGCTTGTGGTTATCACGTGTCAAAACAAGGAAGAATGGAACAAGATGGGATTGCTGGAAACTAAAGAAAACAGATTTTCAAGTCAGTAATTACCCAAAAGCTTGCAGAGGACTCTAGTAAGGGGGTAGACTGTACTTTAGCCTCTCTAAAGGGAGTCCTTTAAGAAAGTGAGATTGGCAGACACAGTATGGGGGATGGGCCTCATCTGGAGTTTGAAGCCTTCCTTTCCACTTTCTAGCATGGAAGGGAAGGGAAGGGAAGGGAAGGGAAGTGAAGGGAAGGGGAAAAAAAGAAGACGGGAGAGGGAAGGGGAGGAGAGGAGAGCCTGTGGCATGCCATAAAGACCCTTTTGGCAGTCTGGTGAAGCCTAGAGATACCTTCGGAGAACAATGGTTTTCAATTCATTAAATAAACTACATAGGATTACAAAGGACACCAATTATACTGATATACACATCAAAATAGGGGAAAAAACAAACAAACAGGTCCATGGACCCAGGGTTAAGAACCCCTGCTCTAAATCCTATAAATCTAGTAGGTGATAAATAGAAGTTTCAACCAGATGAGAGGCAGCATAACAGAGTTTAGAGTAGAGCATCTCTGAAAGTTAGAAAACCTGAGTTCAGTCTCAACTGGCCAATTAACTAACTAGGAGACCTTGGGAAGGCCACGTAACTACTCTGAAAATATTTTCTCCTTTGTAAAATGATGTGGTTGGCTGCATTCAATTATTAAAGTCTCTTCTAGTTCTATGATTCTATTTCTAAGTTAATTGTATTAATCAGGAAAAAGTAATAACTAGGATTCAGAAACCACAAGATCATGGTTATAGATGAGAGAGCCCTTAGAGGTCATTTAGTACAATCCTCTCATTTTATGTAGGAAAAAAAGAAAAAAAAACAAAACAAAACTTGTGACCCAAGATAAGATGAGTGACTTTTAGGCTAAAAATATCCAATAATCAAAACTATATCTTCTGATGTTAAATCTGGCCTCTTTTACCTATAGGGCTGGACAAGATATCAGGATCAAAGATTTATAACTAGAAAAGTCAGTAAAGAGCACCCAGCCTAGAGTCAGGAAGGCTCATCTTCCTGAGTTCAAATCTAGCCCTCAGACGCTTATTAGCTATGTGACCCTGGGTAAGTTAGTTTATCCTGTTTGCCTCAGTTTCCTCATCTGTAAATTGAACTGGAGAAGGAAATGGTCAACCACTCCAGTGTCTTTGCCAAGAAAACCTCAAATGGGGTCATGAAGAGTCAGACAGGATTGAAGATGCCCAACAACAAAGGTCAACAGAAGTGATCTAGTCTGATGTTTGATTGAGTAAACTGAAACCGCATGAAGCTTTTTTAAGCCAAGTGGCCCAAACTTCATCCAACTAGTAAGGAGCAGGACATTTGAACTTATGGTCGCTGACCCAATGCCCACTACCCATTTCACTTCATGTCACCTCTGTTAAAATTTTAGTCATTCATTTGAATTTAAGAACATTACTTTGTCTGGGGTGAATGGACTGGAGGCTGGAGATTACCGAGATGAACTGATTGGTAAGATGGCTAGAACAATAGTACTGGTATAAAGTAATAAGGGCTTGAACCAAATGAGTGACTGTGTTTAGATGATCTGAGAAAAATCCCACCAAGATAAATCATAGCATTGAGCAATTTACTGTATTTGTGGGGCAAAGTTATGAGCCTCAGTGAAGGGGTGGGAAGGTTGCAATAAAGAGAAATAGTAAATGAGGAAGAGGAGTCAAGTTTTGGGAGAAAGTGACTCTTTTGGTTTGGAACATGATGAAACCAAAGTCAGATATTCAGTCTGAGATGTCCAGTAGGGAGATGGATTCGACAAGATTGAGGCTCAAGGAAGAGTCTGAGAACAAGACTGCCCAGTGAGCAAAGAACACAGTTTCTGCTGAACATAACGTCTATCATCTGGTGGCTAGCCAACCTTAAGAGTAGTTCTGAGAAAGGGTTAGATGGATATCTAATATGGTAGGTAAAAGGAGATTTGGAGAGAAGAAGCAGATTGCCATCCAAGGGGTTGGCTATTACATCTATTATTCCAGAGTTTACTTGGAACAAGGTAATATACACATTAAAGCAACTGCTGAATCAATGAATTTACCTACTTAATTTAATATAGTTAATTAGTGGGGGAGAGTCTTAAATGAAGTGCTTACTATGCAGAATACTGAAAGAGGTGGAGAGAGAGCTTCTGATCATGCAAAATGACAAACTTAAAAATAAAAGTGTGAGAAACTGACTCTAAGTTGAAAATTTAAATTAAAAAGATACAGGAATATGATGGAAGGGTGAGAAAGAAAAACATTATGATGATTATGCCCTCTCTTTGGTCAAAACTGAGCTGCTTCAACGAGAAGAGAATCCATCATTGAACTGCCATGTGCCCTTGGCCGAGTGACAGCCCCTTCTGGATTCATTCACCTCATCTGTAGAATGAGGGAGTGGACTTGATGGTCTCTAAAGGCCTTTCAAGCTCAAAGAGTAAATGAAACCTCAGGAGTTTTCTGGCTGGGATCCTATGCTTTTAAATTCCTACTACAGGTCAAGAGACCTCCACTAAAGTGCTCCTTCTCTCTCTCAATGGAACATGGAGGTAACCCTGTGTTATTGGAGGCTGTGTCAGCAAAGTATAAACTACAGTAGGTCCTCCCATGCTATGGTAGCAGCACAAAAGGTCCTACATAGGGCTATTCCTAAATGGCATGTTAAATAAGAAATGCTTATGTTCCACACCTTTATTAATGTTGCAATTTCTTCTGCCAAGGACCTAGGGCCCTTCTACCTTTCTTGGCTGTCAAAGGTCCTGGCTGATTCCTCACCCTTCGGGCCAGGTGGTATTTTAGGCTATGCATTTTGGTTGATAATTAAAACACTGATTGGAATCAAGGTAAAGGAAAAGCTGAAAACAGTTAAGTCACTTTATAACTGATCCCAAACTGGAGGGCCAGGAGATACAAATGGATAGCAATTTATCTGAATGGCCTCCACAAAGCAACAGGGATTCATGTCTCTGTCTCTGTCTCTGTCTCTGTCTCTGCCTCTCTGTCTCTCCCTCCCTCTCTCTTTTCTCACCACCCCCATCTTGTGATCTATATTTATACATCCCTGTTGCTGTATCTATCGACAGGGACAGCTAGGTGGTGCAGTGAATAGAGCACGGGACCCAGAGTCAAGGAATATCTGAGCTCAAATCAGGCCTCAGCTACTTACTAGCTGCGTGACTCTGGGCAATTCACTTGACCCTATTTCCCTCATTTTCATCATGTACAAAATTAACCTGAGAAGAAAATGGTGAACCACTCTAGTATCTCTGCTAAGAAAACACCAAAAGGGGTCACGAAGTGTCAGACAAGACTGAAACGACTGAACAAAAACAAGAGAAGTTAACCTCAAAGGGAAGGACTTCATAGTTGGCAAAAGGGCATTGGGTAGGGCCATAAGACTGAAAAAGGTCCTAAAGAAGGTTTGGCATTGAGTCTTGAAGGAAGGCAAAGCCATGAAAAAGCAAAGATGAGGAAGGAGAGCATTCTTTAGGCCTAGAGGACGCGGTTCTATGGGAGCCACGGGAGGTGGAGTTTGGAGGAACCACAATTAGAGCAGTGACTTAGAATGTGGACGGCAGTCACATACAAGAAGAATGGAGAAGGCAGAAGGTTCAAACCATGAAAGCCTCCAAAATGCCAAGCAGAGGATTTTACATTTGATCCTGGAGGCAAAGAGGGAGGGAGTCAATAGAGCTTGAATAGGAAGGGTTAGAATTATTTAATAGCTATTCTATACTGCTGCCATAGAGGAGACAGAATGCAATTTGAGGTGAAGAGGGATTCCCCACGATGACCTCCTGGTATCTGCTGTTTTTGGAAGACAGAGTGTTGACTGTGCCAAGCCCCAGAACTTTACAGTCAGCTGAAACAAGAGAGCCAACTGACCCATGAGCCCTAGAGGCTGCCCAGGCAAAAGGCATTCTTCATCCAATTGGCCTATTCTTGTGTAAAGAGAGGCTAAATTAATTCAAGTGGACTTTTGCAGGAGCCCAAGAAAGTTCATGGAGGCCTGCTTTTATCTACTTTCAGCTCCTTTTATCTCTTTTTATCTGCCATCCAAACTGCTTTTACCTGAGGGCACTGGCACATTTTTAAGCTTTTTTTTTTTTTTTTTTTTGGTAAAAGGACTGTTTTTCAGATCCCTTAGGCTCTGAATGATCCATAGTACCAGAAATAGAATAGTGAGGGAAATTATTATTATACTATTATATTAATAACCAATTATTAAGTTGGGATCCATGTTTTTATCCCTAATTTCCTCATTAAGGCTTAGCTTTTGTGAAAGTCAGTCTCAGAAGAAGAACTTGACTAATTGATGAGACTACTCTTAGCCCTCAAGGAACATGCCCTTCAGTCTTGGATAGGACTCCTACCCAACTAGGAGACTTCATTTCTGTTTGGACTATAAACCTTGTCGTGAAGAAACGAGTCCTAGTCCTTATATTCCTTCATTAGAGTTTAAGGTGACCTAATTCATGAAGGAGAAAACTAGCCAGATAAGTTTGGATGGAGACGGACCTTCCTGTTCAGATCACTGAAGGCTGCTGAGTCTGTGATCAGGCCATATTCCCAGGTGAAGACTTCTTACCCACCTCCTCATTAGATGTTCATCAATCAGGGTTGATTTTTACTCATTAGGGGCATTTCCTTTCAGAAATATAAGTAAGAGTTTCCATGGATCTTTGATTACCTAGAGAAGTCAATGACCATAAATTTATTAGCTGTCAACTTGCCTAATTAATAAATTGATTACTGATTACCTTCTGTCTCAGGGATTTTTCATTGGTCACAATAAGGATTCGTATATATGTAATTAAGAAATAATGAATGAATTGTACCCAGAATTGAATAAAAGAAGTGGAAAATAATAATTGAGGAAGACCTGGAATATAATGAATGGATCTCTTTAATAGTGAATTTATGAAAAGACATGGAGTTCTGAGTGAAAAGTGAAGTATAATTTTCTTTATTTTTCTTACCTTTCTATGATATGGCTAATACGGAAATATGTTTTACATTACTTCACATGTATATTGATATATTGTGTGCCTTTCCAGTGGATGGGTGAGAGGTAGAAAGGAGGGAGAGAATCTGGAATTTGAAATTTAAAAATAAAAGAATGTTTAAATAAATGAATTTTAAAAACATTAGATCTTATTATCATTTGAATAGATGAAACCATAGATCTCTTGAAATATGGGCAAGCCATTGAGCAAGGCCTCGAGAATACAAAAACCAAAAAAATTCCCTGCCCTTAAATAATTTATATTCTACTAGATTAGAATAAAATAATATATACTTGTTGTTCTTCTGGTATTTCAGTCCTGACCCCATTTGGGATTTTTATTGGCAAAGATATTGGAATAGTTTGTAATTTTCTTCTCTAGTTCATTTTATAGATGAGAAAACTGAGGCAAAGTGTTAAGTGACTTGTCCAGGGACACACAGCTAGTAAGTGTTTGAGGACAGATTTGAACTCAGGAAAATGAGTCTGACTGACTCCAGGTCCAAGAGCTCAATCTACTGGGCCACACATTATCTGCCCAAAGGAGACATAGAATGGCAGTTAACAGAAGGTGCATCCAAAGTAATTTTAAAGAGGATGATAGTTTTAATTCAATGGGTAGGGAAAGCAGGAGGGCAGGAAAGGTCCCCTATAGGAGGTAGAATCTAACTTGTGACCAAAATCACTTAAATAATAAGGTCAACCAGGATTTCAAGGCAAAGCCTCTGGGACAGAAACTCTGGTAGAAACACTAGGGACAAATATACAACAAAGACTTAAGCAGACTATTAGTATGATTATGATTATTACCATTTTTTGTTATTGCAGTTATTGTTATTATTGGTGACAACATTCAGAGATAATTAAGACAATGTCAAGCCTTTGTCTTCACAGAACTCAAATTAGGGATATCCCAAATAAACACTAATAAACATAATTCAGCAGTTCTCAAGCTGTGGGTCACGACCCGTTTGGGGGTCAAACACGTCGCCTAAGACCACTGGAAAATATATATTTCCAATGGTTTTAGGAACCGAAACACCACTCCTCTATCTGTCTCCAGGCGGGTCTGCCCACATGCAGATATGCCCACATACAAGTATTAAAGGGTCCTGGCATTAGGAAGGTTGAGAACCACTGATATAAATGAAATACAAAATGGGACACCTGAGAGAACCATCAATAGAGATACTTTTAGGGGAAGGGTAGAGTTAGGAGCTATGATTTAATCAGTGTTTGGGGACTATGTAGAAATTTCCTCTACTTCTTGTAGATCTGGAATAAATCTATAAACTGATAAATCTTCTAAAGCTTCCTGCAGACACTGAGAAGTCAAGTACCTCAATGATGATCACAGAGCCATTACGGGCCAAAGGTAAAACCTGCACCCATGTGGTCTTGACTCTGTCTACTCTACCGTGCTGAAAAGTAACCAATCCATAAACGCCACTATGGTTAATAGTCCCATCACTACTACAGTCTGGTAATAGCATTGCCTGGCTTGGTTGGGCATCTGCTCTGGTCTGGTCCAGAGGGGGCTGGTTCATATACTATACACCATACTTGTCAAAGCAGACAAAGCATAGCTAGAGAGTGGAAAGAAAGAGTAGGGGAGAATACAGGCTGTGTATGATCAGCAAAGGGGCAGCAATATTGTATCCTGAGCTAAAGTGGTTTTAGAACATTGAATGTTAGAGCTGGAAAGAGCCTTGAAAGTTTAAATCTAGAGAAGACTTTACAATTAGAATATTAGAGCTTGAAGGGAAGTTAGGAAGGGAACTTTGAATGTAGAACACATAGAGCTGGAAACTTAGAACACAGAATTTCAGAAAATCATAGGACTCCAAAGTGGAAGGGAACTCTGAATGTAAAAAATAGGGGAAAGACTGAGGGAAGGAAAGAATTTTGAAATCCAAATGAAAAAAAAAACAGAAATGTTAAAAATTGTTTTTACATGTAATTAGGGAAAATTTTTTTAATTCACAAAATAAATGTTGAATATAAAATGTTATAGCTGGAAGGGAATTAAGGACAAAGAATGTTCTAACTGGAGGTGATCTTAGAACATAGTTGCAACATGTCAAAAAGACCTTTGAGAAAGAGGTCACCTGCATTTTCTATCAGACAAAGTCAAGGCCTAAGAGATGCTAATCATGTCCCCAAAGTTACTGGGTAGCTAGAAAGCAGAGACTGGGATTCAATCACAGGTCAACTAATTCCAAATCCAGGGTTTAAATTAAATATAGCCTAAGAACAGAGGGGTTGCAGTCACAAGAGCTTGCAATCGTATTCCACTCTGCTGTCAGACGAGTTTATATATAAGATCCCACTTGATACCTACAACCACCCTGGGAGGCCAGTAGAACAAGTTAACACCCTTTTATAAATTAGGAAACTGAGGCACAGTCAAGCAGAACAATTTATTCACTGTCTTGAATTTACAAAAAGGCAGGGCTAGGAATAAGGGCTGAAACCTTTCAGAATCTGAATGAAAAACCCCACCCCCCTACAATGCCCACTTAAACCAAACTTTTCAAATACTCTCCCCAAAGAAGTTATAAGAGAAAAAGGTCTAGAATTTTCATTTCAATCCACCAAGTATTTAGTGAGGCAGGGCAAATTATGGGCTAGAGAAGGGAGGAATTCGTGACAAAGAAATCAGATCATAGGATTTTGAGAAATAAGATATTTACAAGGTCCATCCCTACAGGTCATTTCCTAAATCTTCATCTCTGCAGGTTATGGCCATTAGCCCAATAATCACCAAAGAGCTGTGGGATTTGGGGTTTTCGGTTTTTTTTAACTCTAAATTTATGTCATTCTTCTTAGAAAATGAGCCCCAATCTATGTCCTGAGGGCAAGTCCAAGCACCAGTCTACAACTCAGATCTCTTGCCTATGCAAATTAGCTACTCAAAATTGGACAGAGTCTCTGACCAGGTGCCAGAGCGACACATTCTTATAAAGTATTTATGGGTCACAGTGTAAACAGGTTGTTGGAGATGATCTCCATTGTGAAGCAGTTTTTTTTAGAGGTTTAATCATTTGCGCTATTCTCATATGATCCTCACAAGGACTCTAGGAATTAGGTGCTATTATTACGCTTTTACAGATAAGGAAACTGAGGCACAGAGAGGTTAAGCCACTCTGCCTTGGGTTATTCAGGTACTCTATTCACTATACTACCTAGCTGCCAAAAGCCTGGCATTGGTGTCAGAAAGACCCTGGGTTCAAGGTCTGACTCTGACTCATACCAGCTAAGTAATCTTGGGTAAACTTTCAATGCCTCAGTCAACTCTCTAAGACAGAAAATGTCACTGGATGGAGTTTTAATTCTAGGAGTTCCCGACACTACCTAAATTACAGGTTTGTGTCAATCATTTAATAAACACATCAATAAAAAGATAAATAAATTAAACAAACTGTGGCTCAGAAAGACACAGATGACAGATCTCAACAGGAACCTAGAATCCTTAGAGAAAGACCTTGGAATCCACTCAAATAAACTCTTACTGCACCCAACCTGGCCTGTTATTTACTGCCATTCATACCGGGCCTTCCTCCATAACTTCATTCTTTTCTCCTCTTATCTCCCCACAGATAGGGCCTTGTTTTGACAGAGAATTTGTCAGATCCTTCTGGAAAAGTCAAAACAAAACCTCTCAGGCAACTGGGAATGTGAAACATAGCTGCTTTGATATTCACCCAGTTAAGCCAAATGTTTGGAAGTCCATTCTGTTTTTGTTTCCCTTCCAAGGTGGAATTGATTACAAAGACCTTACTTAGTCAATGAAAAAGTCCTTGCCCCCAACTCAGAGAGAAAAGGATAGAAGTGGCTGACTTGTTTCTGGAAGACTCAAAAGCCTGAGGCAAGATGCTTAGGACTGGTGGGAAGAGGAAGATTGCCTGAACTTTGCTTTTTCAGAATGATCCCTCAGTGACTAAGAATATGGATCTTAAACCCACTGATGTTCCCCAAGAGCAAGGATTTAATTTTTCATTTTGAATCAATTCTTCTCTGGACCTAGCAATGTGCTAATTACTTCTCCCAGCGTGTTAAGCCTATGGCAGGGGTGTGGTAGACAGAGCATGGCATCTGGATGGCAGAAGACCTGGGTAAACAGTTCTATGATTTGTTTGGGTGACCCGAGGCGAGCCACTTAAGCTCAGTTTCTTCATATAGAAAACTGGGAGGCAGGGAAAGGAAACATGCAAATTAGGGGAATGATCGCAGAAGGATTTGTACATGTTTATACTGAGGCTCAGAATGGTATAATGGATAGGGTGCTGAACTTGAAGGCAAGAATACCTGGATTTAAATCCTGCTCAGATACTAGCCCTTCGATCCAAGGCATGTCCCCAAATCTGTCTGGGCTCCAGTTTCCTTATCCGTAAGATGTCAGGACTGAATTAGATCAATAATTTCAAGCTTAAACCAAAATGGATCCCTGCTATTTATCACATTGACTTAGAAAATGAAAAACAGTTTTTATTTATTTTGTTTAGCATTTTAATGTGGTTCCGGCTGTACTTGGGAGCTTTTCAGGATGCAAGTTTGACAATTCTGGATCAGATGGGGTCTCTTCGAACTCTCAAATTGTGTGATTCTGTGAAAACTGAATGTTTCTAGGCCTACAGAGTAGAGGATGAACGTTTCTCCCTAGCTCTTGGATTTCAAATCTTA
Organism: Pseudocheirus occidentalis; assembly: GCA_028646575.1. Taxonomy (NCBI): domain Eukaryota; kingdom Metazoa; phylum Chordata; class Mammalia; order Diprotodontia; family Pseudocheiridae; genus Pseudocheirus; species Pseudocheirus occidentalis. Next base: position 172,969,794 of record CM053601.1, on the reverse strand, counting down.
TACAGGTAAGATTCCAAACCACAGTGACATTTTTATAAGACCAGCGATGAGGGGCAGGACAAAGTTAGAAGTTGATCAAGTTTCATCGCTTTTTTTTTTAATCATACAGGCAAATTCTAGACACTAAAAGGTCACCCTCAACCAATGTCATTTTGGGATAACATCATGGAAACATGAACAATCAGAATCACCATTTCGAATTCAGGAGGGACTTCAGAGGTCACATATTCCAACACAGACCGATATAGAAACTCTCTACAATATCTGTGACCATAAGTCATTTAGCCTGTACTTGAACATTTCTATTGATGGGAACTACCTCTTTACTGAGGCATTCCTTTTTGGTCTAATTCCAATTGGTTTTGTTGTTGTTCAGTCGTTCATACTCTTCTTGACCCAGTTGGGGGTTTTCTTGTCAAAGATACTGGAGTGGTTTGCCATTTCCTTCTCCATTGAATTTTACAGATGAGGAAACTGAGGCAGGCGGGGTTAAGTGACTTGCTTCTGGGTCACACAGTCATTGAATATCAGAGACTGAATTTGAACAGAGGAAGATGAATGTTCCTGACTCTAGGCATGACGCTCTATGCAATATGGTGCTACCTAGCTACCCCTCAAACTGCCAATATTTGACTCTTTGCAACTTGCACACTGCCTCTAGTTCTATCCTTCACTGACAAGCAGAACAAGTTAAATGCTCATCCAAAAATCAGCTCTTCAAATGCATAAACATGAATCATGTCCTGCCCCATCTAGAGGCTTGTCTTTTCAGGCTAATTATCCCCATTTCTTTATATGATACGGCCTCCAGAACACTCAGAGTACTAACCACTCCCTGACACGCTCCGCTTTGCCAGTGACCTCTCTCCAAGTCAGTGCCGAAAACTTAACACTCCATATATGTCCTGTCCAGAGAAGAACACAGGAACCCATCACCTCTCTTGCTCTGGGAAAGAGGAAGGGAACAAACATTTCCTAAGCACTTACAATGTGCCAGGTACTGTGCTAAATCCTTTACAAATATTATCTCCTTTGACCCTAACAATAACCCTATGAGGTAGGTGCTATCATTTGACAGTTGCAAGTGAGGTACAGAAAAGTTCAATGATCCTTGCAGGGTCATATCACTGATAAGCATTGGAGCCCACATTTGAAGTCAAGTCTTCTTAACACTAAGCTCAATGCTCCATTTACTGTTCTACCTGGGCGCCATGTAGACAATGACCTGGACGCAGAAACAAACAGAATGTCACCATGTCAGCTTATAAAAGTGCAGCCCAACTCGTTTTGGATTGAACATCACAGTACTGGTTCATCTCTTTGCTAATATTCTACTAAAACATGGAACTTTTTTTCATATGAACTTTTAGTAACCATACCTACCTCATCCTATCCTCACCCATCCAATGCTTGCTGTTCATATGGAATCTTCCAAATAAATGCACTTTGACTCTTGGTAAAATACTGAATTATTCCAACATAGGTGACACTTTAAGCCACTGTGATTTAAAAAAAAATAAAACCAATGGTGCAAAGGAGAACTTGGTTAGAGGATGAGCAAAATCTATTATAGCTTTTCGCTACTATCTGGTTCAATGGCCTTAAGTGATAGGACACTGAGACATTATGTCCAAGGTGACATAGGTAATGAGGCTGAGTTCAACTTTGAACCCAGAGGCTTTGGCTCCAAATTGTGTTTTTGCCATTATACCATGCTTTATTTATGCTGGGAAGGCTGCAGGACCTGAATAAGGATCCTACCTTTGAGAATCATTATATGAATGTGGGCAAGTCACTTAAGGAAACTTCCTTATCTACAAAATGGGCAAGATGGTACACTTTATTTAACAGAATTAAAAACTGTATGAAAAAAAGTTTTTCAACCCCAATGTACTATACAGTACTATATAAATTCACTATGTGAAGTATGATATAAATATGGGTTGTTAGGTTAGTTGAAAATGATAATAAAATAGAACAAATGACCCCATCACCTTGTTTTTCTCAGGATCCTAGTTTAGAAACTGTCAAGTATTCAACACAATGTTTAGCATATATTAAGTCTATAAATGGTTTTTTATATACACACACACATATGTACAGGTACACATACATATCTCAGTCATTATCGTTATTAACCTTAGAGCAAGAGTGTTCTAGTAAACACCTTAAGGACTGACTCTCAAAAAAAAAGTGTGGGCTGAGCATTATTCACATTTTCTTACTTCTACACAATCAGCAGAACAATAAATCAAACTGATTTGTAGGGTCTGAGGACCTGAGAAGTGTATATGCTCACACTGAACATTTAGCAATCAGTTCTTTCCAGCCACTATGAGCTGGATCTAGTACATCCCTGTTTTAGAGACACCCAACCTTCTCTCTTTAGAAAGGAAGAAACTGGGATTCAGAAAATTCCATCATAGCCCAGGGGCACAGTGCTGGTCTAACAGCTAGAATTTGAACTTGAACTCAGGGGTGACTCCAAATTTAGTGCTCTTTTCATCATATCATACTGATTTCCCCCTAACTAATGACATGTAGTCTTAGGAATATGTGGTGTTATGTTTTGCAAAATATGGTCAGCCTTCATGAAGGGAGAAATAGTGAGCCCTTATCTAAAAGACACATGGGAACATACAGTGGGGCAGGAAGGAAACTTAGAAGCCACTGACACCAATCCCTTCATTTGATAGTTGACCAAAATACCATTCAGAGACATACTCCTAGTCTCAGAGTTTGTAAGTATCTCAAGTGGGAGGTCAACAGAAGAAAGCACCACTACTATGGGTAAAAATAAGGAAAGCAACAATAGTCATTATAATTGGTGGTGAAAAGAAAGGTGATGATGGATCCCATTTCTGTACTGCTTTATGGTTTACAAAGACCTTTCAACTTAATGCAGTAAGAATTTAATGAGAATTAGTATATGTTAAACACTGTGCTAGATACTCAGAATTACATATATTATATATATATATTATATACACATTATAATACACATAATATACATATGTGTTTATCTATACGTATATATGTATACACACATAAATGTATGTTTTATATGTGTGTATAAGTTTTTGTTCTGTCATTTTCAGTTGCATCCCACACTTTGTGACCCCATTTGGAGTGTTCTTGGCAAAGATATTAGAGTGATTTGTGATTTCCTTCTCCAGATCATTCAGATGAGGAAATCAAGACAAACAGGGTTAAGTGACTTGCCCAGGGTCACACAGCTAGTAAGTGTCTAAGGCCATATTTGAGCTCAGGAAGATGCGTTTTCTTGACTCCAGGCCTGGCACTTGGTCTACTGTGCCACCTAGCTGCCCATATACATGCAAATATATACATAAAACCCTATATATACATATATACATATACACATATATACACATACACATAAACACGTACACGCACACACAACAATCCTGGCTCTCAGTGAGTTAATACTCTACATTGTAAGCTTCGGGAGAATAGAGATTTTTTTGTTTAGTATCCTTAGCATTTTGAAATTTATGGCACTTAATAGGTGCTTATTTAAAAAAAATAGTTTGTTGACTGAATGAGACTGGAGGACTAGTGTGTACCAAGATATGAATCTATGTGTGTGTGTATAAATACATATAACTATATATGTGTATATATAAATATATGCATATATACATGTATGTGTATAATATATACTGTATTCGTGTGCACATATGCATATGTACATATACTCACATGCAGACATATCTATCAATGCAGTGACTGCTGAATCTCTTCTCCTTCTGCATGTTTACCCTGACATCTGTGGTCCCTCGCACCAGTCACTCCCTTGCCACCTGTGATGTATACCATGCAAACACATCTGTGTCCATTTCCTCTCTCCCTCCATCCCCCAAGCCCCCAGCTCCACAAGGCAGCAGATTGCGAGGTCTTTGCAAGCAAAGGCTTCATAATTTTTGTCTTCAGGTCTCCTAGCGTCTTGTAGGTAACACGAGCTTAGGATCTCTCCACTGAATGTTTTACTCCATTTTCATATAAGGAGACTGAGGCTCAGCAGGAGCAGGACTGCTCATAGTCAGACTGAGAGCATGGATTTGCTGCTGCCACAGCCAATGTTCCATGCACAGCATTATGTTGCAGATAGCACAGGTTTCTGCTGATTACAAATTCTGCCCTGACTCAGTAATCATGGAGCAAACTCCAGGGACTGATGAAGCAAGCTCAGAGGACTGAAACAGTTTGCCAACTGCACTAGCTCTCTGGGCCAAGTGAGGGTCTGGGCATGTGTAGAGGGCCACATAGACAATAGAGCCTGTGCTCTCGTGTAGGGGCCCGGCACACGTTATATAAATGGTGCAGTTAAAGTGCCCTAATATTACTCTGCCCAAAGCACCTAGGAAGTATGTCCCTGCTCAGTCGGAGGCAGCCTGAAAGGCCAAGCAAAGCCCCTTACAATGAACAGTAGACAACAGATCAACAGACAGGGCTAAATGCCTTCATACAGATATATCTTCTGTTCCTTCCTTGGCTGGAGTGAATAGCAGCAGGGTTGGGCTTGAAGTGATGGCCCGGTGCCGGGAAAGCACTTTGGCACATGCCGGGAGATGTGAAAGGCTCTAATGAGACCCATTTCACAATTCATTGGTCCTGTGCATTAAGCAGGCAAAGATTTCTCTAGGAGACTTTTTTCTGCAATTTATCCTGCTGCCCAGGTCATTCCATGGGCAAGCAAATGGGGTGCCACCAAAGCTTTCCTTCCCCTTACTTTAAAATGAAATGAAACAAGAACCACAGCACCACGCAACAATACATGTTACAATACATATTTGGGCAGAAGGGCTGGGAAGAGACAGTTGGCAAATGAGATCCACCAGCTTCATGGGACTCTTCAGCAGACCTTGATGAGGGCTGCAGGGCTTGTGAATCCTTCCAGGGCTTCCCAGAGTGGAGGCTTTTATACACCCATTCATTGTTCTTTCTAATTGTCAGAGACTGCAGCACTACAATTGCCTGAAGCCATGCAATTAACAACGCACCTCAGCTCCAATCCTAGGAATATGCTCAGTGTCTGACCAACAAGGAATAAGCCTCACACCCTGCCTCCATCACAGGCTTTCCCTATCTAAGCAGACGGGAGTTGGGATGGCAAGCAGAAGCCGGGAGAGAAGACTCCAAAAGAGTCACTGATTTGGAAAGAGGAAAACACAGGGGAAGGAAAGAAAGAGTAAAGGTGGGAGGAAAGGAAGGCTGCAGGAAGGGAGAAACAGCGGGAGGGAGAAAGGAGAGGAAGGAGAGGAAGGAGAAAGGGGAGCGGAGAGGATGGGGAGGAGAGAGAGAGAGGAGATGGAGAAGACATGGGCAGAAAGAGAGAAAGGAGAACTGCTCAGGGAAATTGAAAGACATGGAACTTGTGGCCGGAGCCATTGCCATGGCAACGCTCAAACAATACAGAGAAAGCCTTCATAGTTCCATAGCTGCTTCTCTGAATACCCCTAGGCACATGTTAACTCTTTGGCTTGTCTCTTTAGTAAAGGAAGGGAAAAGAAGTGTCAGTAAAGGGGGAAAGGAAAGAAAGGAAAGGAAAAGGGTTTGTTTTGGTCACCCATCAGAATCCGTATAAATAAATTAAATCCCTTTATAAAAGTTACCCTTAGAATTGTAACATATTATAGCTAGAAATGACCTTAAAACATCACAGAATGTCAGAACTGAAACAGAGAATGTCAGAGGTATTTAGTATCTGAGCGTAGAAGGCTAGAGACAGAAGGGACCTCACAACACAGAACATAGGCTATTGGTGCTAGAAAGGACTTACAAATCCTAAAGTAGCCTTAAAAACACTCCAAGCCCCTTGAAAAAGAATCGTCTACTTGTCCATTCTCTAGGCCCTGGACCTGGATGGATTCAGACCCATACTACTGTTGTTTTCACTACCTCCTCCTCCATCTTCATCATCATCATCACCACCACCATCATCACCATCATTTTCACCATCATCCCTTTCAAGAACCACTGGCAGTGCAATGTGGCACCTCTGAGAACATCTGAGATTCCAGCACAAGATTCCAGAAGAGAGACAGGGCTCAAATTTGGCCAAAGCTAGCATCATCCATTTAGAACTAGAAGGGCCCACAAAGGCTAACTGCTCCAACTCCCTCATTTTACAGGCTGAAGTCCAGAGTGTTTAATTAAGAATCTTATTTAAGGTCAAATAAATGGTAAGCAACATAGGCATGATTAGAACCAAACTCCTCAGACTCTAAATATGGCTCCCTTTCCACTAACCACACTGTCTTCTATCTGAATCTGTAGAAGGATACCTGGCCTGGATCCCCAAAACCTCACTGATCCAATATCTCCCATATTTATTTTACTATCTTGATGGGTGGTACAAACATTCCATCTTCCAGAGAGATAAGATGACTTGCTTATATAAGTTAAGTACAAGGCAGGTTCCATATTTCAATCCACATGTCCAGATTCTAAATCTAGTGCTCAAAGAAAATACCATATAACAGGGATAAAATTTGTGACTTGGCAGTATTCATTCCACAATTAAATATTAATGGAAAATAAAAAGAGGACCCCACAAAAACAAAAGGGAAAAACCAAAAACCTTCCAATGGACAATTCAACCATAGAATGCCTCTTTGACGTTTGATGTGGAAAGAACAGAATCTGAAGACCCAGACATTTGTTCTTTGGCTGTAGCTTTTACCAAATGATTTTTGTACTTTTTTTGTTTTGTTTTGTTTTTACTCTCAATTTTCTGCCATAAGAGTCCACAGTTTCAAAAACGTTTTTGTGAGAAACATAATCAATTAACTGGCAATAAATCAACAAAAAACATACAAACAATAAACAAAACAGTTTTTAAAAAGCCAACAAATAAGCAATTATTAGGTACCATGTCCTAGAGCAGTGGTTCTCAACCTGTGGGTCACGACCTCTTTGGGGGTCAAATGACCCTTTCACAGGAGTCACAGGGGTTGCCTAACACCATCTGAAAACACATATTTCTGATGGTCTTAGGAACCAAGACGTGGGGCTCCTCTGTCTGTCTCCAGGCGTGTCTGTTCACATGCAGATAAACCAACGTACGAGTATTAAAGGGTTGCAGCATTAGGAAGGTTGAGAATCACTATGCTAGAGGTTATATACATAGTATGTGAGTATACAGTGTGAGTGCATACATATACACAAACACACACATTCTCCTACTGGCTCATTCCTATAGAGTCAGAAAGTTGGATTATGTGAAAAATCACCACTTCCTACCTTCTTCCCAAAATGTTCATTTAACCAGGCCTTAAATCTAGGAAAACATTTTCTATTTCAATTTTTCTTAACCAAGTCTATGTCCACATTAGATCCTGACTCACCCCTAACACCATTTGTCTTTGAGATCAGAATGAGAAATGTTCATTTGACTATACACATAAAACTATAAAAACAATATTATTAAACAGTGTTTGTCAAACCCATCCCCCCAAAACAAGCAACTAATTCACTGGCATTTGAGAGAAACATCAAAGGTTATGGAATGGTGTTTAATAAGGCCAAATTATCAGTGCACTGTCATTAAAAACAAAGCAAAAAGCAACAAATAAATATAGCAGTCTTATTCTTTACTGCAAATGTAATGTGAATGCTCTTTATTTTCATAATACTTTCATGTCTTTCATTCATGGAATAGGTAACAGTCTTCTAGAAATTCTCTGAGTTGAGCCCAATATTTTATTGACTCTCTCAGTATTCATTCTTTATTACAAATGTAACTCGAGTACCCTTTATTATCATAACACTTTCGTGTCTTTCATTCATGGAGTAGGTCATATTGTTCTAGAAATTCTCTTTGACTCTGTCCCAACATCTCACTCCAGGGTATGCTGGTAAATATTTAACAACTGGCTCTCTAGCAGCATTAAAAGAAACAAATAAACAAGTATATACAACACTTTAAAGTTTAACTTGCATTATTAACAATTTTCTTCCTCATTTTCTTAAGTCTAGAAAACCAACAAAATAATAAATCAAGCCCTGATTTGTAGCATTTGCCAATTTTCAAGGTGTCAATGATAACAATGAAAATTTAACAATCTGCTTTCCAGAGTCAGTACATACTGGGTAAGAGCATACCACTGAAATTCTCCCTTCATTTAAATGATCATTCTAGAAGATAAATCTTAGCTCTACACTTCTATATTTGTTTGTTAACTTGGAGAGACAGTAGGATTTGCACTGGCCTCAGATTTGAAACTGAATGTAGCTACATTATATTATAATTATATTATACATATTATATTAATGTAGCTATATTATATATAGTATCTATATTATTTCAGTTTTTCTTATACCATTGAAAAATGTGTCTAATACAAAATGTGGATGATGATGATGATGTTGATGATGGTGGTGGTGGTGACAATTCCTAATTTTTGACAAGTCACAGAACCCTAGAATTTCAAGTTAGAAAGGGACCTCAGAGATCACTGAGACCAATTCTGAGCAAGACTCTGAGCAAGATTCTTCCAAAATATTTGTGACTAGAAGTCATCCAGACTTTACTTGAAGAAGGAACTCAAGGAATAGGAAATATCCTACCTCCCCCAAAGGAGCCCAGCTTAAGCATCTAATTTCTTTTAATCAATCTTTATATGAACAGGAGACCCTTTACCTACTTGGCTACCCTCTTTTCAACTCTCTTCAGCTTTCTAATGTCCTTCCAAAATGGTACCCAAAACAAGAAACCATACTCCCTATATGGTCTATCCATAACACAGGACAATGGGACAACCTTCTTTCTAGTTCTGAATATTTTGTTTCCCTTAAGAATCTTCTCTATGATTGTCATAGCTTTCTTGGCTGTCACATTGGATTGTTGACTAATGCTCAGCTTAATATCCACAAAATATTCCAATTTTTTTCACATTAACTGCTATCTAATCATGCCACCCTTATCTTCTACTGAGAAGTTGATTTTTTTTTGTAATCCAAATATAAGACTTTATATATCTTCATTAAATTTCATCTTACTTGATGTGGCACAATTTTCTAGGCTGTCAAGACCTTATTGAATACTGATTGTTATTTCGTGTGTGTTGCTATCTCTCCCAGCTTGATGTCTTCTGAAAATGTTGTTAATATTTCATTTATAGTTTTATCTAAGTCCTTGAAAAGCAAAACACAACAACCAAAGACTAACCACTATGGGGGCAAGTACAAAAAATCCCTAGGATACTTCACTGGAAAATTCACTTCAACCTGATGTCAAACCATTCCAGACTACTCACTGGTCTCAACTCTAACTATCTACCCTAGTTATACTGATACCAAGCACAATTTGGTCTATCTTTTCTCCATGTATAGCATGAGATATTTATCAAATACTTTGTTCATAAGGCATATTCATGCCATGCCCACAATCTGCCAGTATTAGTGACCCAATTTAAAAAAAGAGACATTATAATTCTATTGCTCCACTGTTAGTCTTCCCATATGTAAAATGGAGAGAAGTCTATCTATTCAGCCTCCTTTATGGAGTCACGGGGAAAACGTTCTGTCAGTCTTAAGGTAAGCTCATATATTAAGCATCAGAAGTCTTTCTCTTTTTTCTGTATCCTCTACTGAAAGTAAGGTCTATGGAGAAGTTCCTGTTAATTGAGCTTTAGCTGTTCAATTCAGAAAGCAGTTAGTAACGGCCTACTCTATAACAGGCACTGTGCTCAGTCCTGGAGATATACCAAAGACAGAGAGTCCTTTGCTCTTAGATTCTAATGGAGACACACATACAAGTGAATAAGGTTCATACCTAGTAAAGTGTATGCTTAGGGTGCATTGGGGTAGGGAGGAAAGGATGACACCCTGAAGGACCTCTTGTAGGGGATGGAAACATTTAGGGATTTCAAGAGTCAGGGATGGGGAAAACAGGAATGGGGGGGACAGAATGTGCAATATTCCCAAGGCTGAGATTTCTAAGCCTGGTTCAGGGTGTCTTCACCTGGTCATGCCTGTTGGGTTTAAGGAACTTTTAAGGAAGCTTTTATAGCAAAGAAAGGATGAAGCAGTAGCAGGCAAGAGTTCGGTCCAGCTAACTTTTATTAAGGGTTTTATTTAGAGATAACACTGACACATCCTCCATTTTTATCATGACAGCTATCCAGACAGGCTATTCCCATAAAATGCCCCATCTGCCCACATTATACCTTCTAGCTATTGTCTTTATATTCAAGGCAAATATTTTCTCTTCCATCTTTGTGTGGATGACTAAGAACTCAAACAAAACTAAATCCAGGGGCTAACAAAGAAAAGCAGTTTGGCAAACCTAACTAATGTAGCAGCTATGGCCAATAATATAAGCACCATTCATAGAGGCGTCATGGTAAGGGGAAAGGAGTCCTGAATGGGTAGTCAGAGAACCTGTGTTTAAATCCTACTCCCATCACTTACTAACTGTGTGATCCTGGACAAGTTATTTGTTGATACTTGTCCTCCATTTCCTCATCTTCAAAATGAAGGTTTTCTACTAGAAGGCTTACAAGGTCATTTCTATGATGCTATGATCAATACCTATTATCCTGTAGCTCTCCAAGCAAAGGACACAATTGTATTTCCTCATTTCTACTCTGCAGTCAATACTGGAGACTTGTGTTCCACGGTATCCTTGTCTATTTTGGGGTATACCTCTTATTTACATTGTTAAATTTATTGTCTCTGTTTTCCTGGTTCTGCTTACTTTGCTCTGCATCAATCCTTGACTCTTCCCATGCTTCTCATATTCACTATTTCTTATGGTACAATAATATTGCATTAAATGACAAAATTTGTTTTGGGATCCCCCTAATTAGCATTTGTTTTATGTCTTTTTTTTCTATCAGGAATACTAGGAATATTTTTATATTTCTTCCTGTCTTTGACCATCTTCTATCAATTGGGTTATATCAGTCAGCCAACAAACATTTATTAAGCAGTTACTATAGAAACTACAACTATTAATCAGTGGTAGGCATAAAGGAGAAGAAGGCAGAAATCGACTAGTCCCACAGTTCCTACTTTCAAGGAGCCTATATTCCATAGGAAATCATTCTTACTTACAGAATTTTATAATTTATATGATTTTTATATACCCAAGAATGAGATTCACGAGTCAAAGGGTATAAATACTTCTAATGTATATTTCTAAATAGTCTTAAGAAATCCACATGGTCCCAATCTGGATCTTCAATCCTTTAATTAGACCAAATTTAGCTGCAAAGAAAATACAATAATGTCTATTCCCTCTGATACTCATCATGGGGTAGATATAACCCTGGTTTCACAGAAGCACAATATTTCAGAGAGCAACCTACAACTGGCATAAAAAAGTCCACCCATTCAGGAACAAATTGACCAAAAATCTCCTCTCCAGCATCCTTGACAAGCTGCTCTTTGAATCGCCCACCACCTCTGAAGGCAGGCCAATCTGCTTTGGGATAGATCGCACTGGAGAGAAAGTGTTCCTTATATCCTTATATAAGCCGAAATTGGCCTCTTTGCCACTTTTCCCCATTATTCCTTGTTCTGCGCTCTGGGGATAAGCACAAGAAAACTTCCAGGCAACTATAGTAGTAGAGTCTAAGCGTGGTTGAGTCTTAACAAGCTGAAAAGTTTTCTAGGACAGGACTATTGATGGACTGTATGTCTGTAGACTAAGGGCCAGCCTAAGTAAATAGCAGGGAGCTCTATCTTCAGAGGTTTGGTCACCTGGAGTGTTTTTCTTATGCAACAGAACTCACCAAATCACTTAAAATAACTTCATTTCAATAAACTCTTCTAAGCTTTGCAAAGTACTTGGCATAACATTACCTCATTGCCCATTGAGATGACTGTTTAGATGTCATAATGGAGTGAGATTCCTTTTGATATGGATGAGACTAGATGATTGCTGAGGTTCCTACGTCTGTGATTTTCCTATTTTACAGATAAGGAAACTGAGGTACAGGTAGATTAAGTGACTTGGCCAAAGTCACACAACTAGCATGAGTCTGAGATAAAATTTGACCCCCAGTTTTCCTGGCTTTGAGTCTAAAAGTCTATCCATTTATATCTGTATTTTTAACCTATAATCCATAAATTGGCATACATATATATACATGCTTGCATACATACATGTATGCATATACCACACATATTAATATATATACAATATGTATTCATTTCTATTTATTTCCTTTGTAAATATATATATATATATACATATAGAGTGGATATATGTCTCCTCTCTACATATATGTGCATATATACATATATGTATTTAAGTCTGTGTGTGTGTATAATTTTATGCACTTCCAAACATGATTCTCAGAAGGGGTCTATAGGCTTTACCAGATTTTCAAAGGTGTCCATGCTACACACTCACCAAAAATACCCCAAACACTCAACATTTCCTTCCTCTACATTGGTTCTTCATTCCAATGGCACTGTCTCCACGTGGCCTCCACAGCCATCGATGCCAGGGCAGTGCTCTTGCTTAGAAAAACTGGACTTAGCCTCAGGTCGGGCCTGCTTTAACCCGAAGTAAACTACAGGAGTACAGTCCTAGCATCCAACCATGGACCCATAATCCTATTCAAATCTCTCACATTTCACGTCTGTTAACAATTGAGGATCTGTGATGTGCTTCTTCATAACCGGTCCCAGAAGTCTGTGAAATAATAATAATCAATCCACTCAGAATTCCTCCTTGATGTGGCACGGCCATAAGTCCCCCTGCACTGCATTTATCAAAATGGGGTCAATATCGTTGGTTTTCTGTCCCTCCATTTGTCAGGATGATTTTCACTTGCAGGGTTGACTCTGGGTAAAAGCAGCATGAGAAAGTCCAGTGAACAATCTCTCTGTTGTCAATCCTGAGCAAGCAGGCCAGGGCAAAAAGAAGTGCCAACATGGATCATTTTTCTTGACCCTCCAAGGTCATTGAGCAGGTCTCAGGAGACCCTAAAGACAGAAAGATGGCCACAGAGTGCCTGCAGCTGCCTCTCAGAATCCCAGGTTCTGTCTCTGAATAGCAGCCTCTCTCTAAGAGAAAGTCTTGGAGGGAAAAAATGCTTTAAAATCATGGTCTTCCTTTAAAAAACTTTTCAATAAATGAATGTTGGAAGTGTCTCTAGTTTATAAGAATAAAGCCCATTAGTCTACATGAATTCTTTCTATGCTTTGTTATGTGACATTTAAACTCCCTGAGTGTTAGGGACAGTTTTATTTTACTCTTCTGATTTGTAGGGGGTTGGTCTTCATGTCCCCAGCAACTAGCACACAGCAGAAGTCAACTGAATTCTAAAGAATATCAAATCCAACTATCTGAGCTATTGTAGTATAGGGGAACCCCATTGTTTTTGAAGTCCCTGGAACTGGGTTTATGTTTTTGAATCCCTGGAACTGGGTTTAAATCTTAGTTCTGTTGAGTATTACTTATGTGACTTAAACAGTTCACCTCTCCCTTATGGGGGAGGAATGAGGATTTCCAAATGAAGGAGTTGAATTAGACCAGCTTCTAAGTTCCCTTTCAGGCCAAAATTGATAATCCTAATTGGGGGTGGTGTATTAAGCCTCTGCAGAGCATGGGAAACCAAGGCACCAGAACCCAGTAATAGGTGAAAGAAGGAGAATTTGAATCCATGTTATATGACTTCAAATTCAATGTTTGCATCATGTAATCTAATTTGAACTTCCAAACTGCTGAAAGAATGCTTTTCCTTTCTGAGGGATATATGTATATATGTATGTATGTGTATATATACACATATATTTATATATACACATATATACATATATAAAGCCTTATATTTTATATACATATAAAATATAAAGTGTTTATATATAAACACCTTATATTAATTTTTTGCCTTATTGTTTCCAAAGCGACTTATACTACATTATCGAAGATGCAACTAATGGTGAAGTTGATAGAACACTGAGCCTGGTGTCAGGAAGACCTGAGTTCAAATTCAGCCTCAGGTACTTACTAGCTGTGTGACCCTGGGCAAGTCACTTAACCTAGTTTGTCTCAATTTCCTCATCTATAAAAATGAGTTGTAGAAAGAAATGGCAAACTACCCCCAGTATCTTTACCAGAAAAACCCCAAACAGGGTCTCAAAGAGTCAGACAGGACTGAACAACAACATTTACTACTATATTTAACATATCATTTGATCCCCATAAAAATCCTGCTATTGGTGCTATTATTTGAGTCATTTTCCTGATGAGAAAACCGAGGTAGATGAATTGCCCAGGATCATATAAGCAGCAAATATCTGAGGTAGGATTTAAAACCCTGGTCTTCTTGACTCTGGGTCCAGTGTTCTAACCACTATACTACCTGGCAGCTGGTCTATGTTTCTAGTGGAACATGTAGAACAACTTGGATAATATGTTGCTGAATTTATCGAGTGCAACACAAAAAAGCAAACTGTTCGCATTAGTCTGACATACAATCCTGACTTTCTGTTCTTTGTATATGGAAATGCTCCTTCTATTTGGATGTCAGAGACTGAAAAACAATGACTGTATAACACATTTACCCTCTGAGATTATAACTGAAGAAATGGAACCCCAGAAAAGTTGTGACTTGCAGAAGGTCATAGAGGAGGTCAATGAAACAGCTGGAATTAGAACCCAGGCTCCATAATGACAAAGTCAGCAGCCTTTCTATTGAACCTAGACTGTTCATTTGATTCTTGTAATAACCTCTAAGGTAGGCATTTTATACCTGAAGAAACTGTGGCTTAGACAGGCAAAGAAACTTGCTCATTCACAAAGCTACTAATGTCTGTACTAAGTGTCTAGGGTAGGATTTGAACCCAGGCCTTCCTGACTTTGAGTTCAGTAACCTATCCATTATTCCACTTGTCTAACTGGAGGACCAGGCAATATTCTCTTCATTTTTTTTTAATAAAAGTGCTACATTCTGTATCCATTAAACAGACTCATGGCATAAAGCCACATTATTGTTCCTTTTCACTAAAACTTCATGGGAGGAAAAAACAAAACATTTGTTCTGGGATTTATTTGATTTCTCTAAGGACATGTGCCCCATGAGCAGAAAATCATCTTGTTTTTAACCTACTATTTCATTTAAAGATTTCATATTTTATAGTCAACCTGTTTTCAACAGGAAGCATCAACATGGTTAAAATGTGAGAGCCTATCAGCTATGTTCCAAGCAGGGGAAGCTACTCCAATGCTTTGCTTTAGAAGACTGCTTTATTTCCCATGTACTGCTTCTGGAAGTGTTACTGGAAAAGTCCCTGCCTGGTCATTTCATACCCCGTCCCACTCCCCCAGATACAGACACACATATATACACAAACAGACTTGTCCACATGTGGTTGACCACTGACATTCTTCCCCTTGCTTCACCCTTAATTCCTTCTCAATAGCCAAAGAAAATCTACCTCCAGAAAACTCCCTGCCATTTCCATAAATCTACCTACTCCAATGGCTTGACTTTCCAGCTCAGGCTTTCTGTCCACCATGATCATGAGGGAACAGGTCACTTATGGCAATCTGAGTACAAGCCAGGCCCTATGCTGATGAGACCCATGGAGGGACTATGTTGCTGACGACCTCCCGGGTTATGAATCCCAAAGCCCTCTCACTGATGCTCTTCTGAAACGTGGCGCCAATTTGGGGCCGTCAAGCCGAAGGAGTTAAGCTCCAGACTGTTCTGCGTATCTCTGGCTACTGTACTAGTGAGTGATTCAGTGAAGTGTGAAAATAGTACATCTTTAGATGCACAATCATCTCCAGCTTTGTACATGCTAAAATAGACCACAGATTTCAGCCCACAATTGTGAACAGATTTCAACACCCCTCCCCCAACCTCCCAAGCATATGTGGGGGTGGAAGATCATGCAGGAGGGGAAGGGGTGTGCAGAGCAGGAATGGAAGATGAGCCAGTGAAGAAACCATGATGGGAATTATGTCAAAAAGGCATCGACCTATAGAAGCACCTCATTGCTGTTTGATTGACAGAGGCAGGGTTCATTGCAAAGATGGGCTTTGTAAGTACGGTTTAAGGCTGAACAAGTCAGAGAAATGCATGTATACGTGCATGTATGTAGATCAACCAACAGACCCATATACATACATACATACACACACACACACACACACACACACATATATATTTCAAGTCCTCGCTTTTAATAAGATGCTTTAGTGGCAGCTTAGCATAAATGAGTCCAATATTGCAAATTTAGCCACACAGGAAAAACACACAAACTCATTGCAGAGAATTATGGTAAGATATGCAGAAACCAGCAGGGGGGCTTGTGAAAATTGTGTAATGATTTTTCACAGACTGGCAAACTTACTGCCCATTCTACATACAACCTGGGTACATATGCCCAGAAAAATGCATTAGGTGGGCCTTACTATCCAGCCCTTGGCTTGGTCTAGTTGGGTAGCAGAAGACAGATTTTAATAGAACTAGAGTCAAAGAGCAGCCTTCATCCTTTACTTGGTGGTCCCACTTTCCACGATCACCCCTCAAATTTAAATCTAGTAATATCTGTACAATAGACAGCACTCATGAGAATAAACTACACCAGCACAACCCAAAAACAGCAGGGGGAATACTTTTCCCTTCTCCCCCTACCATTCCTTCTAAGAAAAGAGTTCATAAAAGGCTCTAGTGGAGATTTATAGTTGAGAGATATTATTAACTGATAACACAAACATATTACAGCACCAAATCCAGCTACATCATCTTTCTGCCCCCTCCCCCCCAGCCATATTATATGAGAAAGCCCAAACAGGAAAAGAGATGGTGGGGGTGGGGAGGAGCAAGGGTGGGTGTAGGGTGAAGAGTTCTGTTCAAGCTGTCAGGATCATGCAAGAGTTCTCATCTTCTTCCAGTCTCATTCCACCACCCCTGTCACCCAATATGCTTTAGTCCAAAAGAAGATTCCTGGACTAGGGTAGCAGGAGGTCTGGCCATGTGTTACCAGTCTGGCTCATCCTCACCTAACCCTCACTTTCTGTTAGTTCTGAAGTGCTCATCAGTCATTTGACTCATGCTGTTTTCAGCCCTTTACCAAAGATTTCCAGCTTCTGCTGGGAGCCCCAGAGGTAGGAGGTGGAGGTGGGCAGAAAAGAGGCTAGATAAAAAAAAAATCATAAGCCCACACCTACCAACCAGACTAGCCTTGAGGAGATGAAGGGGACCCATTTTGCCATCAGTCCTCTGTGCTCTCTAAGGTTGTCCCAGGCCCGGTGCTCCTCCCTTCATTCTTGGAGCCCCCCTCCCCACTCCCAATTCATAGGAGTCAAGGAAGTCAATGAGAAGAGCCTGCACCAGTACTCAGATATATTTCTAGCAGAATCGTCCCTAAGTTAGCTACTTATGCTAAAGAATTGTGCTTGCTTCTCAGCAGGCAGGTCCTCGAAGTACCAACAAGGTTGCTTATCACATACTGCCCAAGTCATCCACAGCCTCCCACGTCTAGCCAGTTCTCTGAACCAAAAGAATAGTCAGGGAGGAAGATGTACCTTTCCATCCTTTCATTTTCAGTAGCTCTGGTAGTGGTACAGGGAGTCAAAGAATCTATTTCTGATGTGTATGACATGGAGGGGGCACGATGCACTGGACATATAAGAAAAAAGGGGGCTGTGCAAAGTACAAACACCTCTTCCCAACAGCATCCTCCCCCCATCACCCACTCTCCCTTTCCTCCATCCACCCACCAGCCAGAAGCCATCCTTCATCTGCTTGCCTTATTATCATATTTTCGTGTTCATACATTCTGCTGATCTGCAGTGTTAGGTTGGATAATGAAATCTAAATTGGACCCCTTCGATTTCCAATGGTTAAATATTTGTGCATCTAACTCTTGGGCTGCCATGCAACTTACAGGCGTTCTGGAGTGAGTCAGTCACAAGGCAAACCACCCCACACTGCAGGGGCTTGTTCGGAAGCTTTCTTTGCCAGTGTACATTTGCAAAAGGCGTTTGCCCAGAATGCAGACAACCTGCATCGTTCTAGCAACTGGGGCTTTCGTGAGCAGAGCCTGATTTACGGCGGGCTCTGTCACCCATTCCCTCCCCCTCCTGCTGACCACTAGCCAGGTCTTTAAAACCAAAGCAAAGGGGGCTTCCAAGGGACAAGAGAGCCATAAATCAGCAGGCATTCCCTTCCCCAATAAATAAGCAAAGGATCACTCACTGTATTTCAGACCGATCACGGCAACGTCCAGGTGCAAAATCCAGGAGGTTACGAGCAAGGAAAAAAACAAAACAAAACAAAAAAACAGGATCTTGAAACGCAAAAATAAATAAATAAATAAATAAAAGAGAAAAAAATGAAAAAATCCAACTGCAATTTTCCATCAATTTTAGTCAACACAGGCAAAGCTCCAACCCTGCCCTGCTGATTTCTCTCCCCCAATCAATGCCTCATTCTGGCACGGTCAACTTTTCTTCTCCGAAATTTCTTTGCAGATGTATTATTTATCTCTTCTCTTCTCGTGGAGAAAAAATAAAATAAAATGAAAGAAAAAGCAAACCAAAGCACCTCTGCACAGCAGGTCTTCACTTTTCTGAAAAAAACAAAAATGCCAAAAATTCCCAAACTTTTCGTTCCAAGATTCCTCCTTTCTTGCTTTGCATTTCTTTAATGAAAATACTTTTCCTTTCCGGATCCTCTGTTCTCCATTTTCATTGACCCCCCCTTCTATGTTCCCCCTTCTGTGTGTGGGGCCGGGGTGCTTATTGTTTATTTTTTATTCAGACTAGAACAACACGATCTCCCTCTGGACTGAGGTTGGTCGGTTTCATCTTAGAATGTTCGCGCTTTCTCCTCTCGCCCCCTTTGTACGTATGTATGGATATAGACATTGATTTGTTAAGATCCAGGTCTCACA
>CM053601.1:172924305-172942370 GCA_028646575.1 Pseudocheirus occidentalis | reverse complement strand
TATATATATATTTATATAATTTTAAGATACTTTAGAAGTTTTTGTTCCTGAAAATATTCATCACCTTGTAGCCAGCCTGGTTGTTCTCTCACTCTCCATTTCCCATTTTGCAGATGAGAAAAGTCAAAGACCAAAGTGGTGAATGAGTTGCCCAAAGCCACATAAGGTAAGGTGGAAGAGCCATAATTCAAGAGCTGGTCATCTGACTATGAATGCAGAATCTTTCTAGGGCACCATATACCTGTCCCTATACAGTCTTCAGTTTCTCAGCATCTTGAGTTCAGTGGTTTTGTGGTGAATTATTGTTATACCCTTATAGGTTGTTGCATTTTATATGCCTCCATAGGAAAAAAAAATATATATGTCTCTATAGAAAATGTTATATGGCTATATACACAAATAAACAAACACATTAACATATGTGTTTATATATGCCCACACCTATCTATTTTTAAGGCAGCTAGGTGGTGCAGTGGATAGAGCACCAGGTTTGGAATAAGGAAGACCGGAGTTCAAATGCAGCCTCAGACAGCTACTACCTCTGTAACCCTGGCCAAGTCATTTCACCCTGTTTATCTCAGTTGCTTCATCCATAAAATGAATTGTAGGAGCAATGGCAAACCAATCTAGCATCTTTGCCCTGTGCTTATTTTACAATCCACACAAATTCCCACATCCTCTCACATAGATAATGTCTAGACATGCTTTTTTTAGCCACGACCACAAACAGCTGACTTCTTTTTGATACTGTGCAGTCAATTTTAATGCCTATTTTAGCCATAAAGATTATATATTCTTCTAATTGGTACAGTATTTGGGCATATTTCAAATAAAGCTAAAAAGAAAACTCTGAGTGGACATCCAGAGAATAGAAGCAATGGGTTTCATTTCAGTTCCTCTTTGGTTGTTTTTCCTGAGGCATCATGATGGATTTGGAGTCAGAGACCCAAAATCATCGCTTTGCCATTTGGCTAACATCTCTGGGCCTCAGTTGCATGTCTGTAAGATGAAAGAGTTGTGGTGGCTGGCTATAATGTCCTTGCTAAAACTATGAGCACATGTGAGTTAATTGTGTGTGTGAGTTTTTTCCTAGCTACTATACATTCAAGGTAAAAAAAATGACAAGGGACTTATGGCCTGGAGGGAAACCATTCTGCTCTTCCCCTTTTCCCTCCAAGGAATCACTACTCATAAGGGAAAGGATTAAAATGTATATTACAGAAAATAATAAAAAAAAAAAACAAGGAAACCAGAAACAAACAAAAAAGATTTCGTTCTTCTGAAGTGATTTTGTTTAAAAAGGCACATTCACAGTCCCACTATTATATTCACAATAACCCACTGGGGTTAGGTAATGTCAGTGTTATAGTTCCCCATTTTGGGAAACTGAGGCTCTATACATGAATAGCTCAAGGTCACTTAGATGTTAAGTAGTTGGCTGTAAACTGTTCTTGACACCAAATTAAATGTCCCCCCACCCAGTACATTTCAGAGTGCTTCAAAAATGTGAGAATTCTGCACTGCTGCTCTGCCCCTTTAATTTAGTTTTTAAATATATATTTATGTTTCTTCATTTGTATACTGTCAGCACTATTTCACTGTAGACTATAAGCTCCTTGAAGGCAGGACCATTTCATTCTTGTGTTCATATCCCAAGAGCATGAACATTGTGGGGCACAAAGTAAGAGCTTAAATGGAAGAAATAATAATAACAGTAGACTCTGAGTGAAGGTATTTATTGTTGCTGCTTTTTCTGTTGATTGAATGCAAGTGTATGTTTGAGTTATCTTTGTTGTTGTTGGCGTTGTTGTTGTTAAACACTACTACTATCTCTGAAATACCTTCCCATTCCCTGTCCTAGAATCATCCTCGGTCACCACCAAAGCCCCCCCAGAACTCTAGTGCCAGAAAAGTGCCTCATTTGCTTAAAATAGGGAGAGCTCTGCCCATACTTGGCCTACGTTTGGTATCCGCTAGCATTGTAATGTTCTCCTATGATAAAGCATTCCTTCTAATTGGCCCACGTGCTTTCCATTGTGCTAGGAAATTGTTAGGTTAGCAGTATTTGAAATAATTATTTGAATCTAATCTACTAGCTGTCCCTTCTATAAAAATTAAAAGAAATATAAACACTCTGCAAATGTACCCCATACGGACAATTAGACACGGTACCCTGTAACTGACTGTGAGATTGAAATGTGCCTGAGATATTGCCTCTGTTGAAAGGAGAGGTGGGATTGGAAGGATAACCACATTTATCCTCCTTGGGATATGAGACAGGCTTTATAATCAGGGACTGTCATTTGTTGTGACCAGATTCCCAAGATTTCATCTCAACACCTTTGAACCTGGTGAAAAATTCTGTAAGAATGACCTTTTCAAGGCGATAGTGTGTTAACTGACACACTGGCAGTTTGTGAATCTTTGAGTTGCTCTGTCAAGTTCCCAGTCCTTATTTCCAAGCAGTGATGCTGAGAGCCAATTTGTTCAAAAGTGGGGGTGGGAAAGACCAGTGTAAAAGTGCAGTCTTTTTCAATGAAACCAAAGCCAGTAAGCATTTTTAAGCACCAAGTCTTTGCAAGACTTTGTATTATTCCTGGGGACACAAACACAAAACAGAAAATAATAAAACTAAAAATCAGTTTGTGCCATTAAGGACCTCATATTCTTTTCATCGATATCTTTCCCCTTGTGTATGTGTGTGTATTTTTGTGTACACATGCTATGTGTGCACGTAAATGTCCATACATGCACACACATACATACATGCATGCATGCATACACATACATACATACATACGTACATGGGCAGCTAGGTGACTCCAGGGGTAGAGAGCCAGGAATGGAATCTAGAAAGCTCATCTTCTTGAGTTCAAATCTGACCTCAGACACTTCTTATTTGTGTGACTCTGGGTAAGTCACTGTTTGCCTCAGCCATGAGGCAAACTTTCTTCATCTGAAAAACTGCCTGGAGAAGAAAACACAAACCACTCCATTATTTTTGCTAAAAATTCCACACATGGGTTCATGAAGAGTTGGGTGTGACTAAAACAACAGAACAACAATAAAATATCACATAGTTAAAGGAATGATAATTTTATGAGCTAACTTTTGATATCAATCTGTCCGTATGTAAGATGTTTATGTTGCCTGGTAGGTTATATGTGCCCATGTGGGCTTGGCAATGAGGCTCATGGAGAGTCTTTGTTAGATATCTCTGGAATCTCAACTATGTCTTTTTTGATTCTTTCCTAAAGGGGAACAGGAAATTGGGGTCACAACAGTAGCCTCTTCTGATTTCTTTAGAGAAGGCATAGTAGACTAGAATTATATCTCTCTGTCCAACAAAATATTACTCATCTAGGGGATTTATTTTAGAGTTAAGCCAATTTTCCTGGTGACTATCCCTTAACTGGGAAGAAATACCACAAGATCTATCCCAAAACTTGATTTTCTTTTTTTACCAAATATATGTTACACAAAGACCATCATAATAGTGAACAGCAAATAAACCCATTCAACCAATAAAGAGAAATCAGAGACATTGTACATATTAGGACATGACAGACAAAACAGTGAATGAATGAGCCCTCCCACTGGGAGCAAAATATCTCAGCTCAATTGAGTAGGCAATCCCTGATCTCAATCAAGGGGAAATTCCCTATAGTCTCCAGTGTGGCAGGCTGGAAATAGGGATATGTCTGGTGTGCCAGCTCCTCTATGTGCCTCCTTCTTCTCAGAATTTTTCTCTCTCTGCAAGGACTTCTCTTTGAAGACACCTGGAATAGAGTATAAATTCTCTTGAAGTCTCTTAGTGAAAGTGGACAGCACAAGGGGAATCTTCCGTCTAGCTCTCATAGACTCTACCATTCACACAGGCACTAAAGACTGGCATCATTTACTTTGCCAATGCAAGTGCATGTTCAGTTGTTTGAGCCATGTCCAACTCTTGGGGACCCCATTTGGACTTTTCTTGGCAAAGATACTGGAGTGGTTTGCTGTGTTCTTCTTCAGCTCATTTTATAGATGAGGAACTAAGGCAAACAGAGTTAAGTGACTTGCCCAGGGTCACATATCTAGGAAGTGTCTGAGACTGGATTTGAAATCTGGAAGATGAGTCTATCCACTGTACCTCCTAGCTGCTCAATGGGAGTATTATGAAAGAAAGGCATATGCTTGAATCCTAGACCAAGTCTATGCACACATGCATATATACGTGTGTATGTATATGTATGTATATGCAAATATACATACATATATACATATGTGTGTGTATATGCATACATATGTGTGTGTATATATATGTATATGCATATATGCATGAATTCTTTCTGGTTGTTGTTTTTTTTTTTCTATTTGATTGATAAGCCTGTGGTTATTTTTAATTCCACATATGCATTCTGATGTTTTTGTTACAAATAAAACGTCTCATAAGATGCAACCAGTGTATGTTTCTTAGTATGTTGCTTATTTCCCAAGATTCCATATGTTGGAAGATGTGCTTAACAAACAGAGAGAATGAGAAGCAATTTTCATGATTCACATGTTGACTCTCCCACTCACTTGTTATATAGCCTTGGGCAAGTCATTTCCCATCAGGGCCTTGTTCCCTAATCTGTTGACTGAGAAGGTTGGACTAGATGATGTCTAAGGTTCTCTGCCTACTCTAAATCCTTTGATTTTACAAGGCCATTGATGAATATACTTCACCATGTGACTCTTGCCTCCCTATATATGTGCCATACATGGCAGCTCTGGAAGAATGTGCTAAGAGCAAAACTATTGCTTCACCATTTACCCTACTTTGTCTTTCCTACCAATCTGTGGTCCTTTGGGTGCTTTTCAGCAGACCATTGTGATGCACAGGCTGCCCCCCTGACTTGAATGAACACCCTCCTCACCTTCAGCTCTTAGAATTCGGAACTTCCTAGAAGGTGGAGGTAATATTCTTCTCCCTGCATGTAGCCTGACCTGATCTCTTCATTTCTTCTTCACATTGCTTTGTGTTACTTCTTATAAGTTTGGGATTTACTAATATGTATGTATGTAGAACTGTCTGTAGTAGCATGTAGGTTTCTTGAGGACAAGAACTGTTTCCTAGTGGGTAGGCACATATAAGTTTTTGTTGCAATGACTTAGTGACTTGAGATCATCATCCTGGTGCCAAGAGAAAAGAGCATTGGACTTAGATTAGGAGGATATCCATTTGAATCCTGGTTCTTCTATTTACCACCAATGTGACCTCAGATAAGTTATTATTTAACCTTTCTGCGTCTTGTTTTCACTAATGGTAAAATGAAATGGTTCTCTAGATGACCTCTAGTCTAAGGTCTAAGGACCCCTGTAACTCAGAATCCAAAAATTAAGTACCATGCAAGGCTTTAGGAAGGCAGCTTCTATCCTGTTTGCCATAAGACTGTCTATGGTAGATATTGTTATTTAAATTTAAAATTAATCAAAGACCAAAAAATTCTGAGTCCTAAGCAATGCAGGAAGCTTCTTTCTTCATATGTAATAAAGAGAATTAAAGAGGAATTCATGGTTTTAAAGAAAAAGGAAAGTTTCTTTATTTTTTAAACTCATTTCCTAGTAAGAGAAAACATTTGCTACAATTTCTTCATCCTTGGGAAATCTGGGTAAAAATATGTTTTAATGGGCTTCAGCAGAGTGCCTCTTAGGGAAATGAGAAATTGCTTGGAATTAATTAACTCCGATCAGTTTATTAATGTTTATGATGTTTATGTGTCCAATCTGGCAAAACCTCCAGGAACGTCAATCTTCTTAAGGGTTTTTTACCCCTTGAAGAAGAGTCAGATCTTTTTCAAAGAGCTTTTCAGTATTTTTGGCACCATGAAGTCTCTGATGTCTCTAATATCTAACAAAAATCAATGTTCTGAATCTAAAAAAAAAGTCAGGCCAATCTTTATTTACTAATAAAGTCAGAGTCACAGATGAAGGGGAAGATTGGAAAAGTTTAAAGCTGAATTGACATCATTGCAAAGGCTAGAGGTGTGTGTAAGCTACTTGGGACTTTTTCATTCTTTCTACTTGGAGTCCCATCACTTAAGTCAGTGCTTGATACATAGACTGTGATTGAGAAGTACCTCTTGGTTGATTGATGGCTACCTGGTCCTCTAAACATCCTTAGATCTGCATGTAGACAATTCAAGTGTGAGTTGGCATTATATGTTATCATAAATAGCAAATCTATAGCACAGGAAGATTTGGAAAGCACTTTACTTATTGCCTCCTCAAAACACCTCTGCATATTTGGTGCTATTATTGTACCCATTTTAGAGATGAAGAACCTAATGATGAAAGAGGTTCAGTGGTTCACTCAAGATTGTACAGCTAGCAAGTGTCTGAGGCTAGATTTGAATTCACAACTTCCTGACTAATTTTAGCATGTAACACCTAGGTGCCTCAAATGAAACTTTAGCTTTATAATAATGTAGATATTCAACTTTCATAGAAATTTGGTTTTGATTTGTTTTTGTATATACTTTCTCTGTGTTTACTAGAGGGCATATTATGCTCCTTGTTCCTTCAGCTCTGCTAGTCAGTCAATAAACATTCATGAATGCTTATTGTGTCTGGTACTGTGTTAAATGCTGGGAATTCATATAGGAAAAATAAAACAGTGCCTATCCTCAAGGAACTTTCAGTCTAATGAGATAAGACAATGACATGAGAAAGATGAAAAGGTAGTAGGTAGGGAGAAAGTCCCTGGGACGGAAACATGGTGGAGTCCAATCTAAGCAGTACAGCTCAGCAGAAGTGAAGAGCTGACTGGCCTGGGAAGCATCTTTAAATGGAAGCTTTGAAGCAAAGAATAAAGGAGTCAGGAACAAAAGGAGCCAAGAACCTCTCTCCAGCCTTCCAATCAGAGGGACAGAGGATGCTGAAGGTACTGATAAGGTGGGAGTACCTAAGCTGAGGCTGGATTTCTATGATGCATTTCCTGGTGATGTCTTCCTGGGGTGTTTGATGGAATCCAGTCAAGGTGGTACAGCTTTCCTTTGAAGAGGACTCCTAGGCCAGTCAGCTCTTCATTTCCCAATTGCTATAGGTTCAAGTTCCAACAAACTCTCTTGTCTAGCAGTTTAACCTGAAGAGTCCTAGGCAACTCTCTAAGATGCTAAGGTGTAGGGGCAGTATGGATTTGTGTGATAGAGGGAATTTCCTCATTGGGACTATAAAGAAAAAAATCGCAAATGAGTTAAACAATGATAAACAAAACATTATAAACAAGATTTATTAAACAATAAAATTTAGCATAAATTATCTTATTTGAGGCTCACCATCCCTGTGAGGTAGGTATTTTACCTAGACATTATGCCCTTTATAAATATATATATTTTCATCCATAAAGGAACTAATACTAAGAAAGATTCTGACTTACCTATGGTCATATAGGTAATACAAGACAGGTGTTGAATTCAACCCATTCCTTCCTGACTGAAGGTCTGGAAGTGTGTACACCATACTACATTGTTTCCTGTTAAAACAACAATCTCATTTCACTTTTAGCTTGGAAATACACTTTATAGAAGTGTCAAATCTCATAACAACCCAGGCAAATAGGGGCTGTGATTCTCCCTATCGCGTAGATAAGAAATCTGAGGCTCAGAGTGGTTAAGCCATTCACCCAGCGTTGCACAGCTTGTTATCTGAGTCTGCATTAGAACCGAGATCTGCTTCAATCCAAGTCCAACATGAAATTCTTCCTGATTGTATCCAACTTTCTGAGGACCCAAGAGATTAGGAAAATTGTGTGTGTCAGCACGTGTGTGATCTATCTATCTATCTATCTATCTATCTATCTATCTATCTATCTATCTCTATCTATAGATAGATAGAGATAGATATAGAGATCAATAGATAGATATAGATATGGATATAGATATATATAGGTATAGATAGATCTGTCTATCTCTAGATAGACAGAGAGAGTGACAGAGAGACAGAGACAGAAAGAAGCAGAGAGAGACAGAGAGAGAAAGCGAGAGACAAAGAGAGAGACATAGAGAGAGACAGAGACAGAAAGAAGCAGAGAGAGAGGGAGAGAGACACACAGAGAGACAGACAGGGAGAGAGAGACAGAGAGAGATCTGATCACTGTATTACCATTTTTGTGAATTATTGAATTTGTTAAATCAGTGAGTTTGGGGTTTGTGCTGAAAATCTAAAATAGCATGGGGGAAAACGAAAAAGAAAATATAGCAATAAATTGGCAGAAGAAAATAATTTTCCCCATTGGTTATTATTAAAATCTCTTATATGAAAGGAGAAATAATGTCATCTGCTCAGAACCATAGAGTTGACCTTTTCAAACCTGCAGAGAGAAACTGCATTTTAAGTTGATTCTTAATTTACAATAATAAACCCAAACTACTTTGTCTTCTCCAATTGTTTCTTCTTCTTTGTCCAGTGAATCTGTCAGTCTGGACTAGAAAGGCTGTCTAGTCTAGCCTCTTCATTTTACAGATGAGAACACTGAGGCTCCCAGAACTTCTCTTACTGTACATGTATAGAATCACCTATAAAATGAGAAAATAATGACACACATCAGTGGCTACAGCCCTGGGTTTGGAGTCAGAGCAGCTGGGTTCATATCTCAGCTCTTTCTCTTTCCACCTTTGAGACCTAGAACAAGTCTCTTAATCACTCTGGACTTTAGAACCCTCTTTTATACAATGAGGAGCTTGGATTCTGTGATCTCTAAGGTTCTTCCCCACTCCAAATTTATGATCCTATGAATTAAAACCTGCCTATAATATAAGGACACTAAGTTGATTACCACACCAGGAAACATGAATTCCTTTCTCCCTTAAAATAAAACAAAATGAATGTAAAGTAACAAGCAGCTGGAAGGTATATTGTCAACAGGGACCTGGAAACAACAGGAATCTGGTATTTAAAGGAAAATAAAAACTTGCTATCCCTGGAAGAAATGTTCATTTAAAAAAAATCTCAGCTCACCAACAAGTAGCCCCCTGCAGTTGCTGTAATAACTGATATGCAATTCTAATCTACAAGAGCAGTTGGGAGGTTGGAGGCTTGGGGTAGAGGCTGACCTTCAAAAATTTGATTTGGATGCACTTTTGCAAGGTTATTTTCAATGTGTATGTGTGCAGGGGGTTGAATTCAAACTCTACCACTGACTATGTCACCCCCAGACAGTTATGGCTTATTTCTGGGCCTCAGTTCCCTCATGTAAAATGAAGTTGGAATAGTTGACCTTCAAGATCTCTCAAAGTCTGTGATGGCAGGATTCTAGGGCAATGACTTTCTCTGGTCCCTGAGCTAGTGCTCCTATGTATCCCTGCCATTCAACGGAGCAGACAATTACATTGTCCCTTTCCAAAGGGAAATGAGAGATTATTTCTCCAGCAAACCAGAAAGACCATTAGGAAATCTACAGGTACCCCTTTGGATGAATCATAGTTCTCATTTGATCTTTGTATATTAAACAGAGGCTGCCAGATTTCCATTTTGCTCTGTGCTTCAGGAAGGAAGGGATATTTACACAAAGA
Organism: Pseudocheirus occidentalis; assembly: GCA_028646575.1. Taxonomy (NCBI): domain Eukaryota; kingdom Metazoa; phylum Chordata; class Mammalia; order Diprotodontia; family Pseudocheiridae; genus Pseudocheirus; species Pseudocheirus occidentalis. The sequence continues at coordinate 172,932,834 of CM053601.1, read as the reverse complement.
GCTAAGATGGAGGGAATGAAACGGCCAAGACTATCATTGCATTGATCCATCTGCCAGAATGTAATTTTAGTGAAGTCAGGGAGGTTTTGTGCCTTGAATGCAATAGGTGTTTAATGATGATGACAATGGACAGAGCAGCTTTTTGCCAAATTTAACACTTTGTTTCTGACAATTAACCTGCCCTTTGCTGCTGAATCTCAAGGATTTGATGCCATTACTCTGTGGATGTTTTCAAGATAAGACTGATATTTAAGTGCAATGATGACCAGAGTAACAGAGAAGGTTTCACTGGGGAGGTTCACCAGCACACGTTTATTAAGCACTTACTATGGGCAAAATGCTTCCCTTTGGGTGTTGTTCAGTCACTTCAGACACTTGTGAGCTCATTTGCAGTTTTCTTGGCAAAGATACTAGAGGGCTTTGCCATTTCCTTCTCCAAGCACATTTTACAGATAAGGAAACTAAGGCAATCAGAGTTAAATCATGTGTCTAGGCCACACTGCCATTGAGTGTCTGAGGCTGGATCTGAATTTGAGTCTTCTTGACTCCAGGCCTGGTGCTCTAACCACTGCACCACTTAGTCATCCTAGATACTGTGAATATAAAGCCAAAACTGAAATGCTCCATACCCTCATGTTTTACTGAGATAATATTTATAAAGTGTTTAAAACCATGGCTTACACATCTAGGTGCTTAAGGAATGCTTCTTTCTTTCCTTCCTACCATCCCTGTGAGTTCCCTCTTCTAAAAATGCCCATTTTCCTTTCAAGTGTTTTTTTTTCTGCCTCTAATATTATATGATCCTGAGAGTCTGATACATAGAAGGTTTAGTATTTCTTTTCTTAATGAATGAGAGACTTTAGCTTTGTTACCCCAAACTTAAGCTTTCTTTTTCTTCCCCCTAGGATTTTGTAAGAATCTTCTTATTCTTCATTTGTCATCATGCTATATTCCTGTTTCCCTTGAAGTTCTGTTCAGGCTCTCAGTCGTGTAGAGATCTGCCCGGCTAATTCTCAGGCTGTCAGCACCTAGCAAAGAGCCCTGTAATAGGGATGTCAAGGGCCTCCTTTGACCTTGATTATAAATCTCATAAAAAAAAGGAACAAATGACATCAAGTTCTTTGCTCTGAGTAGTCTGGATTCTTTCAGTAAATTATATGCTTAGTAACTGAATAGATTGGAAGCTACATTTGCTCTTCCATGCCACAGTTGCTGAAGGCTTCAGGGACACTCTTTGCTGCCCTTTCAACTTTTAAAACATAAGGTCTTATGCTTTCCTGCAGCCTTCCTAGAAACTGGGAAGAGTCAGTACAATTTTCAAAATGCAAGACATTGAATCAGGAAGTAGTTATTTTTCCAAGATGATTTTCTTTCTTGAGGGGCACAGTGGATAAAGCACTAGTTTTGGAGTCAGGAAGATGAATCTGACCTCAGATACTTACTAGCTTTGTGACCTTGGACAAGTCACTGTTTGCCATAGTTTCCTCATCTGTAAAATGAGCTGGAGAAGGAAATGGCATTTTTGCCAAGAAAACTCCAAATGGGATCACAAAGAATTTGACACAACTAAAAAACTGAATAAAAATTTTCTTTATTTAAGCTTCTTAAATCACAACAACTGTTATAGAATGTTGGCATGAAGCCCTAGTTTTTGAAACTCTTTAACTTAGTAGTGATGCCCTGTCATAGTGAGCAGAGTGTTGGATCTGAAGGCAGGTAACTAGGGTTTGAATTTTCAGTCTGCTAATTATTAGCTGTGTGACTTTCGAGAAGTCACAACCCTTCTGTATCTCATTTTTTTCTAATTGTTCAAATGAAGAGGCTGGTTATAATCCTTCCACTCATCCAATTGTGAAATGCCTGAGACTTTACTGAACCTTTAGTCTCCCTTCCCCAAACCTTTACCTCCCCATATCCAATAACTTGCCATATATTACTAATTCCACCTTTACAACATACATTGTATCTCACTTTCTTTCTACTCACACAGCTACCCCCTTCATGTGGGCCTTATCACATTTCACATGGACTATTTACAAAAGACTCCTAGCTGTTCTCCTGAACCACTTTTTACCCTCATCAATCTATCCTTTTTAATATATATTTTTCAATAAACAAACATTTCTCTCTCTACAGTGCCCTGCTGTCTACTGGGAGAAAGGAAAATGAAACAACAAAATACACGGAAAATACAAACAGTCAGGGAAAACAAATCATTGCTCCTCCACTCCCACCCCAGCTAGCTACCCGTTTAGTTAGGCTTTCTTCACTTTTCACCAACATTATTATATGAGCCTCCTAGTTAGAGCTTCAAACCACTATTTACCCTCTCCTATCAATTCTTTTGGCATTGTTGGATAAGAGGATAGCTATGCAGTTTAGTAACATTTGGGTGCCTGGTTCCGAGTTGCTTTCCATAATGACTGGATCAATTCACCACCCAGTTTCCCCAATGGGCTTTACAATATTTGTAAACTTCCTTCTTCTTTTTCTTTGTTCTGTCATCTTCACTACTCTGATGAATGTGAGGTGGAACCTCAGAACTGTTTTAATTTGAATTTGTCTAAGTCCCAGTGATTTTGAGAATTTAAATTGTGTGGCTCCTGAGAGATTTGGCCCATTTATGTTCTTTGACCATTTATCAATTGGAGAATGGCTCTTATTCATATAAATTTGTGCCATTTCCATATACATATGTCTATACATATGACATATATGGACATATATATTGAAAATGAGAGCTTCTCCAATTATTACCTCTCCTGGCTGTCAAAATAATCTTCCTAAAGTCCAAGACTATGTCATTACCCTTTCAAAGAAACCTTATAGTCTATCTATTGTCTCTAAGTTCATATATCAACTAACCTTGGCAGCTAAAGCCCTATCTAAAATGTCTTCAGCCTACATTTCCAGTTTTATGGCACATTATTCCCCTTTACAGATCCAACATTCCTACAAAACTCTTCTACTTCCCGTGCCCAGAACTCAACTCTCCAACTCTCATCTCTGTACCTTTATAGAAGGTATACCTGTTCCTGGAATTAGAATGCACTGCCTTGTAGAGGTAAGCTTCCCTCAAGGTTCAGCTCAAGTACTACCTAGTATATGAAGTTTTCTTGTTTTCTCCTAGTAGTTAGTGCTTTTACTCTCTTTGAATTATTATATTTATATATGTGTTTACATATTCATAACTATACATGTGCATAGATGTATGTGCATAGATGAAATACGCATATATGTGTGTGTATTTTCTGCTTGGAAGGCAGTACCTTACACTGTAGGTCAATAGTAGGTGCCTAATAAATGCCTCTTGGATTTGTTTAGACTATTTCTAAATTTTCTTCTCATTCCCAATCCTATAAATTATATTTATGACCAAGGTCTAAGTTCTTATATTTTATAATTATAGAAATTAGATTTTCATGGAAAAGTCTTTCCTACACTTTTTTTGTTTGTTATTGGTAAGTCATGTTTGACTCTTTGTGACCCCATTTGGGGTTTTCTTGGTCAAGAGACAGGAGTGATTTGCCATTTCCTTCTCCAGCTCATTTTACAGAGGAAGAAACTGAGGCAAACAGGGTTAAGTGACTTGCCCAAGGTCACAGAGCTAGTAAGTGTATGAGTGATCATTTGAATTGTCCTCACTTCTAGACCTGGACATCTATTTACTGCTTCACCTAGCTGTCCATTTTTTGGGCTTAATTTAGCAATTAAATTGATTGAATCTGTAATTTCATCTGTGTAAAGAGCTTCTTCATTTTAGGAAGACTGGCAACTCTTTTGCAATTTATCATCTTAGAGAACTGCTTGAAGCTTTGAGGGGATGAGGTGACTTTCCCAAAATCACACAGCTAGTAGATGGGTGGAAGAAGGGAAGAGGATAAAACACAGATCTTCCTGAATCTCAGCCAGTCTTACTATTCACTATAACACACTTCTCACAGCCTTTTAAATATTCAGTTCAATTCAACCAATATTTATTAAGTGCAAGGTGTGGTGTATATAAATATATGTGTGTATGTGTATATATGTAATTATTTCCTTTCTTTTATTCCTTAGAAGTAAATATGAACTAACCTAAAAGAGCAGTCTAATGGGAAGACCATTAGTCCTAGCAGCAAAGGACCCCAGTTCTAGTTCTAGTTCTGCCACTAAGTGACTGAAGAAACCTGGATTAGTCAATCAACAGGCATTTGTTAAGTACCTACTACATACCAGAGTCTAGAATCAACTCAAGGCATAGGAAGGAGAAAAGAAAGGAGAAAAAGAGTCACTTCAGTTTGCTAGTCAATGAAGAAGGGGCTCGGTAGGTATAGTGGAAAGAACCCTTGATAATGAGTCAGAAGACCCGAATTCAAATCTCACCTTTGCTTCTAATTACTTGTGTGACTTTGGGCATGCCATTTCACTGCCTCAGATGTTTACTAAATGATTGGCAGGGTAAGTTCTTTAGCCTCTCTTTATTCAGGGTAGGGCTTAATGACTTCTGAGGTCCCTTCCAGATCTAAGGATATGAACACACTCCTCAGTTTCCTCCTCGCGCATAAAATGAAGAAATCAGACTTGATCATCTCCAGTAACTATTTTGATTCTAAAAGTTTATGATCCAGTGTTGCTGGTGAGTAGACCAGCTGGTTGTTTCTTTAAGGGCATGAGGGCAATGATGAACAGCTGAGGCTGGGACTCCCTGGGGTAGGAGAGGCCAGTTCTGAACTGAATCACAGAAAGAAGGAGCGGAACCTTTTTCCAGCCACCTTTTCAAAGGAGCAGTAGCTGCAAACTCTGAAGGAGTGAGCTGGATATGGGGCAAAAATACCACAACTGTACTAAAGAAGGTGAGTTTGGTTCCCTACTCTAAAGGGAACCCACTAATATCGAAATCTTGACCTTTACCTTAGGAGGTAGCTGCCTCAGCTCTGTTTAAAGGACTGAGTCCAGAGGAAGGAGGTGAATATGAAAGCTAGAGAAGATACTTTATAGAGAACAATAAGATTTTTTTTTCTCTTAGAATCCTAGTGCAAAGGCCCAGTGAGCCTGGTGCTTGTTAGTTTCTAGTTATAGGAATATGTAGCTCCCTAAGGGGGAGATCACAAGCTTTGCTTTTCCCTCTTGGCAACATTTTTTTTTTTTTTTAAAGATCACTTTGGTACTTCTCCAGCTCTTCAGATGGCTCTTAATCACTGTCCCAATCACACCCCGCCCTCAAACTTTTTCTTCTTTTCTCTAAAATCTAAGCACTTGTTAGCAACTGTAGGAAAGACAAGGGACCATCTCTCATGGCAAGGTGACTGGGAAGGTTGTGTGTAAATAACCAGGTTCCTGGTCCCACTTCCTTAATTAGTTGAGACTGAAAGCTACTCTCAGGTTTGTTAGATTTGGTTGGGAAACAAACTCTCTCCCCAACAGCCACCTTAATTAAATTACTTCTTTTCTTCTCCATTAATGGTATGGTGGAGTATGTGACAGTGTCTACTTTATGTGTCTCTCTTAATGGGAACGAAGCAGATCTCCTTAAAACCACAGGGTCAGACAATACCAGCTCAAGTGCCTGAATTCATTAGTACATCCCTTAAATGGAACAATTTTGGAGCAAATAAACTTAAGGAAGGATGGGAGTCAGCACGGTACAGTAGTGGAAAGAAGGCTAAATATGAGGCAGAGGAGGTGAGTTGCACCCCCAGCTCTCCACTTGCTAGCTGTGTGACCTTAGAGAAGTCACTTTAACCTCCATGGGTCTCAGTTTACTTATCTCTAAGTTAGATTATGGCCTTTAAGGTCTTTTTGAACTCTAAATCCAAAATCCTATGACTACTTAACTGTCTCTCTATGGAGTATCATCCTGGCTAGTTACTGGGCACATATTTTATTAATAATACTAGCATTTTATTAATAAAAAGAGGTCAGTATCGCTCTTGAATGCCAAAGACCCTCATGGTAGTTTTATAAAGGGCTATTATGTATTTCATCTTCTTTAGTCCTTTTAATAACCTGAAGGAAAAGATTATTTCTCTTTTGTATGAATAACGAAATGAATTAGGACCAAGGTTTTCCCCCTTTTCTACTTCCTCATCTAGAAATCAAACTGTATGGGGAATCTTGGGCAAAGACTTATCCAGGTTAAGATCTAATCAAAGACAAGCAAAACAAATTCTAAGTTTAGGTGAATGGGTGGATTCTTGTTCAATGTGTTTACTCAGAGAGGCCTGGGAAAATGTGAATTCTCTCTTTTGTGGAATATGGAAGTTGATAAATTGATAAATATCTTTGTTCAAGATTTATCAAGTGCAAGTTGTGGTATATGTGTGTGTTTCACACACACTGAGTGTCACACACTTCAAGACCCTCATTATATTATTCATTCTCTCATTGTTAACCAATTAGAGTTGGTTGCCACCCTTGGGAATGCCCATTTTTCCAAGGGCATATAAATTGTGAGCTTGCTGCCCTGAGACTCTTTGGCATTCTAGAGTAACACTGAGCTGTTTTCTTTAAAAAAAAAAAAGCTAGTATTATTAATCAAATGATTAATTACCAAGAAACTATGTCTCTGGAACTTTTTAAATGTCATCTTTTGACAAAGGTGCCATAAATATTCCCATTTTACAGATTTAGAAACTAAGGCTGGAAGATGTTAATAGACTTGACCAGGTGTAACTAGGGAATGTTTGAGGTAATATTTGAACTCAGGCCTTTGCGACCTCTAGCCCAGTATGATAAGCACTAAATTATCCTGCCATTGTATTTCTTGGTCAGATCACAGCTGGATCATTGTGTTCAGCTTTGTCAACACAGGTTAGGGAAGGTATTGATAGTCAGTACACTCTCTAAGGAGGATGATAAAGAGTCTTGAATCCACTCCATACAAGGATAAGAGGAACAAACTGGAATCTATGATATGAGGAAGAAAAGATTGATGGTGGGAGAAGGAAGAGAGACATGGCAGATACTCTGATTTGGCTTGGTCCATTTGGTTTCAAAACTCAGAGAAATATGCAGAAGCAAAAAAGAAACAAATTTAGGAATGATCTAAGTAAAAATTAAACAAAACAAAATACTCCTTTACAATCACAATACAAACTGCATGTGCGTTTGGGAAGTTTGACTTCCTGGGAACTCTTTAAGCCAAGGTTGGCTCCCTGTTGCAATGGAGCTTGTGTTTTAAGTATATATTGGACTTAGCTACTGAGGGTCCTTTTTGCTCAGAAATTCTCTCATTCTGACAACTGTGATGAGAAATACCAAAGCCCACTTAGGGACACAAACCATTCAGAACATGTTAAGGGGAACAAGGACGCAAAGTCCTTAGGAGCTCTGGGATAAGAACCAGAGCTCCTTCTTTACAAAGCCACAGGAATCCTCTGCCTCCAAAGTAAGCAGGAAATCATCATTACAGAGAAAAACACAATTGAAGAGATGATGCTTACTTAGAAATAAGCAGAATCATCAGAGTGCAAGCACAGGCCTGAAGGTAATTTGTGCCCTTTTTATGAGAGAAAAATTGTCTGAATAGGCAAGGTAAATGCAAAGGACTTGTCCTGCTTACAACCCCTAGATTGGTGTGAGCATAAAGTAATTCCAGGATTTTCAGTGCATGAGGTTCCCAAACAGTTTTGTTCCTCCCGACCCCCCTTTCCAGAGTCCTTCAGGAAGCAAAGGAATTACTCATTATTGCACTTTGCTTTAGTGTATTTTTTGTGTGTGTCACTATATTCATTGTTCTTTTGACTTGGTTTATTTGGTTATATCTTTTCCCAAATGACTCTTATTTGTCAATAAATAGAACTTTGATGACTTGTCCTTTGGAAACAAAATAAAAAGTATCATTAGAAATAATTAGGGTTCAGGTATGGAAGACCCATATGCTGAGAGTAGGAGAACAGGACTAAGAGTCATGGATAAGTAATAGTGGGCAGGAGGGATTCATGGGCTAAAATAAGAATGGGTTGAAATTGTGCAGAGATAAATTCTACCTGGATTTAAAGAAGAAAAAACAGCTTTGAAACTGGTAGAGCTATTTAAGAATGAAAGAGGTTGCTGGAGAAAGTGATGGTTTTCCCTCAATAAAAATTTTTAAGAATTAATGGAAGTTCTTTCAAGGCAGAGACTGTTGTTCATTTTGTCTCCATCTAACTCCCACTGTTGGATGCAAGGGGCTGGGTTACTGAAGCGTGTTCTTTCCGCTGTGGGACCTTTGTATTATGGACTCAAAAATTCAGTGATTTTGCTCAGTACTGGGTGAGCCTACTCTCTAAAGATTGAAGTTAAGTTCTTTTTCTTGTGCTTTTAGGCTCCTTACATCCTGATCCCAGAACCATGGAGACAAATCACTTTGAGCCTGACTTTCCATTCATATCTAAGGACTCCCCAAAGAGGATAGGAATAGAAAGATTTACAGTATGAATTAGGTATAAGGTGTCTTGCTACTAAAGACAGTGTGGAATGGTGCATGGATAACCTTAAAGACCTAAGTTCAAGGCTTGGTGCTAACACATAATAGGGGCATAACCTTGGACTATTCATTGTTTTTTT
>CM053601.1:172904054-172923805 GCA_028646575.1 Pseudocheirus occidentalis | reverse complement strand
CAAAAGTCTACAAATGTTTCTTCCCCGGAAGACAAGATCAAAGGTCTATAGCATGAAACCATTTTCAAACTGTCAAACAAGATGGCCCCTGCTTCCCATAAAGATTAAAGAAAGAAGGGGCAGGTGCAAGACGGGGAGAAAATGTGTAATTCAAAAATGTAATGAAAATAAATAATGTAAACAAGAAAAAAAAGATTAAAGAAAGAAGCGTTTATAGTTCTGATCTCTTTCTGGCCATTTCACCCTAGTTTTTGGAGAAAAGTAAGATGAAGGAAATTATGTACTCACTGATGTGCAGTAAACCTTGGATCTAACCCACTGCCTCTAGGCCTACTGGGGACCATTGACTTCCACTTTGGGACTCTCTATATTAATGTGTTTTTTCTTCCTGATCACTAATCACTATTCACTTTTCCTCCTGAGATTCACAATTACATTACACACAGCCATCCTGATTAGGCAAAGCATTTCCAGCTCCCGATTTAATCCGAATGTTTATTAAACTCTTTCTGGAGGAAACAAAATTAAATTATTTTAGTAAAACTAGACCTTTATTAGTACACCAGTAAGCATGTAATGTTTATTACAGCTTAGAGATTTCAGTAAAAGCCTTTTAACAGAACTCAGTTTGTAGTTGTCCCACAGCAATTTTCTTTGTTCAGTGGTAATTAACAATTAGGCACCTAGATGAACCAGGATGAGCCATGGTGAGTGACAGATACATGATAAAGAAATGCTAACGAGGGGAGAACTGACTTATAAGGACTGACTCTGAATCAGGGTAACAACCACAAACTAGTTCTGGATATTTTATCTGTTCACCAAGTCTCTTCGTGGTCAATCTAAGTGGGGTAAAAGATCAGAAGGAATCAAAGATCTCAGAAATCATTAACCTCCTAATTCTGCAGATCAGGGTACTGAGTTTCAGAGGCAAAGTGACTAGCTCATGATCAGAAAGCTATTAGAAGTCAGACTCAAGGATGTTCTGGTAAACATTTAACAATGGAGTCTCCAAAAAATGAAGGATACACTTTTAAATTTGATCTACATTATTAACATTTTTCCTCTGAATCACTTCATTAAAGCTAGAAAGTCAACAACAAAACAAATCAAGCCCTAATTTATAGCATTTGCTAATTTCCAGGGTATAAATGTTTTCACAGAAAGTTTAAGGAGCTGACTCCAACAAATCTCTACATTTAGAGACATGATTTGAACAAGGGTCTGTAAAACATAGTCATAAGAAAAATAGCCATGGAAATCAAAATGATGTGGGCACAGTATGAAGTACTTATTATCTTTATCATCATATTTACTACTGAAGTTTTCCTAGATTTGTCCTCAATTGATTAGATGAGCTCACATGCCAATACTTGATCTATTAAAAAACAATCATTGTAACTGACTGGATGAGAGTCAGCCAAACATTCAACAAAAAAGAAGTTATATGAGGATTGAATTTGCCCCTATTTCAGAAAGAAATAGTTATTCTTCTTTCTGAACTCCATGAAAAGTTAACTAGAATTTCTAAAACTACATCAACCCCAAGAATAATCATTTTTGTTACTGCTTTTTACATAGTTTGTCACTTACCAAAATCTACCCCTCCCACCCTCATCCCCACCCTGTCATCATAACCTGCTCCTGGCAACAAAAAAGAGTAATTAAGCAAATCAAAGAGATGCTTTGACCACCTCTGACAATCTATGCCTAATTCTACATGGATTGCCCTTTCTAGCCATGGAGTCAGTTAGGTGGTGCAGTGGACAGAGCACTGAGCCTTGAGTCCAGTAGACCTGAGTCCAGTAGACACTTACCAGATGTGTGATCCTAGATAAGTCATTTAACCTGTCTGTCTCAGTTTTGTCAACTGGAAAAGCACTTACTTCCATGGTTGTTCTCCCTATCTTTCTCTAGAGAAAAGGGAAATATGTTTGTTTGATTTTTATTCCCCAGTCATCTGGAGTCAACTGATCACTGCGTTGTTGTGAAACAGTGTTTCTCAGGTTTTCTTCTGTATTATTTAAATCATCATTTATATTCTTTTGTTTCTGTTAACTTCAAACTGAATTAGTTCATATATGTCTTCTTAAATTTGTCTGAATTCCTCAAATGCCTCATTTTTTACCCCGTGATCCTATTCTGTTTCATTTACACACTATAATTTGGCCAATCATTTCCTAGTTGATGATCCCGATTTTGTAAAGTTTTTTTCATTTGTTGTTTCTGGATCTGGTCCCACCAAATTTCTACTATGCCTGCTGTCTTTTATCTGAGGGGTTCTCGCTGCCTGGGATCTCCTTAGGGCATTGGAATAGCAGGTCTTTAAAGGAAGAATGTGGTTTTGCTGTTCTCTGCATATCCAGCCCTCGGCACAGTGCCTGGTACTAGTAGGTACTGAACGCATTCTTACTGATGGTGATGTTCCCAATGGCTGATAACTGTTTAAAAGTTACTTACACAAGACAGACAGACACTTATCTATCAAATGAACCAAGATCCCGAACATCCTGAGCTCTGTCTACTTCTACTCATTGTCCCTGTTGTTCATTCACTTCAATCCTGTCTGACTATTCGTGACCCTGTTTGGCGTTTTCTTGGCAAAGATGCTGAAGTAGTTTGCCATTTCCTCATCAAGCTCATTTTACAGATGGAAGAACTGAGACACACAGGGTTAAATGACTTGTCCAGGGTCACACAGATAGCAAATGTCTGATACTGCATTTGAATTCATGTCTTCCTGACTCCAGGTTGGGTGTTCTCTCCATTGTGCCTAGCTGCCTACTTCCTCTCACTAAGTGCTAAAAGAGCCAAAACTAAACCTGTGTGAAGAAAAACCTCAACCACAAAATTGTGGCCTTCCCTCAGAAGCTAAGATGCTTCCCTGCATCCAGAGGCTAAACAACACAGTGAAGCAAGGCAGCATTTCTTTCCACATTAGCCCTGAGCCAGTGTACGAAGCCCATGATGGAAGACATTGGTGTGAGCGGCCAGGATTATAAAGTTTAATCATCAGAGACTGTGTGACACATTGCATAAGGTTCTGGAATCCATAATCTGGCAAGGGTATAAACGCTGTAATTATTCCCAGCTTCTGATGCCTGCTCTGAGAGCCGCTGCCTCTGAGGCAGGGTCCTTGACTTGGAGAATCATGGAGGAGGTGAATCCTGCTGACACCAGGCTTTTTACAGATCTTCTGTGAGTCAGCCTGATATGGTGGATAGAGCACAGGGCCAAGAGCCCAGAAAAGGTCCAAAGATTTAGATCTAAAAGGGACCAGAGGCCACACAGCCTAATCCTTCCTTCTCTCTTTTTCTTTTTTCTTTCTTATCTTTTTCAACAGTTAAAGAAACAGAATAAATGACTTGCCAATGTCACCAAGGTAGTAAGCCAGATTCAAACTCCTGTCTCGTCACTCCAGAGCCAAAGATCTTCCCACTATGTCAGCTATCTCCTGGACAAGACAGAGTGATATATATCAGCAATATTCATCTGCTAACCCATCTGACAGTTACTTGCTATCTGACGATAGGTAAGTTAATTAAGATCTCAGAGTTTCAAATTCTTTTCAAAAACTCATTATAAAATATATACCCTATTTTCAGAATTATTGCAGCTTTTCTTTTCTAAGGGGCTTTTTTTAAAGTATAACATTTTCTTTGTTTCTTTTTTTTATTTTATTTTATTTTATTTTTTAGTTTATGGGATAAAGCAACCATTTCCCTAACAGTATAATAATAATTTTTTTTAAAAGATTGCACACGAAACTGCAAATGAATAATGTACAACTTTCTATTCCTTTTAAATATATGATAAAGTTATCACCTAAATGTCTTTTATTTTCTTTTTCTCCCCTCCTCCACCACAAAAGAGCTGTGTAAAGCATGTTTTGTTGTAAAGCATGACACGAAGGCTCTTTGTACAATTAATAGTTGGTAGAGGGAGGTTGGTACGCAGCATCACAATTTGAAATATGCATCATGTAATCTTTAACCATGCCTTGAAACACTGTAATTAAATCCATTTTTATTCACGAAAGGTCCTTTAAATTAAAAGTTAAAAGAGCAGGAAAATCAATAAGCCAATAACAAATCAACACAGCTAATGGATTTCCAATTGTAATATATTACGTCAATTTAGCATCCATTGCTTAGTTACCTTTTCAAGATGGAAAACCAGTAGACATTTTTAATTGATTTTAATTTCACAAAATGCTTTTAGCTTTCATTTTGTAAAAACAAATGGGTCCCAGAAAAAGACTTCTGTTACCTTGCGGCATCAAATTATTGATTAATTTCTTCATGCCGGAGAAACCTTATAAAACCAAATGTCTCTGAAATATACAAATATTACAGTTTTTGTTTTCATTTTTTATCTAAAAAGAGCTCCAGATGATTCCAAACAAGTATGCCAAGATTTGTTTAGAAGGTCTCTATGATGTGGCTCATTTCTGCAGTGAAAATATGAGCAGATTCATAAGCAGGGTTCAGTAAGCAGAGGATAGTTCAGGGTAATGACCCTCAGTAGTTCACTTCTTACCAAGGTCAGTCCTTCAGGAAACTTACTAAGCTTCCACTTTGTTCCAGGCATCGTGCTAAGTACTAGGCATACAAAAAGAGGCAAGAGACACCTGCTGCCCTCAAGGATCTCCACAATGCAATGGGGGAGAAAACAAGCAAACTAATATTTATAACTAGGTTATATGCAGGATATATATGAAATAATTAACAGAGGGAAGGCACTAATATTAAGAGTTTGGACATTATTGCTATAAAAGATAGAATTCTAGATAGGAATTAAAGAAAGCCAGGAAATCAGGGAGAATGTCCCAGGCACAAGAAAAAGCCAGAAGGAGCTAAGAGATGTAATGTCTTGTTTGTGGAACAGTAAGGAGGTCAGTGTCATTAGATGAAAAGGTACATGTCAGGGAATAAGATATAAGAAAACTGGTAAGAAAGGAGGAGCCTAGGTTATAATGAGCTTTGAATGCCAGAGGATTTAGTATTTGATCCTGGAGGTGATAGAGAGCCACTGGATTTTATAGAGTAGGAAGATAACAAGGACAAATTAGTGCTTTGGAGAAATGACTTTGAAAGCTAAACACAATGGGGATTGGAATGGGGAGAGACTTAAGGCAAACATATCCACCAGAAAGCTATTACAATAGCCCAAGTGTAAGGTGATGAGGGTCTATACTAGGGTGGAGACATCACAGGAGAGAAAAGAGCAGATGTTGCAAAGGTGAAATTGGCAGGTCTTGGTACCAAATTACATATGGTGGATGAGAGACAGTGAGGAGTTCTTGGGGATGGTGGCGACTCTGACGATATTAGGAAAGTTGGGTGGGGAAGGGGGGGATTTGGGGAAGAAATGATGAGTTTAGTTTTGGATAAAGTATCGTTTAACATCTACTGGATGTCCGGTATGAGATGTATATAAGGCAATTGGAGAGGCAAGGCTGGAAGCTAGTTAGCACAGAGCTTAGGGCATCATGGGCAGATGTAAGAATCATGAGAATAGAGATGACAATTGAATCCATGGGGGTTGATGAAATTACAAAGGGCAGTGGTAGAGGAGAGGAGAAGTGTCAGAGCTGAGCTGGGTGGGACACAGATGGCTGGAGGATATGGTCTGGGTGAGGATTCTGAGAAGTAGATTAAGCAGAGGTAGGGAGAAAGCTATGAGAGAGTAAAATGCCAAAAGCCTAAAGAGAAGAGAGTATCAAGGAGGAGAGAGTGATTAACAGTGTCCAAAGCTGTAGGAAGGGCAAAAAGAATGAAGACTGAGAAAAGGTCATTCAACTTGGTGATTAAAAGATCACTGGAACCAAGAAGAAAGCAATTGTAGTGGAATGATGAAGTCAAAAGCCAAATTATAAGGGGTTGAGAAAAAAGTGAAAAGAGAGACAATGAAAGCTATTGCAGATTGCCTTCTCATGAAGGTTAGCCACAGCAGGCAGAAGAGATATAGGACCATACTTCACAGGGATGGGGTTTTTGGAGGGCATTTTTTTAGTATGGGAGAGACATGGGAATTTTGTAGGTAAAAAGGTTGAAGCCAGTAGATGGAGATAATTTGAAGATGTTATCAAGTCTAGTTAGGGACTCAAGAAAATGATACGTTGATGATGATGGTGATGATGGTGATGTTATGAGGGTGAGGGACCCAAGAAGAAGAGAGAATAGAGTTGAGCTGGTTCACTAAGGGATCAAAATAGTGAAAAGAAGAAAGGGCAATGCAAGGATGAAGGCCTAGGAGAAAACCGAAAGGTCAGGGAATTGGAGATGACATTGTGAATGAAGTACAGAGTTTTAATAAGTAAAAATAGAGGGAGGGGTGGAAAGCCAAGAGACTATGGTCAGATTAGGGTATTTCAGGTGGTCATAGTTTATTGTTCAATAATAGAAATAATTTAGACACCTGTAGCTCATTCAACAGTGAGCAAAAGAAGATTTATGAGAAGTGTATAAAACAAAGCTATACAATGAGTACTTTCTAAGTTGATACAATTGAGGGGAGTTTCTTAGTGTCTATATTGGGACAGAAGGCAAGCATCAGAGTGTACCCACAAGTCCTCAAGGCTGTCTCCTATTGCAGCAACCTAGAAATAAGATCAATAAGTTGAATCTTAAGGCCCTTAAGCCAACCAATCCTTGAGTGTGGTCTACATATATTTTAAGGAAGAACAAACAAAATACTAAGCTAACTTGCATGGAGAAACAATATTGACCCCATGACATAATAGTTGTTTCTTTTTCTCTTTTCTCCTTTTTCCCTTCCTTTCTTTCTCTTCATTCCTTTTTTTCTCTCTATTTCTTTCCCTTTTTTCTTCATTTTTCCCAATTAAGCAAAGGATGAAAAGGACTTGGGAGGGAGAGGAGGGTTAACAATAGGACTGAAGAAAGAGAAGAAATAGGAGGAGGGGAAAAAGAGAGACAAGGAGAGGTCAATGAAATATCTCTTCAACTGGACAGAAGAGAACCAAAGCAAGGAAGGAAAACAGGGACAGACAGAAAAGCTTTGAATGGAATGTAACAGGTTGAATTTATTATATTCTTAACAGGAAAAGCAAGTTGTGCATAATAGACATTTGCAATTGCATGTACAAGCAAGTCTCTTTTCCTAGTCTGCTTTGTATGTGAAATGCTCGTTTTATTTGTTTTTTGTTAAATTCAGGATAAAGTAATTAACAATGATAATCATAAATAAAATGGGAGGGTTGAACTAAATCACTTTCTAGTTCTAAATTTAAGAAGCTCTGATGCTTTTTGATAGGGAAGAAACAGATGTTTGTTTCATATGGAAAGCTGTGTATTTCTTTTTGAATTATAGACCCCCATACCTAAGAGATCTAAATATCAGGAGTGAATATAGCTTTAGTTTCAATGTGAAAATGTCTACTTCACTCTGAAAATGTGTAAGAGTTTTGAAAGTATGTTAATGAAAAGCTGCCATAGCAGAAAAATTCCAATTTTATCCTTTATTAGAAAAATAAAAAAGCAGTTGCTTCAAAAAAACCAAAAGGAATTGTCGCAAGAAAGGACTCTTCTTAGAGCTAACCAATTTCTCCAACAACACATTCTAGGGCTGTTTACAGGCTGACTCATTTTCTTGTTTCCTAGAAATGAAGTGTGTTGTCCAAGAGTGGTCCTTTTCTCAACTCATAGAAAGAGGCTCATTTGTTATTATAGAATATTTCTCTTCTTTGGAGAAAATATAAAAAGGACCATAACTAAAGTAGAGCTAGAGAACATGGCCCCAATAGCAGTTTTAAAACTCAAGAGCTTACTCTGAATTCAATGACATCTTGGAACCTGAATCAGCTGCCTGAGCAAAAGGAGAAGCAGGAGCAAAGAGAAGAATCCTTTGTCACCGTAGGCTTTATAACATAGCCTTACCATCAATTGCTGTTGTTGGTTAGTCAGTTCAGTCATGTCCAATCCTTCATGACCTCATTGTTCAGATTTTCTTGGCAAAGATACCCAAAGACTTGCCATTTCCTTCTCCAGCTCACTTTACAGATGAAGAAACTGAGGCAAACGGGGTAAATTGACTTGCCCAGGGTATCATAGCTACTAAGTATCTGAAGACAGATTTCAACTCAGCCAGATGAGTCTTCCTGACTCCAAGTCCAGGATTATCCATTATACCATCTAAATATTCAACCCTTTATCATTAAAAGAGGGGACAAAATTGTATCTCTACTGTAATTACTATATTTAGTACCAAAAAAGGACATATTCTGCCTCCTTAAGCATTTTTGGTGGTAATAGCTGGGATGGCTTGCAGTGAGGTGGGGGCAGGGTGGAATTCATATCTGTTATTTCATCACTGGGAGGAATTCCTAGTGTGGAAAATCATGCTGTTTTGTTCTATTTCCTTTTAAGTACTGAAGGACTTGATGAAAAGACAATAGCATAAATTCAATAATAATAATGTTTTAAGATCTGTATTGTGATTCTGTGGAAAATACAAACTATAAAACATAATTTTGAGTTATATTTATCATCATTGCAATTTTAGTCAAGAGGAATAGAAGTCTGTATTGCATTTTATTTAAAAATTATTTCTATGATATACATTTAAATATGTAAATATTCCACATGAGGAAAAATACCTGTGAATGGTATAGGTAGAAAGAGAATAGCAAAAAATATTTGTGCATATAAAAGGCATTCTTCATACTCATACAATCCATTACCCAAATCCTTTCATCAAATTGAATAACACTGTTCAGATTGATTTGGAATCTGGCAAGATCACTGATTTCATTGAGTTCTACACTGGTAATCTATGTGTGTTGACTGGGGGAGGTAACTTGATGTGTTCATGAGCAGGGAGACATATGTTGGCTCTTCTGATGTTGTCCATATAAAAGTTACCAGTGGCAATAGTTTCACTACTAGGCTCTCTAATATTTTTGTCACTGGAAATGATATTAAGCCTTGAATCTCTCTTCCCTGAGGAAGTAGTATCTGTCTTACAATTGCTAAAGAAAGAGACAAGAGATTGACAGCTAAACTTAGCAGTATCTAAATGATTGAAGATAAGATTTCGTAGGGTTTCAATATTAGGATGTTACAATAGAATTTTTAACCAAAAAAAAGTGGTAATTCTACAAAAATATAAAATACATAAATAAACAAAACAAGAAATATATATATCTTAAACAACTTAGTCTCATAAAGTAAAATTGATGTCTTTCTCTTCTTTCACTGCATTAGGGTACTATGGATATAAATGTTGCATAAGCAAAAATGTAGCTGTGTTGGTAAAGTTTTCAGCTGCTTTTCTTTGTTACTTAGGACAGCTCACTGGTTGGCAGATAGATAGAGAACATATTACAAAATGGCTGATGTCAAAACAAAAACATCAATAAAACTTCAAAAAAGAAAGAGAACAGCACCAAATATACTGAGTTTCTTTTTCACACACCTAAAAATTTGGAGGTGACCTTGTATGTATTTAAAGGAAGGGAACGTCATCTCTGCTGTGTTTCCCCCAAGGGAAAGTGGCAAAAGATCTGGGTAAATGTCTTCCATCTGTGCCAACACAGCTCTTTCTTCCTGCTGTCAGTCTGAATTCCCAATCATGAATAGAAGTCTCAGAAGAGGAGCAATATTCCTTTTGATCTCAGACCTTCCATGTCCTGGTGTACCTGTAGCTAGGTAAAATGGAGAAAGTCCAGCTCCTAATATACCTTTCCTTCTCCTATCTATAGCCTTTGGAGAAAAAAGTAGAACTGAAAGGGGGACTCCCATATGATCAACTGACTGAGCACCTTCTATTTCATCTCATGCTCCATTTGTCTAAAGACCAATCTCCAGCCTCCTTTGGGGATGCGGGGTGGGAGGAAAAGGGGGGAAGACTAGTACAATCCATTCAGTGATGGCCATTTTCACAATCATTCATATACTACATATCCCTGTAATTTAGAATCTCTACAGGTCATCATCCAGATCTCATTTGCCATCCTCCATCACCTGACTCCTTATTCCCATCATTCTCAACTATCTGCCACCCCTTCCACTGTGCTCTCTGAAATTCCAGTTTCATAGGCAATAAATATCCCTTCATCTTAAATCTTTTTTCCTACTTCTTTGATTTTTTAGCTGTTACTGAAATCTGGTTTCCCTCTAATCATTTCTAGTACTAATTGTAGCTAGGTAAATGGAGAAAATCATTCTCCTTGGTTAAGTAATTGATGTAGGGGAATACTCCTTAACTCCCTATTGTCATTTCCAGATTCTTTTCTTATTTCCATATTTACAGGGGGAAAAATAAGGCTATTTCCATAAGCGCCTTCTTCTTTCCTCTTCCTCATCACATTTCACTCATATGCCTTCTGCCTCTATCCTTGGCTGACTTTCAATTGTAGCTTTCCAAATGCTGCTCAGTTATCTCTAAGTGGATGTTCAGGAAAAAATTTAGACTCCACACGTCCAAAACTGAACTCATTATTTTTCCTTCTCATCTTTCTTTCTCTATAGTCCCTTGAATGTCATAGTCACTTCCCCCCTATATCTCACCTTCCATATCCAATCTGTTGCCAAGATCTATCAATTTCACCTTTGTGACATAACTGATATCCCCCTTCTCTCCTGACACTGCCATCACTCTACCACTCTAGGACACTTATCACCTCACATGAGGACAATTGTAATAGCCTTCTGGTTGATCTGCCTACATAATGTCTCTTCCCCACTCCTCTCTATCCTCTTTTCTGCCTCCAAAGTAATTTCCCTAAAGCACAGACAACCCTGTCATCTCCCTTCTCAAAAACTCCAATTATTCCCTAGGACCTCCAGAATCAAATACGAAATCTTCAGCGTAGCATTCAAAGCCCTTTGTGAACTAGCCCCCTCCTACCTTTCCAGTCTTCTTATATCTTACTTTCTGTTCTGTTTCATGCAAGGACAGCAGTCTCCTTGATGTTCCATGAAAAAGTCATTCCATTTCTTGGCTCAAATTTTTCTCATTCGCTTGGAATCTTCTCCCTCCAATGAGATGATTTCTCTGCTGGCTTCCCAAGCTTCCTTTAAGTCTCAACTAAAATCCAGTCTTCTTTAGGAAGCTTCCCTCCACCATAAACCTAGTGTCTTCTCTTTCTTATTCATTTCCTATTTATCCTTTATGTAGGTCGTCAGTGCTTTTTTTTTTTTTAATTTGTTGTCTCCTCCATTAGATTGTGAAGTTCTTGGGAGCAGGGACTTTCCTTTGCCTCTTTTTAAATGCCCCAATACTCAGCACAATGCCTAGCACATATGAGGAGCTTAGTAAGTATTTTCTGACTGAGTCGCTGACTTGTAAGGGCTAAGGTTAAGGTCGTGTCAGACAGTATCCTACCTCCTCCCTCCCCATTCCTTAATGTGGAGCAATAGGACCTCTGTCGATTTCATCTCCAACAGTCACCCTTATTGAGCTATTTGCTTTCATAACCTCATTTCTCTAAACTGTGACTTTATTCCTTGTGGGAAAAGTTTCAGAAGATGGTATGTAAGATCTATTCTAAATCATAGATTCTAGGTTTTCATTCTGAAAACAGAGAATATGCAAAGGTATGAGGCAAAGTCCTTTTAAGACTTTGTAGACTTTAAGTGGCATTTGCCCGTGGAAATGACAAGCATTCACCAAGCAGTTAGCATAGAAGGTTTTGGTATATTACTTCCCCAGTCCATTCATTTTCTTAGAGAAGCAGAAACAATTCAGAAGTGAAAAGTAGGAGCACCCTGACTACAGGAATTATTTTGTATTTATTGATACTGTTTCCTGGGTGCTGGCCAGATGGCAAATTTGGGATACTTGTTGGTTAGTTACATTATTCCAGGGTGAGATCTTTGATCGAAGGCAACAGACCCCTTTTCATAAGTCATTAATGGAAAGAATCTAAATAGACTATGTATTAGTTAATTTTGCATACACACATACACACACACCTATTTGTGTCTTGTGGTAGTCATTTGCAGGATGGGGGAGGGAAAAAAGGGGAAAAGGCATTAACATGATACCTTTACTGAGTATTTGAAAGAGATAGGAATTCATACATGGTAGATTTGCAGTTTCATGGACAATCATCTGTGTTATGGAAGTGTTTTTTGTTCTGTGATTTGAAGTAAAATAAATTTAAAATAAAAGAATCTTCCAAACTTATCAGAAGCCTATGGATCACAAAAATATTTATTGCATGTCTCTTTATGGTGGAAAAAACTGGAAATTTAAGGGATGCCCATCAATTGGGGAATGGCTGAACAAGTTATGGTATATGAATGTGATGGAATATTATTGTGCGATAAGAAATGGGAAGGAGATAGACTTCATAATTACCTGGAGAGGTTTATACGAATTGATGCTAAGTGAGAGGAGCAGAACCAGGAAAAAATTGTACACAGTCACAGATACATCACATGTGTGATGGCCAACTTTGAAAAACTGGACTCCTTTCAGCAATGCACAGTTAAAAAACAACTCTACAAGTCTCAGGATGGAAGGAGATCTCTACATTCAGGGAAAGATCCAGAAAGACCAGAGGTTAAATGGAGATTGAAGCAATGCATGCTATCGCTCTTTTCTATATTTGGTTTTTGTTTCTCTTTTCTCACTGTTCACTCCATTGGCTACAACACCTATACAACCAGTCTGTTGTACAATGTGAAAGAGTTTGCAGATCCTATACATGATTGTAGGCCACCATGGCAGGGGTGGAGGTGGAGAGGAAGGGGAGAAAAATCTGAAACTCAAGTGATTATGGAACTGAATATTGTAAACCAAAAGTAAACAAACAAGTTAATAAAATTTTTTTTAAAAAAAAAGAAGCCTATGGATCAAGATGTGAGTGAATCCTCCTCTCATACACCCTGGCTGCATATAATTTTCCCTATATGGACACTTCTTTACTTGAAATGTCTTTGTCTACTTTTTCCACTAATAAAAGTGTTTGTAGGGGAGTGAGGGAATTTCAAATTTTTGCTATCTCGTTTCAAAATAAAACTTTTCTTTGAACTCATTGGGTTCTCTATTGAAAAGAAAGCTTGTTGGAGTGGGGTGAGGGCTGTCATCATGAAATTTACTACTAGGAGTACAACACAGCACAGTACCTTGTACCAGAGTGCCTAGATAATTTACCCCACACACCCCCTATTTGAAAGCAATTATTTGATAGGGCAAGATAGCTCAGAGGTTATTTGCAAAGGGCTTTAGAGTTCTTTGTAATTATTATTATGCACTACCTATAGGAAAGGAAGCTGGTAGCCAATAGCTGTGTCCTACCCTGACACATTCTGGCTATGTGACCCTGGAGCAAGTCACTAACCTCTCAGTGCTCTAAGCAACTCCTTAATATCTCAAAGAAGGCATTGAGTTACATTGTTAGAAATAATTTCCTCTTCTGGGTCTTCGCTATCATTCCACTTACAAGGCAGGACCCCTAGACCTGTGAGGCTGACCTGCTATGCTTGGTCTTTCTGGAATATCCTAAGTAGAAAGTAAGATCAATAAATCTCTCTGGCGCTAGGAGAACATAAGGGATTGTATTGTCTTGATCAGCAATAAACACTTGTTGAAGTGAGTGAATGAATGAATGAATGAATGAATGAATGAATGTCCAACATTTGATCGACAACTTTTGTTGCCTTTTAGGGAAAGCTAATGCTTATCGCAGTGAAAAGAGGAGTTGAGAAATTGTGATCCTATTAAAAAGATTTTGGGGGTGCTTAGGGGTGCTTGGACATTGAAAAAGCCAAGGAAGAGTCGCTTGGACTCTTCACACACTCAAGCTGTCTTTCCATAAAAAGAGAGTTCATTGTAACACCAATAAAAGTGGGTAAAGTTCCTTTGGAGAACTTGCACCCTAATGGGGGTGAATCTAGAATTTATATAGAAAAGAGACATGGGAAAGGAATGCCAGGGATGCTAATTAGGTAATCTAAGGTGCAGGTATCTTTGGGAGCTATGGATGGGGAATGTAGGGAGTATGCCAGACACTGAGGGAGTTGTAGGAGGCATGGACCTTGGGGATCTGGTGCCAAGGCAGAGAGTCTTGGGGCCAACCAGGGACATAAATCCTTGGGCTAGGCAGCCTAATGTCTACTCATGTAAGGGAATTACAGAGTCAGGCCTGCTACAAGGGGACATTTTCTTGGGGGTGGGGCGGGGGAGGCACTTTCCAAGATACGTTTTTAGGGCTTTGGGGGGCCCAGTTTCCAGCATCTCATCACTAACATACTCTGGAAGTTATCTGCCATGTCACAAAGCTTTTGAATCTGCCTCCTTAGAAGAGATTTTCTTAGACTGATGAACTCAGAAATTATTGAAGAGCTATCTTTGCTAAAGTTTTTAACAGAAATAAAATGATACAAGCAAAAGCAAATGTAAATGCAAGGAGGCAAATAGATAATTCAAGTTTATTATCATTATATATGTGTGAGGTATGCAGACCCCAAAAATCCCCTACCCAGAAAAATTAGAAGTCAGAGGTATCTTGAGGAAGGAACAGGAAATTATTTTATTCTTGGTAAGAGGGTGGGCCTCTCCATGGCAGATCAAGGAGAGGATGAGTGTTACAGAAGACAGAACAAAAATGTATACCCTAATGGAGTCAAGTCCCCTCCCCCCTGCTGTCCCTTCTCCCATTGGTTATGAGGCAGGTTTACAATCTGAGCTCTAAAATCTCCCCCAAAGATAAGGAACAAAGAAGCCCTCCACTATCCCCTATTGGTTGGGAGGAGGGTTCAAGTCTCAGCGCAAAAGTCTTCCCCAATGGTAAATAACAAGGAAGCCTGCCACAATCCCCCATTAGGTGGGAGGTGGGCAAGGAGTACCATTCATGCCTTTATTTGGCAAACACTAAAGCTAGGGAGGAGGAGGGGAAAAGGTCTCCAGCAAGGTTGGTGGATGAAAACTCCAAAGGGCCTAATGCTGATAAAGGTGTGGAAACAAAGGTGGAAGTGAAAGACTTCTGAAGAGGCCTAATGCTGATATGGCAGCAGTAAAGACGGGGGGGTGGGGGGGAAGCCAAACTCTGGCTTCCTCCCACAAAACTTATGGGCTGAGAAGTTTCACTTTTCCCATTCATATAGACCCTCCATCCTAAGTTCTTTCCAAAATAATAATAGTAATAATAATAATAATAATTTGACTTTTACAATTTTGCCTGAGAATTATTCCTTTTTTTTTGACACCCCACAAAATCTTTTTAACTTTTAAAATGAAATGTTAATTATACTGACTGTTGTTTGGTCATTTCCATCATATCCAACTCTTTGTGACTCCACTTGTGTTTTATTTTGTAAAGATACCAGAGTGGTTTCCCATTCCCTCTCCAGCTCATTTTCCAGATGAACAAGCTGAGGCAAACAAGGTTAAGTGACTTGCATAAGGTCACACAGTAAGTGTCTGAGGAAAGATTTAAACTCAGATCTTCCTGACTCTAGACCTGGCACTCCATCCACTGAGCCACCATTTACTTTATTTTATTTTATCTTTTTGGAGGGGGGAAGGCAAGGCAATTGGTGTTAAGTGTCTGAGACCAGATTTGAACTCAGGTCCTCTATTTATTGTGCCACCTAGCTGCCCCCTGCATTGACTTTAATGTACATGATGACTGGTCTCTGATTTCTGAAGTTACTCCTTCCCACTGCTTTATCATCTTAAAAGTAACAGGTTAAAACCCATTCTTCAGAGAATGGATTGAACCAGCAAAGCAAACTGTAAGGGCACACTTCTGACCACTCTACATAGGTGCTCAAAGGCAGAAGGGTATCACACAAAGAAGGTTGGATTTACAGTGGGCAAGAGATGGGATCAAATCCTGCTTCTGGCATTTTATTTATTCAACCTCCCAGAGACTTAGTTCCTTTATTTGCATAACAAGGATGACAATACAAGCAAATACACAAATCACAGAGTTATTGTAAGGCTCAAATAGATTCCTGCCTGTAAAATGCTTTGCACACCTTAAAATGCTATATAAATGTAAATTGTGGTTAGCCATTACAATTATTATCGTCATTATATTAGTAACAAAAATATTACAACAATTTCTGAACAATGTCTTACATGGGCATTTTGAGATATTGGAAGAATAAAAACTGGGAGATTTAAAGTATTGGCTTTTATTAAAATAAATAACCATATAATCAACGTCTCAGGATAATATCAATAAATGCAGAAGAATCTAAATAAAAAATACAACTATTTGTGTTTAAAAAAAAACATTAGGCATTCCATCCTTTCACATTTATTTTGTTTAATATCATCATAATAGGCCTTCTGCATAGACTCTATAATTTTTCACTCCTGAGAAGGTTCAGAGCAGATACAGGTATTATCTCCTATACTAGAATAGAAGTAGTCTTATCTATCTTTATTAATTCAGGTTTACCTTCTTAAAGTTTCTCTTCATCCCTGTGTGAAACTCCAAAATTTCTACGTACTTCTTGTCTTTCATTCAGGAATGCTTGGAAGTCCTCTATTTCATTTAGAAGTCCATTTTCCCCCTATGGGATAATACTTAATTTTTCTAGTTAAGTCTTTCTTGGTCTTAGCCAAAATCCTTTGCCTTCAGGAATTCGAGATCTTTTTTAAATTTTTTTTTTAAATTTCCTTTATATTGGTGGATGCTAAATTGTTTGTGATCCAGACTATGGTTCTTAAGATTTATATTCTTTCTTTCTGATTTCTTCCAATACTTTTCCTTTGACTCAGAATCTCTGGATTTGGGCTATAATGTTCCTGGGAGTTTCTTTTGGGAGGTAAAGGTGGGTTCTTTCTAGTTCTACTCTACCTGATTCTAAGAGATTTGATGTGTTTGGGTTAAGAAAACACAAAACTCATGTTATATTCAAATCATTTCCATGTCAATTCAATTTGAACAAATTCAGGTTTTCGAAATTAGCATTAAAGCAGAGCAGATTGCAGTTGTCTAAGGCAAGGTTTGAGCTTAAGTCTGGGCCTCCAAGTCTCTGATCTATGTTTTTATCTTTAAAAAAAAGACTCCCTACACAGGAGGAAGAGAAGTCCCTCTTTTCACATAGATACAGAACAGTTCTGAAATATCTAATCTTAGACAGCTGCCTCAGGTGCTGGAAGTTAGCTGCTGCCTAGAATCACACTAGCCCAGGCATTGATAATACCTTGTCAGTATCACATTTTTTCCCCGTTGAACTACTTTGAAGTACTGATAGTAAACCAGAAATACTAACCAAACCGATCAATCAAACACCACCACTAGATACACAGAAGATTGTAATCGTGAGCCAGTGTCTGCTATTTATGAGACTGGTGGCCTGTAATAACTTCTGGACCTCAGTTTCTCAATCTGTAAAAAAGACAGGGTTGAACTGATCTCAAGAGGTTTCTTCCCACTGTATAAACCTATAATCAAACCCTAAGCTGACCCATTTGCACACCACCTCCAAAAAAATTACATCCAGGTATTTTTTAATCCTCAATCAACAGGAAATTATCACAACCAATTTAATGCAGCAACTAGGCCTAAGAGAAATTAATTCTTATTATGTGTTTCATATCCTGTCAGTGCTAGTTTCCTGAACTTTGGCAATCAAGGATGATCAATATCAGTGTATGAAAAGAATGAAGTGATGCCAAGCTAGCTTTCCAATGACTCTTTGTCAATAAAGAATCCTTTGCTTGATGCCCATCCAATCGAAATAAAAGGGTTTGTATACATACTGGAGCCTCTTATTATTATTATTTTCCAAGAGCTTTTTCTCTAAAATACACCAAAGAAAAAGAAACAGAGTATCTGTCTCTCTCCTCTCTCTCTCTCTCTCTCTCTCTCTCTCTCTCTCTCTCTCTCTCTTTGTATATACACACATGAATGTATATACATATGTGGGTATGTGTACATGTCCATACATGCACATATGCATTCATATACATGTATATTTATATATTGAGAATCTGCCTGGTTGCTCCAAAGACACAGACCACATGGAAACGGATCACCAGCAGAGGTGAGGATCAAAATTTTCTGCATATAAACTATTATTTTCCCCAAATGACCTAACCACCTTTTCACAGTTTCTGAAGATGGAATGGTAACAACGTACAGAGATATTTGAAAGCAGCACTTTTTGTTTAGTGAAGAATTAGAAGAAAGTGGACCCCCACAGATTGGTGAATGGCTGAACAGATTGCGGTATATGAATGGAATAGAATATTATTGTGCTGTAAGAAATGGCAAATAAGAACTCAGAAAAATTTGGCCAGACTTTCTGAACTCATGCAGAGCAAAAGAAACAGAGCCAGAGCAGCTTAGGTGATGACTGCAAAAATGTAAAGGCAAACAAATTGAAGACTTCAGAACTCCAATCGATGCTGTGACCAGTCCCGAGTTCAAAGTCTGTGGGCAAAGTGTGCCCCTTGGCAGAGAGCTGGTGGAATCCTAGGTACAACAGATGAGGCTTGTACTCAGATGTGATCAAGGTCTTGATTTGCTTTGCTTAACTGAATATATTTGTTGCATACTCCTATCAGTGATGGCAGAATTCATTGGAAAGTATGAGCATTTTCTTTCTTTCTCTCTCTCTCTCATTCTTTCTTTTTCTCTTTTTTTCTGTCTTTCTTCCTCCCTCCCTCCCCCTTCCCTTCCTTCTTTTCTTTCCTTCCTTCCTTCCTTCCTTCCTTGGAGCTACTTTCTGGGTTCTTTGTGGCTGTTACTCTCCAAAACTCAATTCAGCTCTTAAGCTAGACTCATTCAGCTCATTCTTTGCTGTGCATAGTGATATATCTGCAAGAAGATTTGTTCAAATGAAACATATGCTGACGGAGTAGCAAGAAAGTTGGAAGAAAGAGAACCAGAGTCCCATCCCGCTTATAATCTTGAAGGGGTGAAGAGGGCAAAGGAAAGAACAGTTCTCTCAGGAACTGGGCTCTTTCTCCAAATTTGTCTCTCTTCTCAATTTCCAGGGAAGATTCTTTCTTGGAATTTAGGGGGTTTTGTTGTTGTTACTGTTGTTTTGGGATTTTTCTTCTTTATTTCTTAGTTTGTTTTTGAGGACGCTAGGTCATGTCTATTCCTTCAAGCACGTAAGGACTGGCTGCCCTATAAGGTTTGTAAAGCACTTTACAAATGTTATCACATTATATCCTCACCACAAATCTGGGAGGTAGATATTATTCCCATTTTTCAGATGAGAAAACAGAGGCCAAGGAAAAACTAAGACTCTTGCCCAAAGGACAAAACAGAATTTAGATCTTCCATGTCTCATGTTCTATCCACAGCATCACTGAGCTATGCAGAAGCCATTCAGTTTGGAGTCAAATAACCCTACGTCTGACATGTACATCAAATGTTTTAAAGATATCTTTGTTGTGATTGTCTCTTTAAGTTAGAAGCTTCACTCAGCTCTACTTATCATCATCATCATTATTATAGTGTCCTGTGTTCTGACTCAGGGAAATTTTCTTTATTCACAAATGGTTCTGTGATTTTTATTTAGTTTTGTAATCCAAGGTTTGCTTTCTTTTTCTGTATTCACTACATTAGAGATGGTTTGTGATTAAAATCCCGCTATAACCAGATTGCTGCTTTGTTCAGAAATATAAACCGTTGGAAGTATTCATTTTTTGTTTGATGTTTGTTAAGTTCAGAATTTGTTTTAAATAGAGAAAAAAATAATGTAATTTTACCTCTGAAATAGTTCTAATTGGCCCTCAGCATTATGTGAGTGGAACTGAGAGAGAGAGAGAGAGAGAGAGAGAGAGAGAGAGAGAAGAGAGAGAGAGAGAGA
>CM053601.1:172883015-172903554 GCA_028646575.1 Pseudocheirus occidentalis | reverse complement strand
TGTTATCAGAGAAAGAAGGTTTTTTTTTTCTCCTAATTTTTCTGCCTAGGAGAAAACATAGTTCTCTCAGTCACAATTGTGATATGGCCCTACACCAAACACTTCTTCTCTCTTTTTTTTTTTTGGAGGGCAGTTGGGGTTAAGTGACTTGCCCAAGGTCACACGGCTAGTTTTTTTTTGTGTTAAGTGTCTGAGATCAGATTTGAACTCAGGTCCTCCTGACTCCAGGGTTGGTGCTCATTCACTGCGCCACTTAGCCACCCCTGTCAAACACTTCTCAATTGAATACCGTTCGAAAGAAATGCACAAGACACTGGTAGATACATGAATACAATATGTAAAGCAGGATCTGCCATCAGAAGGGCATTGGACCAGGAGGGAGAATGAATGCCCTCGAGAAGGATATTTGATGGAGATGAGGATACAGCATGTAAAATCAATGCATGTATACAGGTTAACATAAGGAAGAAGGGGAGCCACCAACAATTAAAGAAAGTAGGAAAGGTTCCTTAGCGTAAATGGGACATGGCCAGAAATTCTCACAGAGGCTTGTCCCTGTCACTTCACAATTCCAAGAGAGTGGTTGACACCAATTCTAGGTTTTCATATTGTGATTATAAACTGTAACGACCTTTCTGCCTTTATACTTGGCCAAAAAAAGAAAAAATAACAAGAAGGGACATTCCCTCTGAAAGGAGTCAGTAAAGCATCCTGTTTCTCCCGAAGAATCTCTCTAAAATATTTTAACATAACTCTTAAGCCACTATTAAAGTGACTTGTTATCATCAATGCTACTTACCCTCTACCCCCTTAAGGTGGAGGGATGGGGTGTGAAGCATTGCTTGTCCAGTTCTACAGTTGTCATGTCTGTCCCCTCCACCCCCCAATCTCCAATATCATTCATTTTGAGAATGAGGGAAGAGAGAATGGAGTTGCCACTGTCTGCACAGATAGGGTGTATTTCTGCAAAATGCATCTTCTACAACAAGGAAGCTTTTTTTTCATGTCTACTTAGATTGATAGATATATTTGAGCTAGTTCAAAATAAAATATGCATTAAGTTCAATCTTGGTTCTGTCAGGGCTTTGATTTGACACTGATCTGATTTGTTTATATTTAGATAGATGATATCAGCCTGAATATGGAGGAAGTAGACAATACATAGTCATTAGTCACAAGGCCATTTTGCAAGCCTCCAATATAATGAACCTTGTGCAGATTGGCCCGTAAGCATAATAGCTCCAGTTTTAATTGGATTTCTGAGCTCCAGAATTAGGAAGGCCATTCAGTAAGTTCCGCTGTTGTTGGGCCCAATATAATTAGAAGGTCAGCAATTTGATCTTGCCTTGAAGACAAACCAGTAATCTACGGCATCCCCTTTCCCATTCATCAGACAAAGGCTTTGCTCAGTTCTTTATGGCAATTAAGCACACAGACTTTATGGATTGGCTCTAGATTCAGGGATGCTCTGCGTGTGTGTGTGTGTGTGTGTGTGTGTGTGTGTGTATGTGTATCTGTTTAGTGCGTGATGCGACTGTGTATAGTGTATATGTCTATACAGCATCATGAACTTTTCAACTATAAACTGTAATGACCTTTCTACTTTTGTATTTGGCCAAAAAAAATATTTTACAAGAAGGAACATTCCTTCTGAAAGGAGTCAGTAAAACATCCTATTTCTCCCTAAGAATCTCTCTAAAATATTGCATCATAACTCTTAAGCCACTATTAATGTGACTTGTTTGTACAAACAAGTACAAATACAAACTATGTTTGTACTGAAGACAAGGATTCCCCAGTGGAAATACAATTTGAAAAGTAGCACTATAAGGAATCAAAATCTTATCATTCTTCTGCATGTCATCCATTTCCTTTCCCCTTATCTTGACTAAGAACTGCCTCTGTCCAGAGATTCTTATATGGATGATTTTCTGTCAATCCCTGTTTAAGAGAAATCTTACTCTTGTTCTTCCATTGACAAAAACAAAACAAAACAAAAAATTAACCAAGTAACTAGTTGGGTGCCTTGTATGTGTAGGACAATGTTTACTATATATTCCTTTCCTCTCTCAGATTGTCATTAAGTGGTAAATAATGGTAGAATCTCAGAGCCATGGAATTCATGTACCAGTATAAAGACTTTAGGGGTAACTAGGGAGTTCAGTGGATTGAGTACTGGGCCTAAATTCAAGAAGATGTATTTGAGTTCAAATCTGGCCTTAAAAACTTACTAGCTATGTGACCCTGGGCAAGTCACTTAACCCTGTTTGCCTCAGTTCCTCATCTGGAAAAGGAAATGGCAGACCTCTCCAGTATCTTTGTCAAAACAAACAAACAAACAAACAAACCCAAATAAGGTCAAAGCTAGTTGGACACAACTGAAAAACAACTTAATAATAATTACTATGTATACTTAATTGATATCCTCAGCTCCTCTTCCTCCCCATGTTCATTGGTTCTTTATAGAGAGGTGAGAGACAGGCAAACCTGTTTAAAGGAAATCTCTTCTGGGAACATAGAAGAAAAGGACATTCTTGTTAGGGAACACATAGATACACACACACATGCACACATGCAGCAGGATGATAAACAGTTTCATTTAAATTATCTGTGCTATAGTGGACAGAGGACAGAACATGGTATTAAATTCTGAATCAGCTGCTTCTTGTATATATAATCTAGAACATCTCATGTCACTTTTTAGGACCTCAATTGCCACATCTGTAAAATGAGTGGGAATAATAAAGAATCCTTAAGATTTGTGTAAGTATAACACTTCCTGAGGGAATCTACACTTGGGAAAAGAAAGTTCTTGCCCAGAAAGTGTTTGTCACTGTCAAGTTGTTCGACATCAGAAACTGGTTTGACTTTATTAGTAGGAATGACATTAAGGAAGGAGCATTGTTATATACTTGCCATTGTACGCTAAGAAATATGGGAGTTTTCCATCTGACTTGCAGCTGAACACTTCCTATGTGTTATCTCCTCCATTTGGAGCATATGAGCTCCTTGAGGACAGGGACTCTCCCACTTCCCTATTTATATCCCTAATGTTTGGCACAGTGCTTTGTACAGAGTAGGTGCTTAATAAATGTTTCATTCATTCATTCGTTCATTCATTCATTCATTCATTCATTCATTCAGTAGTACAGTGCTGAAATGTAGAAAGAATGTGGTTTTTATTTTCTAGTCTGGTTACCCAAAACAAATTGTGCAGAAGCTTAGCTTCACATGTAGTCTATTTGTAATTTACTTGCCTAGTATTCATATGATAAATATTACTATGGAAGATTCTGCTTCCCAAAGTAAACACACACACACACACACACACACACACACACAAAATGAACTATTCACTAGAAATGGGTAGCTGTAATTACACAAATTGTTTCTCTAAGGTTAGAGTTATTTGACTGACTTGTAAAGCTTATAGTTTACATGAAATACTTAGTACTTTAAGTCTGCGACATCACCAATATTATAGTGTTCATTCAGCAATAGACACAGATTCTGTTTTTCTCATTGGGTCATGTGTTGTTCTTATGTTGATCCATTAATGATCCAGTGAGTAGTAGGACTCCCATACCTTCTGTAGGTCACGTCCTCTCCAGTTCTCAGCATATGTAATTTTCAATCTCATATCTCCATAGATCTTTCATCAAGATCTTTCCAATGCACTGGATAGATCACCTTTTGAGACTTTTACTGTTTCATAGATATTACAACAATGTGGTGGCTTTTTGTCCATTACCTTTCTGTCCTGCTATAAACTTAATTTGCTTCATTTTTGGGTCATGAATATATGATATCTTTTATGCTACTTCACTCATGCAAGTTATCATCAATATCTTTTATGCCACTTTCCTCATGGAAGATATCACCAATATCAATATACTCACTTAAATAATACTAATCAAAAAGGTAGGAGTTTGTTTCAGTGAGATTTTTGGGACCATTAAAATCACTATGAAATTTTCCCAATATCATCCAGCCAGTTCTGCTATCATCCCATTCCAGATGCAGTTCATTGTCTGTCCAAGCATATGAACTGATAGACAAGTTCTGTGAATCGTTCCTTCTAATTGTGTATCATAGTTTGGGAAATAGGCATTTTTCATTCACTTGTTTTATCTTATAGAGATAAGTAGGTTAAACTCTCTTGAGTGATTATGGATTACATTAAAGATACTCTGCAGTATTCTGGCAGTGGAATAATCAGCATAATATCATCCACAAACAGGAATGCCTGGAGGACCTTACCATTATTTTGGGAATCCATCCTCTGTATTAAATAGGCTAAATGGTAAATAGCACACACTTTTGGAAAGTAAAATCACTATATTTATGCATCATTTTTATGACTTTTGAAATTTTAGTCTGTTGCAGACTATCACTAAAATAAAGAAAGGAGAAGAGAGTCTAGAAGAGAACATTTTGAGGCTCATGATTATGGGATGGTGAATGGATACCAATGCAGCAAAAGTAACTGAAGGGTGTTCTGAGAATTAGGAGGAACACCAGCAAAGAGTTGCATTATGGTAAGCTAGGAATGAGAGGTTATCCAAGAAGTAGGAACGGTCAAGAATGTTAAAAGATTCAGTGAGTTCAAGAAGAATGACAACTGAGAAAAGGCCATCGTATTGAATAATCAAGAGATTATTGAAAACCTTGAAGAGAATAGTTTCAGCTAAATGGAAGAATCAGAAGGCAATTTGCAAGGAATATAAAATTGAATGGGCATTGACGACATGGAAGAAAGGACTAATGGTAGCTTTTTCAAAGAATCTGACAGTGAATGACAGAAGATACCATCTGTATGTCTGTCTGTCTATCTATCTATATATGTACTACATGCAACAATATATAATGTTAATATATAATATATATTAATATATAATATATAATGTTAATATATAATATAATATCAATTATATGACACTTATAAGGTGATACATTAAAATGTGTATATGTAAATTATATGTGTTTGTGAATATATGCATATGTATATAGATGTAGAGATATGTGTGTGTGTAATTATGAGAGCATAGAACATATGCTTATAACATTTGAGGATGCTGTGTAACAAACCATCCCAAAAGATGTTGACAGATTAGAAAAATAGGAAAAGCCTTAAAAGACTGAATTTAAATGTAAAGTCCATTATTTAATTGTTATTGTTTAAAATTAAGTAAAAATAGGTATACTTTAGCTGGACAATTTTTCTTATTTTTTCTCCTCCTCCCCCAATTTATTTATCTATTTATTTTTAGATTTCAACATTCATTTCCACAAAATTTTGGGTCACAAATTTTTCTCCTCATCTTTCCCCTACCCCCCACACCAAATTACTGAGCCTATTGAATACTCCTTCCCCTAATCTATTCTCTCTTATATCCTCTTCCATCTCCCTCCCAACTTTCTAGTAGGGTAAGATGGATTTCTTTTCCCCAGTGACTATATAACTTATTTCCCAGTTGCATGTAAAAACAATTTTTTTTAAACATTTGTTTTTAAAACTTCGAGTTCCATATTTTTTCCCCTTCTTCCTCACCCACCCCCACTGGGAAGATAAGCAGTTCAATATAGCTTGCATATGTGTAGTTACACAAAACATTTCCATGGTAGTTATGTTGTGAAAGACTAACTGTAAGTCCCTCCATGCTATCCTACCTCCCACTAATTCTATTTTCTCCTCTCACCCTGTTGCTTTTCAAAAGTGTTTGCTTCTAACTACCCTCTCCCCCAGTCTTCCCTCCCTTCTATTACCCCCCTCTTATTTCCTTCCCCCCTATTTTCCTGAAGGATAAGGTACCCATTGAGTGTGTATGTTATTCCCTCCTTAAGCCAATTCAGTGAGAGTAAGGTTGACCCATTCCCTTTTATCTTCCTTCTCTTCCCCACCATTGTAACAGTTTACTCTTACCTCTTTTATATGAGATAATTTCCCCTATTCTATCTCTCCCTTTCTCCTTCTCCCAATATATTCCTTTCACCCTTAATTTTATTTTTTAGATATCATCCCTTTGTCTTCAACTCGTCCTGTGCTGTCTATGTATACGTGTACATACATAAGCACACCTTCACACATATATTTATTCATACCTATACCCTCCTATACATATATATGTATGTATACATACACACATTATACACACACACACATATATTTATTCATATTCCCTTCAACTGTCCTCATACTGAGAAAAGTCTTATGAGTTACAATTATCATTTTTCCACATAGGAATGTAAATAGTTCAACTTTAATAACTTCTTTATGATTTATTTTCCCTGTTTACCTTCTCATGCTTCTCTTCCTTCTCGTATTTGAAAATCAGATTTTCTGTTCAACTTTGTTTTTTTCATCAAGAATGCTTTAAAATCCTTTATTTCGTTGAATGACCATATTTCCCCCTGAAGCATTATACTGAGTTTTGCTGGGTAGGTGATTCTTGGTTTTAATCCTAGCTCTTTGACCTCTGGAATGTCATATCCCAAGCCCTTCGATCTCTTAATGTAGAAGCTGCTAGGTCTTGTGTTATCCTGATTGTGTTTCCACAGTACTGAAATTATTTCTTCCTGACTGCTTACAGTATTTTCTCCTTGACCAGGGAACTCCAGAACCTGACTATCATATTTCTAGGTGTTTTCTTTTGGGGATCTTTTTCAAAAGATGATAGGTGATATTTCAAGAGGTGATATTCTTTCAGTTTCTATTTTGACCTCTGGTTCTAGAATATCAGGGAAATTTTGCATGATAATTTCTTGAAAGATGGTGTCTAGGCTATTTTTTTCAATCATGGCTTTCAGTTAGTCCAGTAATTTTTAAATTATCTCTCCTGTATCTATTTTCTAGTTCAGTGATTTTTTAATGAGGTATTTCACATTGCTTTCCATTTTTTAATTTGTTTGGATTTGTTTGATAGTATCTTGATTTCTCATAATGTCATTAGTTTCCATTTCCTCCAATTTGATTCTGAAGAAATTATTCTCTTCAGTGAGCTTTTGAAATTCCTTTTCCATCTGGCAAATTTGGCTTTTTAAGGCATTCTTCTCCTCACTGGCTTTTGGGGCCTCTTATACCATTTGAATTAGCTCATTTTTAAGGTGTTATTTTCTTCAGTCATGCTGTTGACCTGGTTGTCATGATTTTTTCACATCATTTTCATTTCTCTTCTGAGTTATTTTTTTCCGCTTCTCTTACTTTATTTTCAAAATCCTTCTTGAGCTCTTCCATGGCCTATTATCAGTTCATATTTTTCTTGGAAGCTTTTGGTGCAGAAGTTCTGACTTTGTTGTCTTCCTCTGATTCCATGCTTTTATCTTTTTTGTTCCCCCAAAAGGAATCTATAGTAGGATTGCTTTTTCTCTGCTTACTCGTGTTGCCAGTCAATTACTTGACTTTTGATCTCTTTGCCACGGTAGAGCTCTGCTTCCAGAATGGTGAGAACTTTGCCCCAAATTGCTGGGGTTTTTGTAACTGCCAGAGCTCTTAGGAGGGTGCCCTCACTGCAGCCCCCACAAGCTCTGGCCCACTGGCCACATACCCCAGGACCACCACCAAGATCATGATCCAGATCCAAGCAAGTAAAAACAAGTGCTATTACCCTCTGAATGGTTGCTTGGTACCCCTACAACCTGCAGGCCAGGAGCTCCTGAGGCAACCATGAAGCAGAAGCACTGGGCCTCTGCAGCTTCTCACCCTGGTGGCACATGTCAGACTATGCTCCTCCATCTCCCTCTTCTAACAGAGTTCCACACTCACCTTTTACTTTCTCTTCAGTGTTTATGAGTGGAGAAGTCTGAAAACCCCCACAGCTGCTGGTGATTCACTCTCCTGAAGTCTGCTCTGGCCTGTCTGGGCCACCCTGGGGCCATAATGGAGTGGCTCACAGGGTACTGTGGTAGGCTTCCAGCCTGGTGTGATAAACCTTTCCTGTCTGGCTGCCAGGTTATCTTCAGCAGGAGATTTGTTTCTCTCTGTCACTTTGCAAGTTCTGTAACTCTAAAGTTTTGTTTTGAGTAATTTTTAAAAGTGTATTGGAGGTAGTTAGAGCCAGAGTCAGAGGGAGGTCCTGTTTTGACTCTGTCATCTTGGCTCCACAACTTCCCCACCCCGCCCTATCCCACTGGACAATTTTTCATTTGAAAATTATTGGCTTTTGGGAGTGCATTGGGAAGGGCAATTTGGTTTTACTGCCAACAAAACCAAGATGAATCAACAATGGGACATGGCAACCCTCCTCCTGTCCCAAACAAACAAAATAATTTCCATTCTATAATGCATTAGGAGCAATGTTGTTGTTGGAAAGAGTGAGGTTGTAATTCAGGGGTCTTCTTTGCCAGACCATGTATCAGACAACACAGGGTCTTAGATTTAGATGTAGAACCTTAGGTTATCTATGTCTAACCTATAAGATATAGAGACCTTAGAGACCGCTGAGTCCAGATACTCATTTCACAAATAAGGAAATGAAGAGCCAAACACACAGACTGACTTTGCCAGGGTCACACCATCCGTGTCCAAAGCAGGATTCAATCCCACGTCTCCCGGGCTCTTACTCCAGCCCTCTGGCCACAGCAGCATCTATCTGCAGTGCTATTGAATTCCAGGAACTCAGTTTTTCACATGTATATTGACTAGGAGAAGCATATACAGAACTTGGAGGCCCAAATGGAGAGGGAACAGGAAATGTATCAAAAGCAAGTCAGTGGAAATAATGGTAAATAAAGGAGGAGTAAAGAACATTTTGGGGGATCTGATAGTCATGTGTCTTCGGGGAGGTGAAGCACCGTCATGATATCTACATAAACACAATGGAGAAACTTACAGACAAGCCTTTTCCTGCACCTAAACACAAATATATGTATATACATTCACATAGACAAATGCGTATAATACATACATATAAAATTCACACACAGAAGCAAACACACCTACACTAGACATTTACATACGCATATACATGTATGCACACACAGCATATACATGTATGTATACATACATATACCTATTGGTTTTTCAGTCATTCTATCATGTCTGACTCTCGTACCATGTACCATTGCATTCTTGACACTTCTCTCCTCCACTAATGCATTGGGCACCTTCTGACCTGAGGGCTTCATTTTCTGATTCATGTCATCCTCCAATGGATCACCTTTGGTCAGAACTCTCTGCTATGATGTGCCTACCTTGCATGACCCTGTACCACGTTGGTCATAGCTTCACTGAGCCATGCAAGTCCTTCCACTATCACAAGGCAGAGATCTAAGAGAGAATACACACACATAGAAACATACAGACAAGCCCATAGCTACATATAGTTATGTAATACATACATACATACATGGACACACACATGCACACACGCATACACATATGCATACATATGCAGATACATACAGGCACATATACACGTACACTCACATAGCTTTAAGATTTGCAAAGAACTTGCCCTGTGTTAAATAATTTGATATTCCTCACAACAACCCTGTGAGGCAGGTGAAGAAAGTGAGGCCCCGAGAATTTGTGACTTGTCCATCTACAGCAGTGGTTCTCAACCTTCCTAATGCCGTGACCCTTTAATACTCATATGTGGGCATATCTGCATGTGGCTGGACCTGCCTGGAGATGGATAGAGGAGCGGCGTCTGTCTCGGTTCCTACGACCATGGGAAATATGTGTTTTCCAATGATCTTAGGGTATCCCCAAAGGGGTCACAACTCACAAGTTGAGAACTGCAGATCTAGAGAATATCATGTTCATCACATGGAAATACTGGTTTTATTCTCTTTGGCCCCAGAGGGCATTTCTGGGAGCAACTGATGAAAGATGGTCAGAGGTAGATTTTGCCTTGCCATAAGAAAATGTTTCCTTAATAATATGTGCTGTCCCAAAGTAGAAGGGGCTGCTCTGGAAGGTTGTAACCATCCACTCATTGTAGGGCCTCTGTCAGAGGTTCCTTTAACATTGCTAGGAAATGCTAGAAGACATGCTAGTTTCAGGTATTTATTGAACTCAGTGGCCCCTGAGATCCCTTTCAATGCTGAGACTTTCTGACAGTACAGTATTTCTCAGAGTCCTAGATTTGTATCTGGGTATCTCAGAAATAGTCATGGCTGTCCCTCTTGTCCTATAAGGAAAGACAAATGGAAGAAGAATTCTTCCTGCTTCTGGCTCTGGCTCAGTTTCAGAGCCTTACCACTTCTCACCTAGTCTATCGTAATGGCTTCCTAATTTGTCTCCTTGGCTCCAATCTCCCCACTCTTATCCATCTGTCACATAGCTAGTAAAGTCATTTTCCCAAAGTACAGGTCTGATCGTGTCACTTCCCTATGCAGTAAACTCTAGTTGCTCCCGATTGCATCTAGGACAAAATATAAATGGTTCTGTTTGGCTTTAAAAACCTTTCGCAAGCTGGCCCTAACCCATCTTTCTAACCTCATCATGCATTACTTATATATGACTCCCCTTCCTGTACTCTACAGTCCATTCAGACTTGCCTCCTTTCTGTTCCTTACACACAGCACTCCATTTTCCAAATTTCCTGCCTTTTGCACAGCCCTTATCCTGTGCCTAGAGTGTATGTCCCCCTCACCTTCACCTCATACCTTTAAGATGAAGCTCATACACCAATATCTATTTCGTGATCTCCCCAACTGCCAATTCCCTCCTTGTATTTACAACTACTTTGCATTTAAATTTCATGTATTATTTTATATTAAATATTTACTCTGTGTACACTTTGAAATTGATGTTATCTTTCTCAATCAGTTGTAAACTCCTTAAGAGTAGAATTCATTTCCTTCTTTCTGTTTGCATCCTTGAGGCCTGCCACATAGTAGGTGCTAATAAATGTTTGCTGAATTAAATTTATTTTTTAAACTTATAAATCAATCTGGCAGTGATTCAACCAGTTAACTAGCAAGCATTTATTAAGCTCCTATTATGTTCAAAGCAATCAACATAGTCAATGCCCTTAGGTAAAAATCACAGGAAACTGTATGGCTTTTCATCCATTTTTACTAATTTTCAATTTATATTTTAAGGTTGTAAGTCTTTTTAATTTGGACTTTTGGCATGTAAGCCACAATAACATAGAGAATATTTTAAAGAATATGAAGGTTTCTTAGTTCTAAGTAGTAGAATAACTTGCTTTATAATGGTAAAGTATGGATAATGGAGCTCTTGTTTTAATGAAAAAATAAGAACAATCATTAATTTCACAGAAAACGAAACTATTATGTCCCGACCAATAAAATGAAATGAGAAGTCACTGAGAATTGTTTCCTCTCATAGATTCTGAGATGATAGGTCCTTAGTGATTGATTCAACATGCTCATTTTATAGAAGACTCCATAACACAGAGAAATCCAAAGACTTCCAGAGGTCACACAACTAGTGAAGAGCTGGGATTCAGACTCTGGTCTGCTGACTTAAAATTCAGTAATTTTTCTGCTAAATCATGATAGAAAAATGTTATAGGGGCAGTGAATAGAGTTTCTAAATCTTGAAGAAAAGGGGGAAAATTAAAAAAAAAAAGATAAAAGAGACCGGAAAGAAGAAAATGAGGAAACCAGGTGCAGCTGGTTGGGAACCTCCTTTCTAGACATGTGTTTATCACTCCCATGAAAAGATTTTTATGGATTAAAAAAATAACAGCTTGCACTAATATGGTACATTAAGGTTTGCAGAAGACTTCCCTCACACTAACTCTTTCAGGGAGCTCTTAAAAGTATCAATACCCATTTTAAAGTGATGAAATGGAGATTTAGAGGCATTAAGTGATTTATTGAAGGTTATACTGCCAATGCTCCCCCCCACCTGAATTCTAATACACTGCCCATAGAAAATAACAATAGGGTGAGATACTTATAAGACTCAAGTGAATGAATGTTTAGTGTTGAAACCTATTGAGAGCCTATAGAGAGGAACTCTGAAGGCACTTGTCCTCTGGTCTCCGGCCACCTATGAAATTGTTTGCAGTAGAAGCAGTGAGAATGGATTATAGTTTGGATACTTACACAGAAATGGGATTATCATCTTGATTTTGGTTTTGACTTATGAATTGCTATATACAACTCCCCCTTGCCCCTGCCTCCCCAAGCCAGATCAACAGCTCATTTGGCATTTATGGTCTTCGATAGATATGAAGGAGTACCACATGACTTGTCCAGAGCAGCACAGGCATTATTTGTTGGAAGCAGAACTAACATCTAAGTCTTCCTAACTTCAAGGATAGTTTTTTATCCACATCATAGTGTCTCTCGTTGCTTATTTTTTATTCTTATGTTGCAATAAAATAAAATACATAGGACTATAAGGGAAACCACCCATATTCAAACATAGTTGTCAAAAATATATTTTTGGAAGTTCACAGGAATCAGATTAAGAACCTCTGATGTGGAAGATGGCTTTGGATCTGAGTCTTAATGAAGACGTAGAGAAGGGGAGAATGTGAATTCTAGGTATAAAGGGAAGCTGGTACAAAGCCATAGGAATGAGAAATTGGGTGTCATGTATGAGGAGCAGTATGAAAATGAATCTGGACAAAGAAAAACAACTTATAATAAAGCAGGAAATGGTGTATGGTGTCATGTAGTGAGGAGATTTAAATGCCAAACAGTGAAGTTTATATTTGAATCTTGAGATAATAGAGAACCA
Organism: Pseudocheirus occidentalis; assembly: GCA_028646575.1. Taxonomy (NCBI): domain Eukaryota; kingdom Metazoa; phylum Chordata; class Mammalia; order Diprotodontia; family Pseudocheiridae; genus Pseudocheirus; species Pseudocheirus occidentalis. The sequence goes on along the minus strand of CM053601.1, from coordinate 172,890,893 downwards.
TTGAACTTTAGTGAGTGGGGGGGGCAGTGGAATCAGGGGATATATGATCAGATCTGTGCTTAAGTAAAATTGTTTTTGTCAGCTGTGTGGACGATGGATTGGAGTGAAGAGACCAGTTAGCAGGATACTGCAATACGCCCAGGTGATAAGGACCTGAACTGGGTGGTGGTTGTATTAAAGAAAAGGGAATATCCAGGAGAAATGCTGTGAAGGTAGTAATGATGAGATTTGGCAGCTGAATGATTATAAGCAGTGAATGAAAGTGAAATGTCCAGGGATGCATCATCCAAATATAGTGGAACAATAGATTTCATATTAGAAATACTTAGAATACTTGGGTTATGATCCTGACTCGGTTACGGAGTTGGTCGGTAAAAGTGTCTTAATGTCACCCTCCTTTCCTAAAATATGACAATTAAAAACAAACAAAAAACTGCTGCCCTGGTTAACCTGTTATGTGAATATTGTCCGGTTTCCTAAACTCTAGATCCCAAGCTTAGCCTGAAGATGAAATAGTTAATCCATCATACAAAAGTGAGTTAATTAGAAACAATGAATGAAAAGTAAGGGTTTCCTTTCTGTATGATATGTCTCAAGGACAAAGGGGCCAAGCATTTTATACCTTTCTTTGAGAGAGCCAGACTAGGTGCCACCATCTGCTCACAGAAAATTTCAAATTTCTGAATCTTTTTTTTTCCTTTCTGAATTTCTTTGTGCATTGTATTTGGTGTAGAGCTAGTCGGTAAGCACACCTGCAGTTTGATGTTTGCAGAATTGGCAATTATGATGATGTACCATTGAAATAAAACTTTGCTGGAGAGAAATTAACTAGTGAAAACAATGATGTGCTAAAAACTATTATTTTGTCAGGCTTTCCATTCATCAGAATCGCAATTAATCCCTTCCTCTCCTTCGCCATTGTGGTGAAAACAAAGCTTGATAATCTAGCATCTGGTTATAGATTTAAAGAGGGAAGACTGCCATCCTTTCATAAAACTTTGTAAGCACTATGTTTACATTATAAGATGAGATAGTTCATTATTTTTTTTCCCTGGTGCTCAATGTTTTATATTTATTGTGATGTAGACTCAGGAGAATACTCACCCCGAGTATGGTAGTGGTGTGTGATTAAAAATAAAACACTTAAGACGTTTTTTCTTGCTCTCCAGTTGCGTTGGAATGCTTGTGATATTTTTATGACATTAAAAAGAATAATATTGTATCATTACCATTCATTTGCACTTGGAGATAAAGCTATGAATATGATTTTGTCTGGCAGCAAAAATCAGTAGCACCCAAAGAAATATAGAGACATTATGTAGTTTTGCTTCTATACCTTAAGAAACTTTACATGAAATTAAGAAGTTATAAGCAGAACATTCAAATGGGAATCAGGAGCCCTGAGTCTGAGCCATCACTAAAGTGGGCTTGTCTGGAGCTTTCCCTTAAGGGAAAGAAATTCAGAAGGCACTGTTACCACTTATATTCTTTGGGTAGCATGGGGGGGTGGAAAGGAAATTTTACTCTTTCTCTTTTTTGCAATCTGTCCCTTTACACTGCCTACAAACATGCTTATGTCTCTATCTTAAAAGAACAAAAACAAAAACCCCCCCAACAAACTTACTTGACCCTTCTGTCTCTGCTAAATATCATCCTTTATTTCTTCTGCCCCTTATTGCTAAAATCCTCAAAAATGTCCTCATAGTAAGTTTCTCCACTTTCTCTCCTCTCCCTCTCTTCTTAACCCCTCACAGTCTGGTTTCCAAACTTCTTCCACTGAAACTGCTTTCTCTGAGATTGTTTATCATCTCAGTTGCCAAATCCAATCTCTGCAGCCCTTGATCCTGTTGATAACTCTCTCTTTGAGATTCTCTTCACTCTGAGTTTTCAGGATACTACTCTCTCCTGCTTCCCCTATTTATCTGATTGTTTCTTCTCTGTCATCTTAGCTAGATTCTCCTCCAGATCATAGGGCAGCTAAGTGGTGAACTGGATAGAGTGGTGGGCCTGAAGTCAGTGAGACTCACCTTTCTGAGTCTAAACCTGTTCTCAGACACTTACTATGTGACTTTGGACAAGTCACTTAACCCCGTTTGCATTAGTTTCCTCATCTATAAAATGGACTGGATAAGGAAATGGCAAACCACTCCAGTATCTTTGCCAAGAAAGTCCCAAAGAGGGTTACCAAGAGTCTGAAACAGCCAAAATAACAGCAATAAACACCTCCAGATCATGCATTTTAACCATAGGTGTCACTCAGGGCTCTGTCTTGGGTCCTCTTCTCTTTTCTCTGTATACCACTTCATGTGATGATCTCTTGGTGTTGTGCTGTGTGTGATGTGTTCTCCGATAACCAGTTCTCTTGGATTTAGTTACCAGTTTTATGCTAATTATTAACAAATCCAACTAGCTTGCCCCAGTTTTACTGCTGACCTCCAATCTTGCATCTCCAACTGCCTTCTTGGACCTCTCAGACTAGATGTCCAGTAGACATTTTGAACGCAACATGTGCAGAATAGAACTCCTTGTCTTTTCCCCTAGAGCCCACCTCCCCCTCCTTCCTTTCATATTACTGTAGAGGGCATCCCTATCCTCTCAGTCCTCTGGCTCACAACCCAGGAATCATCCCGGATGCCATACTGTCTCTTGCTTCTCCATATACAAGCTGTTACCAAATCCTGTCAATTCCACCTTTGTACCATCTCTTGATTATTCCCCCTTCTCTCCTTTTACACTGTAATCGCTCGGGTTCAGACCCTGATCACCTCACACCTTGACTTTGTTAATAGCCTGCTGGTATGTCTGCTTGACTGAACTCAAGCGATTTCCCCAGTCTGGTCCATCCTCCATTCAGTCACTAAATTGTTTTTCTTCAAACACAGGTTTGATCATGACACTGTCCTGCTCAGTAAATTCCAATGGCTTTCTATTACCTTTAGGGTCAAATACAAAATCTTGGCATTCGAAGCCCTTTAAAACCTGTCCCCCTCCTACCTGTCCAATCTTCTTATATTGTACTCTCTAACCCAGCGGTTCTCAACCTTCCTAATGCCATGACCCTTTAATACAGCTCCTCACGTTGTGGTGACCCCAACCATAAAATGATTTTCGTTGCCACTTCATAACTGTAATTTTGCTACTGTTATGAATCTACCTGATATCTAGGATGTATTTCCATTGTTACAAACTGAACATAATCCACAGGTTGAGAACCACTGTGACAGGTTCTCTTTAATTAAATGGCATTGATCTCTTGACTGTTCTACAAAAAAAAGATGCTCCATCTTTAATGAACAGCATTAATTGAAGAAGAGGAAAGGGGAAATCTGCCTGACTGAAAGGGAAAAGCTCCACATTCTGCTTCACATATTGTCTGTCTTTATCCATAGGAGCATTCATTAGTGGAACTCCCTCTCATCACAAGTAAGACCTCTTTCCTTTCCCCTCTTTTCACCCTTTCTCTCTTCTTCCTCACCAATTTCCCCTCAGGTTTTTTTTATCCTGAGACCTCCTGTCATATTCTTTTCATTGTTAGTCTTTGATTTGGCCAGAGCACATCATACATTCTTCACTATTCCCCTGCTTCCCTCCTTCCACCCCTTTCATGTACCCTTGCATTTTTAAATATCATCAAGGAAGAAAAACAAAGCAGGAGAACCCAGCATTTACTCACCTATAGGCCGTGTGTTGCCAGTTTCTGTCCATAATGCTTCAGTCCTATCTCGTCACTGCTATCTCCACCTGACTTTTGACTACACCTCTGCTTCCTTGTGGCTATTTGGAAAGAAATATCTTTTGGATTTCTCTGCTGTCACTCTCTTGCTGTTCCTGTCCTTGTTGGCCATATTTATTCATTCCTCATGCGTTTCTTTCACATGTTTTTAAGGTGACCTTATTTGAGGGGAAAAAAAGTCTCCTTGGTTCTGGTTTTCTTTCTAATAATGTCCCAAATGTCACTTTATGATTGAAAATTTCTCTTTTTTCCATTTAGAGTTAAACTCAGATTTGCAGGGTAGGTCACCAAAAGCTGCACACTGATATCCATTGATCTTCAGGACACATTATTCCATTCCTTCCTGCATTTTCTTTTAGTTGTATGTTATTCAAATTTCTTTTCCTTTGTATTTGAAGGTCTTTCTCTTGCTTGCTAGCAGAACTTGTTGTTTTTGAATTGAACTGTTAGATTTAAAAACTATGTCTTGGATTTGAAGCCTTTTTTGTTTCCTCTTAGAGAAGACCTATGCAATCTTTCAATTAGTATTTCATTCACTGTGTCCAGAAGTTCTGATCAGTTTCCATATTATTCATCTTTCATTATGGCATTCAAATATTTCATCTTGTGTTTTTCTGAGAGAACCATACATAACATACAGTCCTTATTCTGTCTCTATGCATTCTGTCTTTCAGATTGGTATGTGTCACTTGTATAGTGAGCATATTGTCTTTTAGCATTTCTTCTTAAATTTCTCTTCTTCTAGATTAGCAGTTCTCAACCTGTGGGTCGCGACTCCTTTGGGGGTCACCTAAGACCATCAGAAAGCAAATAAATAAACAAGTATTAAAGGGTCATGGCATAAGGAAGGTTGAGAACCACTGTTTTAGATTATCCCTCACTTCTATATATTTGAATTTCCAACCTGTTCTCTTTTTTTCATTTCTATAGTGAAACTTTCCATTGCAGATTCAAGTTTATTTATTTATTTTTTATTCTGTTCATTGTTTTTGGAGTGTAAGCCATATATTCTGTTTTCATAATTCTTATTTCTTTTTTAAACTATCCAGAAATAGCATGTTATGGCACTATATTATTCTCACATCCCCCAGTGTAGAATTATTTTCCTTTGTTTTGCAGTATTTATTGACAGATAACTGAACTTATTTACTAGATCTTGAAGTCATACTTCCTTTGTTGTCAGTGTTTCTTTGCTGATTTATCTGCTTACATTCAAGGTCTTTGGATTTTATTCTTCAGTTTTTTTTCTTTTTTCTTTATTTTCCCTTTTTGTTCACTTTCTGACTCTTTCCCATCTCATGATAGTTTCCTTGGAGGCTGCATCCCTATGGGTCTCAGTCTTTTATTATAGTGGGTAATTCATATTTCATCAGCCTAAGTCTCTGTCCCAAGTGACTTTTGGGTGAACAAAACTGACCTCAGTGGGATACTGAGCTCTTTCTCTCAGGCTTAGTGAAGTGCTAAACATTCCTCACTAACCCACCCCATTATGGGCTGTCCAATGTCCTGTTCTGGTTCTGTCCTTCTTTTCCTCAGTTCTTCAGCCTGTTACCAGACTCTCAGAGCTTTGTAGTATTAGTGTTGCTGGGTTGATTTCTGCAGTCTAGGTCTCTGGGGCTCTGGGAGGAAAGGGGAATGAACTTTATTTCAAGCCCAGACACACATCCTGTTCCGTTCTCTATGTTCTGTTCTCCTGCAGAGATTTTTTTTTTACAGCACAGATTGCTTTCTGCCAGAGTGCTGAGGATCTATGGAAGTTCCAGTGAGCTTCTGCTCCTGAAGGGCTGCCAAAGAGCTGATTGTCTGTTGTAGCCAAAGCAAACTTCCACGGTTTGAGTCATCATGCCCTGAAAAGAGAAAAAGGGGACTATTGTCAGGGGTGGGTTTTATTGTAAATCTCTGTGTCTCATCCTTGGGTTAGCTAGGGCAATCTTGTAATATGGGAAGTGGGGAAGATGTGTTAAGTGAGCTCAGGGTGGGTCAGTAAGCATTGATTCCTGGGTTCTGAAGGTTTTGTTTATTTGCTTGTTTTGTATTCTGGTTGTCCTTGATCATGGAGACAATTGAAACTGCCTTATATTTGATGCATTATTTCTGTTTTGGAGAGTTTTGAAAGGTCATGGGGATCAGCAAAAACATGTCTAATCTTCCATCTTTTTGCTAACATGACTAAGATGTTTTTGTATCTCTTAGGCTGCACAGTGAATAGAGTTATGGACTTGGAGTCAGGAAGGCCTAGGTTCAAATCTTGCCCAATACATTTATTATTGTTACCCTTGGAAAGCTACTTACCTTTGGTCTACTTTAGTAGAATGGGTATTAATAATAGTACTTATCTTGGAGAGTCTTTGTAAATATCAAATGAGATCATATTTATAATGCCCTTTGCAAACAGTAAAGTACTATAGAAACACTATTATTATTATTAATATTAATTATTGTTAATTGCTTGATTGGAAACCTATGATTGCCATTACATGAAGATGCCTTTAAGGAAAATTTAATTAAGGGATTTTTAACTACATTGTAGGAAAACATTTTTAAAAATATTAAAACTTATACTCATGATAAAACCATGTGTGGGATGTGGGCAGTTTAATTTTCCTTGTCCTGGATCCCTTTTCCTCAGCCCCTCATTGTATTACCCTTTTCTCCCTTCCTTGTCTCTCATTTTTTTTCCTGCTTTCATACTCCCCTTATCCATCCAATAGAATGTTGTATTACCAAGCCTATTTTCATAGAATATATTGAATTATAAAGACAACCCATTAAACATTTCTGTAGGACCCATTTTGCCATCAGTTCTGATGCAATAGGACACCCCATTGTGACTCTCTTATCTTTATATTAGCTCAGCATAATTGGCTCTTGACAAATTTGGCATGGTTGGTAGGCCCCCACTCATGACCTTTAAGCGTGTGCTATGAAGACTTCTTTACTGGTGCCAAATTATAGGCCTTCCAGGACTTGGGAACCTGAAATGACATAGAGTTATTATAACCAGCCCCAGGGCTAAACCACAGAGTTCTCCAAAGGGTTGGAGAGTCTACTTGGCATGTAACATATGATGTTAGCTGGAACCTCCTGTGGATAAAAGAAATGTGAAAAAAATAAAGGACAACATGAAGACTTGCAACCGTAAATTATTCAATTCGATGAGTTTCTCTTACACCAGATGAGGTGTGCTGAGGAAAAGGCATTAGGGTTATGTCTAACTGGGGAACCCTGAAAACAGAGACATCAATAGTCACCAGAGAAATTTAGTAGAAGGGTCAGAGGAGAGGAGAGGATATTGCTACCTGGGGTGAGATGAAGGAGAAGGTTAGGCTTCAGGGAAACAGTATCTGGAACTGTGACCCCATCTTTCGTCTTCTCTTTCATCGGATTCATGTTCAGTTTCATTGCTACAAGTCCTCCTGTGTTTACCTTCCAAGAGAAGACTCTGACCCCCTGCCACTATTCTCTTGAATCTAAAGTTTGCAGTGTATTTTTTTCTTGGCAAATAACTGTGAGTCCTTTTTCAGAATACCTCCTTTGGTGGATAATGTGAGCATCAGCATTTAAGGTCCTTTAAACAGGGCAAGAAAGAACATTTTGAATCATGAAGCCCAGATGTGAATAACATTTATTTTTTGAAAGTTCTATTTCATTGTCCTCTCTGCTTGGGCTATATTAGCCTTTTAAATTGGGTCATCAATCTCTGAAATCCAAATCTCCAAAACACATTTTCACCTGAGGCAAAGGGGAGTCACTTAACATTTTCTGCTGCATTAGATAGGTCATTCTCTCTAGCCAGTGTGGGAGGCTTTTGCCATCTCCTTATTTTGATTTTTATGAAGGGTGAGCCTTCCTAAAGAAGAAGCAATTTATAAATCAATGGGAGCATTTTTGAACCATCATTTTTCCCCATTAGGAGATAGGCTGCTGGCATATGTACATACATGAGCTGACCATTCTCAGTGACACATTACTCCTTCTCCAGATGACTAGGAATGACACATCTTTATGATTCTTAATGGCTTTCATGATGGCCTTAATGATTTTGTTTTCAGTTTGTACGTATTTTGGTTCCTGAGAGAGAGAGACAGAGACAGAGAGAGAGAGAGAGAGAGAGAGAGAGAGAGAGAGAGAGAGAGAGAGAGAGA
>CM053601.1:172867190-172882515 GCA_028646575.1 Pseudocheirus occidentalis | reverse complement strand
AGAGAGAGAGAGAGAGAGAGAGAGAGAGAGAGAGAGAGAGAATCTATGGATATATTTTGAATTTTTCTCAATTATCTCATATTAGTAATACAAAGTACTCTCATTTAAGAAGGTTATACCTAATAGCCAAAGGTCAACATTCAGGCTGATGAATTCTTCTGATCCTATAATCACCATCCTACTCTTTGCATATATGCAAAGGATAGAACATAGAAAAATACCCAAAGGAGAAAGTATGGGAATTATTGAGATAAAATGTGATTGGAATATTGTGGAATCCACAAATATTTCTATGAAAGTAGGACTTTCAACATCACAAAAGCAGGTGTATCATATAAGCATTAAAATATGGTATTACCATGTCAATTCAGTTCAACTATTCAGGAAGCATGTATTAAGTGCTTGCTGTGTATAAGGACAGAGTTATAAAACAGTTATCTGCATCAAGGAACTTATGTTCTCCTGGGGTAGGGGGGCAGATGATTTGAGGAAGAAGGGTACTAACAACTTGTGGAATCAGGAAAGGCTTCATGAAAGAGGTGGCATGTAAGTTAAACCTTGAAGGCAACTATAAGGATTCTAAAAGGGGGAATATAGGGGAGATGCATGCCAAAAAGGATATGCCATGATAGAAAATCCATGACTTTCCAGTGATGCGTGATGTAGAGGGAAGAACACTGGCTTTCAAGTAAGAACATCTGGGTCCATTGCCTCCCTTTGTCACTTCCTATCTGTGTGACCTTTGGTAAGTCACTCACCATATCTGGGCTTCTGTTTCCTTATCAGTAAAATGAGGAAGTTGTACCTCTAAGGTACCTGCCCAGTCTAATTCTATGATCCAATTAACATATTTCCTCTCACATTGTAATAGTGTCCTTCCTTTTTAGACCACACACATTGCTTTGTTTTGCTATTAAATGTTTATGTATTTTATCCCCCTACCAAATTGCATGTCCCAGGGATATACGTGCCTCACATGAACTTGATATATTCCTTAATGGCACAGTACTGAGCTCTTCACACATGCCAGACAATTAACAAATATCTATGGTTACTGCATCTGTCAAATAGCAGATTTTTTTTTACATCTTTAACTTTTAAACTGAAAAATTTCGGAATTCAAAATAATGTCCAAGTAAATTTAGGTAAGAAAAAAATCAATTTTCTCAAGATCAGCTATGTTAATGATCACAAATATGCTAATTAATCAATCAGGTAAGTTTTAGGATGGGGGAGAGAATAGGTAATAATATAAGTTAAAACAGTTCCATAGAAAAACATGTAGCTTTTATTTTAAATTGTTCTTTAGTATTTCATGGTTAGGGTGCCTAGACAATGCAGCAGATAGTGTCAGCAAACTTCTCTCCCTGAATTCTAATCTGGCCTCAGACACTTATTAGCTATATGACACTCTGGAAGTCACTTTACCCTGTTTGCCTCAGTTTCCTTATCTGTAAAATGAGCCGGAGAAGGAAATGGTAAATCACTCCAGTATCTTTAACAAGAAAACTCCAAATGGAGTCATGGAAAGCCAAACTGGACTTAAAAAACTACTGAACGAGAACAATAAATTCCATGGTTAATCTTATGAATGAAGGACTTTGTCCTTGATAAGAAATGATTTAGGACTGAGCTTCCAGTCCCAAGGAGACTTCAAAGCTCTATGTCACTAGGCAACTGACTTGGCTTCTTTAATGCTAAGCTTTCTCATCTGCAAAATGGGAGTGATGATATTAGCGCTACTTTCCTTCCAGAATGCTAAAACCCCTTTGAAAACTTACAGCTCAACAGAAATAGTGGTGGTGGTGATAGATGAATTAGCAGGAGTTAATAGTGGTGGTTTTTATAGTGAAAAGAGCACAGCCTAGTTTTAGTTTGAGATTAATTGGGTTCAAATCTTTCCTTTGACTTTTTTGCTATTCCATTTAATAAGCAGGAATCAACGTGAGCATTTTTGTGAGCAAAGAAGAAAAGGAGGGGGAAAAGATGGGGATTGTATATGAAGCTTCAGATGTCTGCTACAGACAGCTTGCTTCTTTTTAATCAAGCATATAGTAAATTCACCTTGCTAGTTTCAAAGCTGTCCTGTTTACTTCTGTGCCTTCTTCCTCCCCCTCCCATGGATCTTTTTATCTTTTCTTCTATTAAAAAAAGTTTCATCACAATCACTTTCTCCTATTCCCTCCCTCCCCATGCCAAGAGAAACCTCACCTAAATTACAAATGCAAAAACCCTTCCTTGTGTCAAGTAAGCCCTGAAGATAAATCAACATTTAAGCCATTCCTGAAGGCATTATACAGCACACTTGCGTCTCATGACCATCACCTTTCTGCCAGGATGTGTGTAGCATACTTCATCCTGAGTTTACTGGAGCCATGACTGGTCGATGCATTTATTCAAATTCTTAAGACTTTCAAAGTTGTTTTCTTTACATTCACTGTATAAAGTATCCTAAATCTATTGATTTTACTGTTCCAGTTCACACAAATCTCAGTATTTTCCTGAACCTGTCTTTTGTTACTTATATTGCAAAAACATCCCTTTCATTCATATTCCCTAATTGATGAGTACTCCTTTTTGCTAATAGCTACCAGAAAAAAAGAGCTGCTGTAAATATTACTGTACATAGAGGTCCTTTCCCTTTTCCTTGATTTCCTGGCTGTATAAAGCTAGTGGTGGTATCACTAAATCAAAAAGTGTGCACAGTTTAGTGATTTATGGTGGTAGAATTCCAGTTTGCTTTCCAAAAGGACCTTGTCTTGTTCACATTTTGGCTACGTGACCAGGGACATGGTCCTTTCTTCTTCATTCTACTTCTTGAAGTCTATTAGCCATAAAACAGTTGGCAGCCTATGTTGGCAGAATCTTTACATCTGAAAGGTCAGCCTGAAATACTTCCCTAGCTCCTTCTTCCCTATAGCAAATATTAAGAATACACAATATTATAGTATGTGTGTGTCTATACACACATACATACAAAAGTGAATATGTATAATTTAAAGAAATGTCTGTGAAAAGTTTTTTTTTTAAATATAGCAGCCAGTGTAGGGACTTGTTATTTGAATTTCAAACGTTAGGTATCCAATTCTGCTATTGAACTATCTGGTGGAAAGATAATTATTTCTCTCTCTTAGAAATAGATTCCTCAGTTGTTTGAACTAGAAGGGACCTAAGTAAACAGATAACTCAGCCCTCTCATTTGCCAATGAAGAACTGAGATCTATAGAAATAGGAACTGACTTATTCAGGGTCATCCAACTAGCTAGTGACAGAAGAAGCACATAGACACAGGTCTCTTTGTTCTTCCTATTGCATCTCTCCCTCTTCCTCCTTTAAAGGTGGATTTGAAAATTGTCTCCTCTTGCTTAGAAAACAAAACAAAATAAAAACAAACAGAAATAATTTTACTGTTGCACTCTATGTGTGTGTGTGTGTTTTTACACTGTTGGCACTCAGATACCCTGGTGTAGCTTTCTGTCTCCTTCCTGTTATGTGGAAGGGAGGAAAGAGAGGTCTTAATGGATCTGAGACCCATGGGAAATAATTTGAATAACAAGTATGAAAGAATAGTTACAGCAGTGATGAGTTAAGTTAAAGCTTATCCCCAGTTAGAAGCTGAAAAGGAACATTCACGGAAAATGAGTCACAAGATAGAGGACAAATGTATGAGCTGACCTTGGAAAACTCACTTCTTCCCTCTAGATCCCAGTTTCCTGATTTGTTAAATGGCTGGATAGGACCAAATGTTCTTTAAGGTCTCCTCTAGCTTCCAGAACTTATGATTTACTGAATTATGAGTCAGGAGCTCCATGATGCCATCCATCCTGGTGCCAAACAATGCGAAATGTTCAGTAGTGATGTATCTTCAAGATACAGTTGAGCATGAGTTAGAAAGAAAAATGGATTCCTGATGTGATCTGTATTTGTAACATTCATAATTTTCTGATATTATGTGGCTACAAATAATGAAATAGCACAGCCATTAAAGAATCAAAATTGTGGGTGATGTAAAGAATGACATTGAGGCTTAGAGTGGGCATAAATAGGTTGTAGCATATTTTCAACAATCATAACATTTATGAATGGAAGGAGGTAATGGTATGATGATGTAATGTGTCTGAGATGTAACAAATGGAAAACTCCACCATGCTGCAGCCCATAGAATATTATTTAAAACACACACACACACGCACACGCACACGCACACAGAAGAAGACCAACAGAGTATTGGATAACTCCTTTGTGGTGGATTCATGGGGGAAATGATCAAGATTCACATAGGATTTGAAAATTTGAATAGATTGTGATCTACATTCTTGGCAAGAGGTCATTAGATTGTGGATTGCAATCTGTTCAAATTTTTAAATTTCCAAAAAATTGAAAACGTCAAATTGAAAAATTTGAAAAAAGAAGTTTTTATTAAAGTTTAGGAATAACATGAGGGTTGGATGAATAGTTAAGGTTTAGTGAGGGAGATAGTATTTTCATGTCTATGTAGTTTTTTAAGACCTTGTTCAATTGCAGCCATCTTTAAATGATAGTTCTCTTTGTCTCTCTTTCTGTCTCTGAATTTAGTCCATTAGTTCAACTTTATACTTTATCTTTACCTTAAAAATCTTAGAGAGCTGCCTACATCTGCAGAGGTTAAATGACTTATACAGATCCATGCACTCTCTAGGAATCAGAAACGAGAACTGAATCTATGACTTCTTGGTTCCAAGACCAGTGATCTAATAATCCCTACACCCCATTTCCCCTTGTATTTATTAATCTTTTAAAAGAAATGGTATGGGGAAAGCTGTGGCTTTCACCTGGAGGTCAGCTGAATTGGGAACTTGAGCCACCACATAACGTGGCACAAGTATGAAGGTACTTATTGGAACTGTGGACAATATCTGTTAATGTCAAAAAAATAACAAGACGAATAAAAATCACCTCCTGAGTATTTCATATGCCTACAATGATAAAAGCATGGCAGGCATCGCAGGTAAATATGGAATAATTAGGACTTTGCATAAACAGAGTGCATGCTGGATACAAACCTGCTATTTCTGTGATAACCACAATATATTCAAATGTAAATAATCAATCTACAAATATTTGCTTTGCACCTACTTTGGGCTAGGTATTGGTGTTAATAACTTGTAGGCTGGTTTGAATTAAACATACTCCAGGCTATCTCAACCTGATCATTTGAAAGGGTATTGTTGGTCTCCTCAAATTTAATTAAAAAAAAATCAAAGATGATTCTGTTTTTGACCTTATACTGAGATGGTGAGGGGCAAAGAAGGAGGTCGATATTAAGACACTCACATTGTGGAGGCTGAAATAAACAATGATATCTCAGTAACTATACACTTCTTTGTGGTGTGAGGTGGAAGGTTAAGGGGCCTTTGAAGGTCACTTCTTGAAGCATGAGCTTTATTCTGAAAAATCATTTGGTCTTTCTGGAGAAACAAAAAAATCTTTTACCTTTGTCTTAGAAATATTTCATACAAGGAAACCAGTTCTTGCATTTTAACCTTAGACTTCTGTCTTTGCCCTCTCCCATGATCCCTTGCCAAGTAATCAATGGGATGCTTGTTTCCATCAACAATGTAGAATTGTGTAGAAAAAGAATTCATGATTAATCGGTATTTTCAGTCTAAGTTTGCCAATCAAGATTATGTGAGAGGTTATACTAAATATTAAGCTCAGTGTGCCACTGCCCATCTGACCTTTATGGGGAGCCTAGCTTGGGGCCAGGGTAGGAGAAGATCAAAGCCTTCCTGTTAAATGTGTCTCTGAAGTGAAACTCTGGCGCATTTCCCTTAGTTCCACAAACTGTGATCAGAGATGAAGATGATAGGGGAAATTGGCATCATTTTCACTTTTTTTCAGTTATCATTCATTGGGACTAACTAGCCTTTGTTCATTGTGAATGATTTGATGCAACATCCTAATTCAAGTCCTCTGTAATTAAAGAAGTTATGATTTCATTAAAGTTTGAGTAATGTCTTTAGTGACTCAAAGAAAAGGAGGACTGAACTTTGGCACACAGTCTTCATAAACTGTTGTGTCCCAAATTATGACAGTCCTCTTTGAATTGAGCCTAATCCCCAGATGACCTTTTCCATTATTCCACTGGGCCCATACATTAATCCATAGGAAATGCAGAGAATGTGGGCCAAGTGACCTGAGATGTAGCAATACACACATGGGAGTGATATTCACCATTAGCTCTTCACCTGAGGACCATGTGCATTACACAACTTCTCAAAGTCTTTCCATCTTGGTAGGACCAGGCAGTTATGCCACAACAGCTGTTAAGAAGCCACAGCTCCCTCCATATCATGAGGCACCAGATGTGGGCTTTAGCAGAGAATGTCATCTCTTTTTTTTTCTTCCAAATCTGGTGACTCAATCGTGGTCACACTACTGTAGAGACAGTATAAATAAAACATTCACTTTCTAAAAAACCCCGTGAAATTAATTTCAGATCCCATTAGGTTTGTCTTCCCAGTTTTTAGGGGCCATTGCTTAGCAAGCTGGAATTCAAAAGAACCTGCTCCACTTTCCTCTCATTAGCCTTAAGGTCTAAAATGCTATGGTGGCAGTAAGCATTCTCCTTTCTGAATTTTTAGACCCTAGAAGACCCACATTCTTTATTTTATGGAGGATAAAAAGATTCTGTTCCTACCCCAACCATTCACTTGTAACAGTTTTTCATGGAAATGATGTATGAACATGTAGCAACTTCATCAAATTGCCTTGAATTGGATAGGAAAAAAATAATCCACTTCACATTTTGATCTTCCCTGAATAACAGTTGACAAGTGGAAATAGTATATGAATAATAGTTAATGGGAAATATACAGCTTTCACATTTCATCTTCCTTCTGGGGATATAAATCCTCATGGGAAGGAACAACATATTTTATTTTACTTTTTATACTCCAGGGAAGAAGAAAATAAATAAAAATTAGTATCTGAGGTGAAGAAAAGATCAATATGAGATTTGTCTGAGGTGTTAAATATTTGGGTTATGATGGATAACCACCCCTCCGTTTTCTCTACTTTTGCTCAAATTGCTAATAACAAGAGGACTTTTGAGACAAAATAACACTAGCTCTGGAATCAGATGACTTAAGTTCAATTGCCTTTCAACTATCACTTCTTGTATGAAAATGGACAAGTAATTGAACCTATTGGGGCATCAGTTTACTTAACCATAAAATGGAGCGGTTGATTGAAAGATTTAAGAACTCTAATAGAATACTAAACTGTAATTCCAGAGGGCTGATGATGAAGTGTATTACCCATCTTCTGAAAGAGCAGTGATGAACGGAGGGAATAGAATGAGACACACTGACATGTACACAAACATACATACAGATTACACATATTTATTTACAGATAGCTAACTAGATAAAATGAGCCAATGTGGAAGTTTGTTTTGTTCTTTATAATGTTCATATTTGTTACACGTTTTTTGCTTTTCTTTTTTTAGTGGGATGGGGGAGATGGAGTAGAGAGAATAGGCATTTATGAACTGAAGAAAATGGAATTTATTTTTTAAAGGAAGGGAGGAAGGAAGGAGAGAGGGAAGGAAGAAGGGAAGGAAGGAAGGAAGGAAGAAAGGAAGAAAGGAAGGACAGAAGAAGAGGAAAGGAAGGAAGGAAAGAAAGAAAGAAAGAAGAAGAGAGAAGGAAAGAAAGGAGGACAGAAGAAGAGGGAAGGAAAGAAGAGAGGAAAGGAAAGAAAGAAGGAAGGAAGGAAGGAGGGAAGGAAGAAAGGAAGGAAGGAAAAACATAAAATGAGGCAGTTGTGATGCTGTCTGGGATGCTTTTGTCTGTAACTTCAGTTTGTAAAATCTCACTTGTGTTTGGGTACCTATGTATATAACATCAATTTGTAACAAGCCTGTGCAATTAAGTTGTAAAAGTAACACTTTCCCCCAGCCATAAAGGCATTAACTCTGCCTCTTCCCTTCCCTCAGCATGAAAGTCTTTTCCCTGAGCTAGCAAGTCTGCCTAGAGATAAGCACCTACAAATCCTTCAATAGCATTCTATAAACAAACTCTTAGAGAAATGTATATCTCCTTTGTTCTAAGTGGCCAGCTGCATCCAAAAGCCTTGAACAACATTATCAGAGAAATAACTTCCTCCCAATATGGTCTAGCTCCTGGACTTGGCAGCTCCTGAAATAATCAAGTCTATCCTCTCAACAGCCATATGGGACATATGCCCTTCATCCTTGACCAAAAAGTAACCCAGTGATGTTTCAAGCCAAAAACCATACCTCCAGATAGACCCCCCTCAGGCTTTCTCCCAGTGAATTATGGGCAATATGCCTGTGCAGTTGATATAAAAAGTGCATATCCCTTTAAGCACTGACCACTCCTAAACTCCTCCCAAACTCCTCCCTGACTCCACCTTTGTCCACCTAGTTAGCATAATTAAACTTTGACTGACAGTTTTATGGTTATAAAAACTGCCCCTCTATCCTCTGCTCTTTGCAGGTTCCCTTAACCTTTCCTTGCCCACTCCAGAGCGTAAAACTTTATAACGCTACCTTAGATCCCTGCACTTTGCAGGTCCCCCTATTTCTCCTGCCTGCTGCTAAGTCAGCATAAAAATAAACTTTGTAACTTTGCCAAAAGACAGCTTGGGTCCTGTGAAATTCTTTCCAGACAAGAACCCTCAAGGGATTTGTATGAGATCCCTCAGACATCCACATCTTCCAGACCTCTTCATTTGGATTAGATTGTTTCTGACTTCCTTTCCAATTCTAGATCTTATGAACCTATGTTACAAGATGATTGTGTAAGGATTGAGAAGCCATCCTCTCCAAAACAAAACTTGAATAGAAATAATGTAGCTATAAGAGATCATATTGGCTGAATCTCTTCTTGCATCATGAATGTTTACTACAGCATCATTAGTGAGTGGGTGAAACTTTGCCTCCCTTTGTCCAGTGATGATAGAATTTAAAACTTACCTCTACTCCTCCATTCACCCTTCAATATAATCCATTTTATTTTTGGATTTGTTCATCATAAGGATCTTCTTTATATAGAATATGAATATTTTCCCCTGTAAATTTCAAGTAGGGATAAAAGGTCTTTAGAGGATTGAACAGAATTGATCTATCAACAAGCATTAATTGAATACCTATTGTGTTAGAGAAACTGTGCTAGATTTGAAGCCAGTGACTGGGTCCTCCATCCATATCTTTCCTGCCCTGACCATCTCTTATTCCTTTAAATTATCCAATTGTGGCAATGTTTGAGGTCCTCTTGTCAACATGGTTGCCTTCTTCTAGATGAGGTAAAGCTTTCCAAATCCCTTTCAAAAATAAGATAACCACAAGTGGTATTTATCTTAAAACTCTTTAACAGTTGACTCCAATTGATCCTTCAAGACTGATTACATATTATACCTCCCCTCTGATCCCAAACCCCACCCCCACTCTAATTTTTTTGACAAACTTTCCCGCTTCCATTTCCTTTCTTTTTCCCTTTATACAGGCTGGTCCCCAAAGTCTGAAAGGCATTTCCACCTCTCCTCTCCTTTTGTGCACCCCTAGCTGTTTTCAAGTCTGATAATCTTCACTAAGGTGCCTTTCTTGACTCCCCTCATTGTTAATGCCCTCCTAGTTCCTCCATTCCATACCTGAAATCACTTTAAAAATACCCCAAATTTTGAACTTACTTATCTGTCTACTGTTTTATGTAGTGAAATGGAAACTCCTTGAGGTCAGGAATTCTTTCCATATGTATGTATGCATGTATGTATGTATGTATGTATCTCTCTCTCTCTCTCTCTCTCTCTCTCTCTCTCTCTCTCTCTTGCACTTAGCACAATGCCTGCTACTTAATGGAATTTGAAAGAATGAATGGTTATTGAATTGGAGAGGATATGACCTTGGTCAGTATATCAGCATGAAGGGCATAAGTCTGCAGACTTATGAAAAGACAGCGATATTTATACATTGTGCATTTTTTTCTTCTCAATAGCAAGGGATTGTTATTCAAGGATATCAATAATGGAAAATGACTATACACACACTCAGGTTTCAGGAGGAGAGGCTTTTTCCATTGTCTTTTTTTGTATCTTGGGTCACAACCTTCAAAAAACCATCAAAAGAAAGCCAGTCTTTTTGAAATACAACAGTAGCATCATATGGAGAAAACTCCATTGTTTGATCTTTATTTTGTTTATTTTTTGTTGCCAATTTGAAAACATTCTATTCTGTCAATGAAATTAATGATGAAGAAATTTGGAATTGTCAAAAGGAAAAACTTCCTTGGGGGTGTGCAGAATCAGTCACTATAATTATTTGATGCCAATGAGGTCCAGTCACATAATAGGGCTATCTCTGAAAGTCCGCTGGGCCACTTTATCTTCATTTTTTGTGTTTATGGCTATTACTCCATTGAGCAGATAAAAATGAGTTACATCCTTTTCTTATAGGTTTATTGATATGTTAATCATCTGTGAGATGAATTGGAGTGTTTTGCTTTTCTATGGTATTTGACCTTTGCTACAGGGTTTGGAGGAAAAGAGATGAATGGAGAGTGACCCCTGATAATTTATTGAAGGTAGGAATCAGATCTATCAGTCTGTGATTTAATAGAGCCAAAAAAAATCAGCTTCCTTTGGTGTAAGCAGATACATCAAAGTGTATCTTGGAAATCTGGAAGTCAATGTTCAAATTCTACTCATTAACACTTTATGTGATCCTGCATAAGTAGCTAAACTTCTGTGAACATCAGTTTCTTTATCTACAAAATAAAAATATTTGTACCTACCCTCGAGGTGTGCTGTGAAGTTCAAATGAGGTGGTATATGTGAAGTACTTTGCAGATCTTAGAGCATGTATTTATATTCATTATAATTATAATATTATTATTGGGTCTTGGAAATGAAAAGGTCAAAAACAAAGAAGGGATAGTATTGATGAAAAAAGGAATTTTCAGTAAAAATTATTTTCTTCCAGAGTAATAGATCATGTATGTAAGGATTCCAAAAAATTTTAAGCTTTTTTTAAAAAAAATATTTTTTAACGAAAGCATAAAACTACACTAAGATTTCTGGGACCCTCTGTATAGTACTTTAAGTGTCTTTTTCACAATGGACCTTGCAAAATAAGTAGGATAAATTGTATTATTTCCTTTTTGGCCTGTCCAGGCTCATATAACAAATAAATACTGGCATCAGATCTTTCCCATTCCAAATTCAGGTCTTCCGTAATACTAAAGCTGCCCCCATTGATGGCTTAGGGAGATATGATAAAATGCAAATCTAGAAATTTGAGAATTAATGTCTAAATGAAGGAGTCAATATTTGGGCAGATTCTGTAGGTTGATTGCAGGTCGAATTGGCATAGGGTTCCATGAGAACCAGAAAAAAAGTCAAATTAATGAATAAAAGATTCAAGATCATGGCACAGACATGTTTATGCTAATTTCCAAAACTAGTTGATATTTCCTGATTGAATTTATTATTTTAATTCAACAAATATTTATTAAGCCACTACCATGGAGCAATTTGGAGCTTCTTCAATGCCTGGCAAAGATTACATAAAACAGAGTCTCTGCCCTTACAATATAATACAGAGATAAGAGAGGAAAGTCGATGACTATTAAATTTAAGAGAAAGCATTGGGAAACCTCCTGATCTGGGAAATTCCCAAGTATCTGGGTTTGCATACTTTGACTTCATAGGGAGGGTCACATGCTCAGCAGGTTAAAAGATTACCCACATCAACCAATTTGTCTACATAGTAAATACAATAGGAAAGTACAATATTAAGCTCTGAGATCTCAAGGGAGAAGGGTTTTTGAAATTATGGGTGGGGGATGAGAAGATATCAGGAAAGCTTTTCTGGAAGAGGAGAAATTTGAATTTCTATTTAAAGGATGGATATATCTTCAAAATTATTAAGAAAATTGACATGAGAGAGGGAGTAAGCTAGTATAGTGGATAGAACACTAGAATTAGAGTGAGGAAGATCTGAAATCATGTTTTTCCCATGACACTGGCCATGTGACTTTGGGCAGTTCACTTGGCCTTACTTCTGATACTCATCAACTGAAGAAAGTATTAGTACTTAATTCACAGGGTTGTTATGGGAATAGTGATAGCGATGGGCATAGTGAAATGGAATAGACCTATGGTTTCATCTGTATACGGAAGTTCCAAATAACAACGTTTCCTCAATAAGTGCACAAAGGGATCTTCTCTGTGACTTATGACCTTAGAGAGCTGCCAATAGCATTTAATATGCCAATAGCACGACTGGCATAGGGCTGCTCAACCAGAATGGATCAGAACTAGGTCTTGAGCCCAAGTCATTTTCTCTTTAAGGGTGGCTCTTCATCCACAGTGCGATGTTGATACAGGGCTGTTGGGGGAATCAAATCAGATGTTTGAACGGCAATTTTCAAACCTTAATCTACTATATAAATATTATTATTATGATTGTTATTATTATTATATTGCTTTGATAACCTTAAAGTATAAATATTCAGAAAGCTTGTTCTATTTAAATACCTCAAGCCATCTAAATGTTAGTGACTATTATTTGTGAAGTAGCTAGATTGCTCAGTGGATGGAATTCTGGACCTGAGGTAAGGAAGACCTAATTCAAATCCAGCCTCAGACATTCACTAGCTGTGAGACCCTAGGCAAGCCACTTAATATCTGTTTGCCTTAATTTACTGGAGAAGGAAATGGTGAACTATTTCAGAATTTTTACCAAGCAAACCCCATGGGCTGGGTGGTTCATGAGGTTGTGAAAATTGGATATGACTGAACAACAGCATTATTTATATTTTTATGACGTTGATGCTAAAATCTGAGAAGGAATATTTACACAGTTTACAATTTTGCATCTTCTTGATAAAGTTCCTACTTTTATTGATCTAAATGCCATAAAAGTTCAATTATATTTGTTATCCAGCTTTCCCCTTGACTAAGTTTTATGATCTAACTTACCCTGTTCCCAAAGCTTGCCTTTCATAACATTGGTTATGAAAATCTATTTAAAATATCTCATAGACCCTATGTCCAGTCCCATTCACAAATGAATTAGCTATGGCACACTTTCAATGTAGTTTTTATCAGAATATACCCCTAGAGAGCTGTACTTTTCTTATAGGCAGGTGGTGTTATCTATAAACTTTCCTATTTTTATGCTACCAAATTAATAGTAGTTAATTTTGTACTATTACACACTGACAGGGCCTAATACAAATTCAAATAATTTGTTAAAGACTTTTTGTCTTAACTCTATATTAATCATTAGAAGGCAAATTGGTATGGCAGAAAGAACTCTAACTGTGGTGTCAAAAGACTTGGGTAAAAATCCTACCCCTTGTACCATCAGAGAAGTCACATAACCTACGTGGGCCTTCCTTTCCTAATCTGTAGAACTGAATTAAACTAGATGACTTCTCAGATGGCTTCTGAGGCCCTTTTTAACCTCCAAATCTGTGGTCCCATCATCACAAGGTCCAGGGTTGGGGAAAAACTAGGAAATTATCTAGTCTTCTTCCTCTGTTATTTCACCACAAAACTTCATACCACTTTTCTTACTGTTGTTAGTTGCTTATTTTTTATTTATATCTTTGGTTTCATAATATCACTTGTAATAAAGCAATAATTTAATTAATTTACAATAATAATAAGACAGTGCTCAGCCTGGGAGTGTATTTGTGTTCAATGGTTTCAGTTGTGCCTGAGTCTTTGTAATCCCATTTGGGGTTTTCTCAGCAAAGATACTCAGCAAAGTGGTTTGTCATTTCCTTCTCTAGTTCAATTTACAGAAAAGGAAACTGAGGCAGACAGGGTTACACAGTTACTAAGTATCTAAGGGAAAATTTGGACTCGATGAGAGGCAGACAGGGTTACACAGTTACTAAGTATCTAAGGGAAAATTTGGACTCGATGAGCAGAGCTCCATCCATTGTACCACTTAGCTGCCCTAAACTCTAGAGTGTAACCGGAAACCTAACTCAAATTTGCTCATTGTTTTTCTTGGCACTACAAATTCTCTCACATCCAGTCTTTACTAGCGAGACCTCTCAAATATATAAGATTTAATGACATAAATATTCAGAGGGGGAATAATAATCAATATTTAATATTTAAATAGTCAATAAATGAATAGTTAATAAATTTAAATAGTATTTAATAGTCAATATTTCAATGCTAGGATAAAGCTGCTAAGAGGATTTCAGGTTTGGGGATGGTGTAGGTATTGCCCCATTGTCATCAACAGGATGACTCCTTTAGTTCTTGTACATATCGATTGAAAAATAAACAAGGAAGCCTAGAAAGAAAAATGAATCAAAGATGATGGTTGCATTTATTAGCCAGATGTTTCCCCCAGGCTCTAGTTTGCCTCCCTGAAATGAAGTGTAAAATGAGAATTTTGTGCTAATAAGTCATTCTGCTCAAACTGACAAGGGAGAAGGGGGAGTGTTCTTTTGCTTACCTCTAAGTGGTCAGTGTAGGAGACTTGAAGGGTTTCTTTAAAGGATTTGTGAGGAATGCTCAGCCCTTGGAATTCAGAGAACTGCATTCACATCTTGTCTCAGGTACCAGTTGGAGGACCCAGGTCAAGGTCTTCTACTTTTTCAAGCCAGATTTCCTCGTCTGTTAAATGGGAATTATATTTGCATTACCCTCCTTCATATAATTATAGCAAAGGAAAAAATATGCAAACTGTGAAGTGTTATAGGATTGACAGCTTTTTCGCTATCATGTTCTCATCTTTTTCTATGATAATGAAAATAAATTTCATAATTCATTAGGTGGAACTGTGTGCCCTAGATAAACAACCCTAGGTCTTGCCAAATCTGGGCATGAAGCTGCCCCCTGGTAAAATTAGACCACCTGGATTTTATGGTCCTTGAGCCCCAGGCTGCCCTAGTGTGAAGGTCTATTTCATTCACTCCTTCCCTTGTCAAATTTATAACACACTATTCCGGGAGAAAGCCATATTAGCTTTAGATCCCCCTAAGCGTTTCTAATGTATTTTCTGTTGCCAATTTACCTGGAGTGGTTCAGAAGACCATGGATTGTCTATGGTGGATTAACCAGTTTGAAACCTCAGCCAAAGGGGAAGAAAGAGCCCTGCACATTTCAACTGCTTTTTTCTGGAAGCTAAAATATGTATTGTTTCTATCAGGCCTTTTAACTGATGATCTCAGGACACCTATTAAGCCAATAAGCTTTCCAGTAAGTCTGTCTGTCTGTCTATCTACATATAAGCATGCATATACTTCTCATATGTGTGTGTGTGTGTGTGTGTGTGTATATATATATATATATATAT
>CM053601.1:172834637-172866690 GCA_028646575.1 Pseudocheirus occidentalis | reverse complement strand
AAAAAAGGAAAAATGTCTTTCTTTTGTTTTTTAAGTAGATCACAATCAAGGTACAAGGTGACATTATTATATGACATATGGTAGCTAGGTCGCACAGTAATTAAGCCTGTAATAAAGAAGATCTCAGTTCAAATCTGACTTCAGGCATTTACTAGCTATATGATCCTGGGAAAGTCACTTTGCCCTGTTTGCCTCCATTTTCTTATCCATAAAATGATCAGAGTAGGAAATGGTAAACCACTCTAGTATGTCTGCCAAGAAAACCCCAAAAGGGTCATGAAGAGTTAGACATTACTGAATAACATTTTAAGACAATCAAAAAAATTATGTAAGTTTAGCGTGCATTGTAAGACAATATTAAAGACTATACAGAATGAAGTATAATACCATAATTGAGCCCTGACCAGTTCACATCTGAAGTCTTGTGTTAAGTTCTGAATATTATAGGAAAAACATTGATAGACTACAGATTATTCAGTGGTGACAGAGGTGGTCACATCTTGAGATGAAGGGTAATCTCAATATCATAGACCATACAGGATCATATGAAGGATTTGAACATGTTTAGCATGGAAAAGAAAAGGCTTTGATGAGACAAGAAAAGTATGTTCAAGAGTTTGTAGGACTCTTATATGAAAAGAGGAAATTATCTTTGGTTTGATCCAAGAGGGAAGAAAAATCTAGGGCAATGAATATAAGCTGTAAAGAGGTCAATTTAGGCTTTAGGAAAGGGAAAACTAACAATTTGAGCTTTCCCTAAATAGAGTGAGTTGTCTCTGTATGCAGTGGGTTCCTCCTCTCTTGAGGTCTTGAATCAAACTCTGTAGACAGATTGTAAAGAGATATTTTTCACTTGTGAAGAGGCACAAAAAGGTGGTTTCAAGGTTCCTTCCCACTATGAAAAGTGTGTGATGTTTCTAAGGCAACTCTCTCATATTCAGTTGAAGAAAAATTGCCAATCCACACTAATAGACTTTTTCATCCAGGAATTCACAGCTCTTGTTTCTACATATATTCCCATTCTGAGTCATCCTATTCTGGTTCACCCCTGGTTTATAAGTAGCCTTTCTCATATGTGGTTCTGATCTCTCTCGCTTTTTGCAAAGGTAGGGGATAATGAGCGTGAAACATTAGGCATACTTTTCTTCTCAATAGTGTTCAAGGAAATAGAATTCCTTTCCTCCTTGTGTGTATGTGAGTATAAGTGTGTGTGTGTGTGTGTGTGTGTGTAGTCAGATACTTAATACATTCTGGTTAAATGTGAATGAGATTAAATTCATGTAAAGCCATTGCTTGTCAAGATCCAAAAAAGATCAATTTATGAGGCTTTTTTTTCCCAATTGCTTCAGAGGGAGACAGAGTGAACTCATCACGGACCTTTCATTTAAATATCCTCCAAGCTCTTTCTGACAAAATGTTGTACTAATACCATGTGAGAACAAAACCAATCAATGAATCAATAAGCATTGAATCTGCTAAGCATCTATTTTGTACCAAGCACTTTTAGGCCCTGAGTATAACAAAAGAAAAATGAAACACTCAATAAAATTAAATTTCCTTCACTGAGCTTACATTCTATAAGAAGAAACCTGTGTACATTCAAAAATATATGAATTATAGACAAAGTAAATCCAATCTGAGTTTTTAAAAAGGAACCAGCCAGGGTAGTGGTGGGGAGAATGAGGATGGGAGGTAATAGATCTGAAAACGCCACATGTAAGAGATAACATGTACATTAAGTTTTGAAGGAAACTATGGTTTCTAAGATGCTGGCCTGAGGAAGGAGCCCATTCATTAACAGGGGCCAGTTTGGGAGAAAAAAAAACAAAGAAACTAGACGATCATGTACTTTGAGAAGAAAAAATTAATAGCAGTGGACATGTATTATATGGATATAGAGAAATAAGTATACATCCAAATATGTACATATGTACATACTTATATACACATCTGTATATACATGCATGCATTTTTGGTTTGTTTCATCACCATAGGAATCTCCTCTACCAATGGTGACTAATACCTTTTGCGTATCTCAAAGTCTCAGAGAACATCCCAGAGGCATTGGGAGATCCAGCCTTTCAGCACCATGGAGCTAGCATGTATTAGAATCAGGAGCTGATCTTTTTTTATTCCCCTTTCTGTCACGCATGTACCCAAGTGCAAGGGATGCAGGGAATCAAGGAGTAGACCAATTCTGCCAAAGCATGGGGCATGCGGAGTGAGTGGTGGCATATAATGAGAGTGAAAATGAAAGAGAGCTTGAATTCCAGGCACAGGATTCCAGTGGTAGGCTAGTCATATAATCATAATGACTGTGCCATCATGAGGGAAATCTAGGACCCTCTAATATTCACACAAATATCAAAGGAGAGGAAGATCACCAACTTGTCAGTGAGTTTCTCTGTGAAGGATTGATGGAAAATGTAGAAAGAACTGTCTTAGAGGTGAAAGCATGGAGGTCAGGGTTGCAGTCTTCACTAATGAGCCTGGTGAAAGGAGGATCCAGTATTGGAGAGAGAAAAGCACAGGATTTTGACCTAGAAGAGAGCTTTCACAATCAATCTAGTCCAAACCTATCTATCAATTTATAGATGAGGAAACCAAATACCAAAGAGGCTGAGGGATCTTCTCATGCTCCGCTCAGTTGTGCATGGCAGACCCAGGACTTGAACCTGGAATTTCTGGTGCCAAACACACCACTCCAGCCTACAGCATTGTCCTTAAACTCTTTTCTGTACCCTACCCCTTTTCTATTCATCCATCTGTAAGGAGTACTTGCTTATCACCTCATTTCAAGAACAACTAGAATGTAAAAAGAACTGTGATGAACAATCAATAAGTATCTTTAAATACCTATGCTAGGCCCTGCGCCAGGTATAGCACAGCCTTCAGAAGTGTAAGGTTCAGGTAAACAGAAAATAATACACTGGTATGATTTTGAGGTCCTCTAGATGCATGTGACTTATCTTTTCCCCATTGTTATTAACCTTTTTTATTATTCTTTAGAAAGCATCAACTAATAAATATGTAATCTCTTCAACAGAGCAACTAGGTGATACAGTGGAGAGAGTGCTGGGCCTGGAGTTAGGAAGACTCATCTTCCTGAGTTCAAATTGGGCCTCAGACACTTACTAGCTCTATGACCATGAGCGAGTCACTTAACACTGTTTGCCTCAGTTTCCTCATCTGTAAAATGAGCTGGAAAAGGAAATGACAAACCACTCCAGGATCTCTGGATCACAGTAGGTGCTTAATAAGTGTTTACTGAACTAAAATGAATAAATATATCTTTCAAGAAATCAATTTTGGGGGGGGGCAGCTAGGTGGTGCAGTGAGTAGAGCACTGGCTGTGGAGTCAGGAGGACCTGAGTTCAAATCCGGCCTCAGACACTTGACACACTAACTAGCCATGTGACTTTGGGCAAGTCACTTAACCCCAATTGCCCTCCAAAAAGCGAAAGAAAGAAAGAAATCAATCAATCAATCAATTTGGAAGAAAGAAAAGGCTTCTAAGAGGCAAATTAAGATGAAAGAACATCTCAAGCAGAGAGGGGACCTATACTGTGGTATACAGAATTATGTTAGAGGGACAGCAAGAATGTCAGTTAGACTGGTGTGGAATTTTTGTGAAACGTAATACGTCTGAAAAGTAGATTGGACATAGATTGTGAAGAACAGTAAGTATCTAAACAAAGGAATATTTTTTGAACTTAGAGGCAACTGGGAGCCCCCGAAGTTTATTGAGTATAGAAGTGACCCAATCAGATCTATACTTCAAAAATCAATTTGACAGCTCTATGGAGGATGAATTTTAGTGAGGAAAGAATAAAGATGAAGAATCTTTTGCAACAAGCTGGGTGCAAGTGATGAGCATCTGAACTAAGGTGTATCCCTGAGAGTCGAAAGAAGAAGAGAACAGGAACCAGGGTTTAGAAACCAAGAAAGTTGGATACCAGAATCATAAAGAAAAGGGTCATGGGGAGAGCTGAAAAATAAAGAAAAAAAGAAAGATGCACTCAAACCAGAGTTGGAATATATGCTTTATTTTTGTCTCGCTTTGTTTGGTCTGCTGTTTCATAGATTATGCATTTTGGGTGAATTTGCATTTGCCTGTCATGACTCAGGGTGAGTCCACTATGGATAACTGTTCTACTCTTTCCTTTATTTCCAATTGCTATAAAGGCACATCTTTGATTTCCCACTGCCCACTCAGCTGGAATGCCAGCGTATGCATTTCTATACCTTCCACAAAGTCAAGGATTCCAAAGTACAGCCCACTTGCAGGGAGGATAAATTAATCATTTCCATCAACCATAGCAAAGAGGTGATTAAGTGTTGGCTACACTAAACATTTAATTTCCCTAGCTGGATCGCTAGGCAGTGTCTTCTCTGCATATAACACATGTCACAGTGGTTTATCAGCATCTCTAAAATGCATTTACTTATGCCTCAAGCTATCAGGTGATCTTGCTTGTTAGTTCTTTTCCTCTTCTGAGAAGAGGAGGTAGGGGAAGTTGTGATGTTTAAATGTTAGCCTCAAATAAATGTGACAAATTGCAGTCCTGCTAAAGTTGGAAGCTGAGAAATTATTTTATCTATAGACTCTAGAACCATATTATTTAATTTATATTCTCCTCCCCAGATCCCTAAATAGGTAGGGGAAGGCAGGGCTCTGCCTCAGGGCAGAAAATTTTGAGACCTTTGGGTTAGAACCTGGAACTTTTTCCCTTGCCACAAAAACCCTATCCATAGAAGCAAAAACAAGCAGTCTTTTCTTTCGTGGATCTCTTTCTCCCTTGCCCTGTTCTAGTCCTGGAAATCATCTCAATACTTACTTCTTGTTACCCCCAAACTCTTCACTTTCTTACCCTACCCAACTCCCCTGCAAATAGAAGCAATATTTATGCTCTCAGATGATCACATGTTCATCAGGATAGAAACCTCTGGTCATACATGAGTTTGCTTCCTCTCTACCCCAAATGAGCATTTCGCACCCTCACTGTCTATCACCATTACGTTTAAAAAAAATATTGCCTTAGTGACAGCTCTGTATTGCATCCTCTAATTTATCATCTTAGGCTTCTTTTTCCTTTTCACTTTTTAAAGACTTTGGGTGATCTTTGGTTTGAGCAAATTCTGTATCACAAACTTCCTCATCAAAAGACTGATATAAAGAAATGAGGAAAATAAATATCCATAAAGACCCACCAATATTATTTCCAAATTCAAAAGAGGAGGAGGAGGAGAAGAAGGAGAAAGAGAAGGAGAAGAAGAAGAGGAGGAAGAGGAGGTAGAGGAAGAAGAGGAGGAGGAGGACAAAAAGAAGAAGAAAAGAAGGAAGAGGAAGATGAAGAAGATGAGGAAGAGGAGGAAAAGGAGTAGGAGAAAGCAAAGGAAGAAGAAGAGAAGAGACATTCCTTGCAGGCAGGTTTGGTTGAAGGAGTCCTAAATTTGGAGTCACAGGACCTGGATTCAAATCCTGACTGGCATTTTGTGTGAACTTGATCAATTCACTTAAAATCTCTTGGCCTCAGGGTTCCCATTTCTAAATGAAAGAGGTAGACAAGGTAGCATGAGTTCTTGTTCTAAATCTGTTACCCTATAATCTTCCTGATTTAACCTGGGTCTTTATTTCTTCAACTATAAAACGATCCAATCAGTGGTTTACATTTAGTGGCACATCTCCAAATGTCCTTTCAGAACTCTTAAACTTCCCAAACAGAACTCATTATCTTTTACCTGACACCTTTCCCCCCTTCACTATTACTGTAGAGGACAATACCGTCCTCCCAGTCCCTCAGGCTCACAACGTAGGAATCATCCTGGTCTCCTCAGTAGCATTCAACATCCATATCCAAGCGGTCACTGCCATTCACCTGTGCATCATCTCTTGAATATGTCCCCTACTCTCCTCTGCTAGTGCCCTTATCCTGATGAAGGCACTTATCACCTCTCACCTGGTCTATCACAATAGCTGTGGGGGAAGGGAGGGTTGGGAGATGGGGATCTACCTGCCTCAAGTCTCTCTCCACTCTAATCCATCCTCCCCTTCAAGTCACTAAAGTGATTTTCCTAAAGTACAGGTCAAATCATGTCACACACACACCCCAACTCAATAAACTCCAGTGGCTCCCTATTGCCTCCAGGATCAAATACTAGAATTCTCTGATTTATAACCAAAACCCTTCAAAAACCCAGTTCCCTCCTGCCTTTCCAGCCTTTTCACACCTTACTGCCTGACACAAATTCTTTGATCCAGCACATTAGCCTCCTGGCTGCTCCACAAACAAAACACTCCATCTCTTGGCTCTGGACACTTTCTCTGGCTGTCCCCCATGTCTGGAAAGCTCTTCTTCCTCAACTCTAACTACTGACCTCCCTGGCTTTCTTTGAAGTCTCAATTAAAGTGATCTTTTTCTAGAAGCTGTCCAGTTCGTTTCACTTGTGGCTGACTCTTTGTGCCCTCATTTGGGATTTTCTTGGCAAACCGAAGTGGTTTGCCATTTCCTTCTCCAGCTCATTTATAGATGAGGAAAACTGAAGCAAACATGGTTAAGGGACTTGCCCAGGGTCACACAGCTAGTAAGTATCTGAGGCTATACTTTGAACTAAAAAAAAATGAGTCTTCTTGACTCAAGGGGCTGCAAGTTTTTAACTGTGCCACCTAGCTGCCCCGACTCTAGCCTTCCCCAACCCCACTTTATTCTATTGCATTTCATCTATACTGTGAGTGTGTGTGTATATCTATCTCTATCTCTATCTCTATCTCTATCTCTATATCTATATTTATATCTATATCTATATCTATATGTGTGTTAATACATATTATATGCATACTACATACATAAATAGTGTATATTATATTTACATATATTGTATATATGAATATGTTTGCATATTATCTCTTCCATTAGATTGAAAGCTCCTTGAGGTGAGAAACTATCTTTGTCTCCTTTTGTATACTAAGAGCTTAGCACAGGGCCTGTCACTTGGTAGGAGCTTAATGAAAGTTTATTGATTAAATTATTGGTTATTTGTAAAACCACAGTTTACAAAAACCTTGGTAACTCATGGCAACAATTCAAAGAGTTTATGCTAAAAGTTCTTTAATGGAACCAAAAGCATTAAACTGAATTGTAAGTAATGATATATTAAATTTCCCTGGACGTTCACAATGTGGTGGTGGTGGTTATGGTGGTGGTGGTGGTTGAAGTCAATGTTGTTAAGGGTTGACAGAAAACATTGAAAATCACTTAACTGGGGAGGGGGGAAATCTGTGGGCCCTTCTATCTCTAATCTCTGATCTAAAGAAATTCCTTTTGACTTCAGAGAGGACCGTGGTGTCATCAGACTCTACAATCTGGCCTCCAATTCACTCTCTTTCCTTGCAGGAATCATTTTGGAGGCTTTCTGCTCCCTCTCAATTCAACATAACACATCCCTGCCATAAAAGTTATTTTTGTCAAAGTCTATAGATACCAGTTACTTGCTTGTAAGTGAAGAGCAAAATAAAATGCTAAGTATAGACCATGCTCAGGTTTTATATAAGCAAAATTAAGGAAGAGGAAGAATGGAAATACACCTATTACACAGGTGACCTGGGTTCAAAACTCTGCTTGCAACCTTCTACCAGTTAGACCAAGAACCCAATAACCATTTAATAAGAACTCACTATATGCCAGGTACTGTGCTAAAAGTCTGAGATTTTTGCAAACTATTTGACTGTTCATGACCACACTTGAGGTTTTCTTGGCAAACTGGAGTGGTTTGCCATTTCCTTCTCCAGCTCATTTTACAGATGAGAAAACTGGGACAAATAGGGTTAAGTGACTTGCCCAGGGTCACATATTGTAAGTGTCTTAGGCCAGATTTAAATGCAGGAAGACTAGTCTTCCTGACTCCAAGTCTGGCACTCAATTCACTGTACCACCTACCTCCCTTAAGGCCTAGGGATACAATTAATACAAAGAAAGGCAGTCCCTGTCTTCAAGAAGATTACAATTTAAGAGGAGACACAAAACACAAAAGGATGCAGGAAACAGGGAGTCGTGCATCTGACTCAGAACTATTTTGTTCCAGAGAGATGAAGCTAGGCAGAAAAGCAGATGCAAGGTGTTGTGAGCTGAGTCTACTTTCTACCCTCTGTAAAAGAAGGCACTGGGAGAAGTTGGGTATTCCTCCCTCCAGCCCTCTAATCAGATGGGACAGGAACCTGAGTGAGGTGTTATCAATCAAGACTAGAGTTTTAGCAATATGGTGGTGAGGATAGAGATGATGAGCTTGTCCTGGGAGGGGCATTTTGTTCCCTGCAATTAAAATCACGCAGGACAGCAGATACAAAGTGGAGTGATGTGAGAGTCTGTCCCACTTAGACCTTAAGCAAGTCAATCTCTTTGGGCTACGATTTCCTCATGTAGCACCGTGGAAGCTTCTTTAATGTAGAGGACTCCTTTTTTGGAATCCATGTACCCCCAGTTCCTAGCGAAACATCTGGAACATAGAAATAAATGTTTAATGATTGTTTAATATTTAAACTGGGAAGGCAGTGAAGTAGATGACCTTTAGGGTCTCCCACTAGCTCTGAATTTATGATATCATGATTATTTTCCTCTTTCTTGTGTGGAAAGGAAAGTCTTCTCAAAAATCTGTTAAGGTAATAGCTATAGTTGGGAGCAGTGGGGAATTGGAGGAGAGGTAGGCATAGGACTTTGATCAAGGACAGTTAAATTTAAAGTGTGCTGACAGCACTTGTCCTTCGTTAGTCTAGAAATAACTAAGATTAGCACACGGTAAGAATAATTAGACCAAATAAAAAGATACAGGATTACACCTAAATTTCCTTCGCTGCAGAAAGATAATTTTCTCCTTCTCCCATCTTGACTTAATTGATTCATCACAGTTCTTCCCACATACTACTTTCCTCAACAACAAATTTCAGTGTCCTAGGATTTCCTAGCCCAAATGGAGTGTAACCAACCTAACCAACCTCCTATACACAGGCTGTAGAGCTCTATTCATGATCATGTATGATTCGATATGATAAGTAAGGACCCTAATTCACCCTCACCCACAGAACTTACGGAAGGTACTTAACAACCACCAAGCTGTATCTTCCATTGTGACATGGGGTAAAAAACAGAGGCAGTAGCAACAATCCATATTCATGTTTCATGATGGTCAAATATTACTTCTACATACAGATAAGATAGGTCCTCTCTTCAGTCCAGCTAGGTCATAAGCCTGTGTTAGCTTGAGCATTTATGATCAATGAAAAAAAATGTCACCACTCTCTCATTCTTGCTGGTGATGAATACGGTCTTCAGATAAGAGATACACCATCTATCACCACTAATGTAGACCAGAGATCAAATTGTATAGGATCTATCAGAGCTTTGGAGAACCAACAGCCAAATTCATATGAAGATACATTATATTAGAATAGAATTTGAGTGAAGTAGAGGCCTAGTATATGCTCAGTAATGACATCAAAGAGTCCAGTTACATACATAGTCATATTATACTGTAATACAGCTGACTGCATAGTATACAGACTCCTTGGGCTGGGAGTCAAGAGATCTGAGTTCTGATCTCAGCTCTGCTACTATATTACTGAACAACTTTTGGCAACTGGAACCCGGGTGTCTCATCTGCAAGATATCACCTTGGAATGCGGAGACAGTATTACATAGAAGAAGAGTTGCTGGATTTGGAGCCAAAGGACTGGGTTCAAACAAGCTCTTCCTTGTTTCACTTCTGTCTTCAACGTGCAAATTACCAAACTTTGCTTGGCCTAACTTTCCTCAACTATAAAATGAGGGGGTTGGATTAGATTATCTGAAAGTTCCTTTCCATCTGTCATTCTAGAATTTTAGGATCTTTATGACTAGATAATCTCTGAAGTTCCTTCTCTAAGAATTGATAACAGCATCATATGCTGTATTTTGACTACTGTGATGTGATAAATCAAAATTGTTTTAAAACTTGGCTCAGTTTTCTGTTTCAAGGTTGCTTAAAAATAAATTGTTGTCTCTCTGCTTCTCTCCCTAGCTCACTGCCAGTAGAAGTGTTCCCAAAGCAGGATGGTGAGGGTTGGAATCAACGGATTTGGTCGTATTGGGCGTATCATAACCAGGGTTGCATTTCAAACAGGCAAAGTAGATATTGTGGCCATTAATGACCCTTTCATTGATGTAAACTACATGGTTTATCTGTTCAAATATGATTCTACTCATGGGAAATTTCAGGGCTCTGTCAGAGCTGACTATGACAGGCTGGTGATAAATGGAAGAGCCATTACTGTCTTCCAGGAAAAGGAACCTGCCAATATCAGATGGGGAAGTGTTGGTGTCGAATATGTCATAGAATCTACTGGTGTCTTTACCACCATGGAGAAGGCTGGGGGTCACTTGAAGGGAGGCTGCAGACGAGTCATTATCTCTGCCCCTTCAGAGGATGCCCCCATGTTTGTGATGGGAGTAAACCATGAGACCTATAATAATTCTTATACAGTAGTTAGTAATGCCTCCTGTACTACCAACTGTTTGGCCCCTCTAGCCAAGGTCATCCATGAAAACTTTGGCATTGTAGAAGGACTCATGACTACAATCCATGCCACTACTGCTACCCAGAAGACTGTAGATGGCCCTAGCAAGAAACACTGGCGTGATGGCCGTGGAGCTGGCCAGAACATCATTCCTGCTTCCACAGGGGCTGCCAAAGCTGTGGGCAAAGTCATCCCTCAACTGAATGGCAAACTTACTGGCATGGCTTTTCGAGTACCTGTTCCCAATGTGTCAGTTGTGGATCTGACCTGCCGCCTGGAAAGACCTGCCAAATATGATGATATCAAGAGGGTTCTGAGACAAGCATCTGAGGGACACATGAGAAATATCCTTGGCTACACCGAGGACCTTGTTGTTTCCACTGATTTCATTGGTGACATCAACTCTTGCATTTTTGATTCTGAAGCTGGTATTGCCCTCAATGACTATTTTGTCAAACTCATTGCCTGGTATGATAATGAATACGGTTATAGTAATCGTATGTTGGATCTCATTGTCTATATGTCATCCAGGGAATAGTGCAAAGAGGCTGCAGGTCTTCAAGATAAAGCAGAAGTGTTCTGTAGCCTAGGTGTACCTGTGCTAAGTTTACTTCCTTACAATGACAGTTCTCACTCCAAGGTAGTTCCTTTCCACTTAATAGAGGGGAGAAGCATTGAGTCCTGTATTCTTTACCATCAATAAAGTCAGCGCTGTACCCAATGAAACGGTTTTCTTTTTTCTGTTCTGCCCCCCAAAAAATGAACAAGCAGAAAACAAAACAATGTTCATTTCTTCTTTCTTCATCTTTCTGTCCTGTGCCCTTTTTTTATCTATCTCTTAAAGTGTCTTCTTTTCTTTTAATGTCTTTTCCCCATTCCGTATTTCCACACTTCCTTCTCTAATATAAAAATCTGGGTTCAGGACTTCATTTACATTGGCACCTAAATGGTTAATAATAGCTCCGTTCAAATCCCTGGTACTCTTTAAATTTTAACTCAGATTGTAGTCTTGAGTGAAAGGGGATAAACACCAATCTGTGACATTTTGGATATTCCACTTGTGGAATATCCCTGTTAGGGAAGATGGGTCAATTCATGATTCAACAATTATTGTGCTTTTAATCTTCCAGGATATACTAGGTACGGGAGTACAAAGACAAAGATAACCTATTCTTGTCCTCAAGAAACTTACATTCTATCAGAGGAAATACTGTCAGGCACATAAGCAAGAAGGTAAAATAATCACAGAGTAAAATTAATAGAAGGCACTACTAGCTGGAGGTTCAGAATCTCCCCCAATCCCTCAATTTCATACCTTTACAGACTGTCAGGCAAATAATTGATTCTGGCTATGATTCACAATTTCTTCTATGAATCATTTCTGAGAAGCTATAATCTAGATCTACAATATAGAATGCAATCCCTTTGAAAAAGAGTACAAAGTTTGAAGACTGATAAACATTTCTAATTGCTTTGAAGCAGAATGATATATATATATGCATATACATATATATATACATAGAGAGACAGAGAGAGACAGAGACAGAGACAGAGAGACAGAGAGATAGAGATGGAGAGAGAGACAGACAGAGAGAGAGACAGAGAGAGAGAGTGAGAGAGAGAGAGAGAGAGACAGGGAGAGAGAGAAAGAGACAGAGAGAGACAGACAGAGACAGACAGAGAGAGAGAGAGAGAGAGAGAGAGAGAGAAAGAGAAAGAAAGAAAGACAGAGAGACAGAGAGACAGACAGAGAGAGAGAGAGAGGCGCGACTTGAAAACCAAGAAGGTGTGGGTTCAACTCCTACCACATACTGTCTTTGTGAACCTAGAAAAGTCAATTTATCTTTCAATACTCTAGGCAACCCTTGAAGGCTTAATTTCAGACATTACAAACTGCATTGATATAAAGACATTTCTCCCTTTGCTGAATTAAACTAGGCATTATACTGTATATTAAACCAATGAAACTAGGCAAACCTTGAAGGGCATTACTGATGTACTGAAAGAACTGGGTCTTTGGACCAGGATGCCTCCATTGTAAGCATCCCTCTCTCACCTCAGGCCCAGAGTTTTAGTCCACCAACTTTGGCATCTGCCCTCTCTGCCCCATTTCCAAAACCCCAGAGACAATTAAGCCTGTTCTTCCCATTCCTATCCCCCCACCATTCTTATCACCTAGTCGCTACTTATCCAAACTGCCTGTAATGTATATCAGCTACTTCAAAAAAGATTCTCAGTTAAGAGTAAAACAGATGCATAGCTATTTATTTCTTTATACCCTGCTTTGCACCTGACTCATCAATAAATATAATGTATTTTAATGCTGCTATATTTAGATATGGTTTCATGTGTTAGAGCAGCGGTTCTCAACCTAGGGGTCATGACCTGTTTATGGGTTGAACGACCCTTTCACAGGGTCACAGGGGTCACCTAAAACCATTGGAAAACACATATTTCCTATGGTCTTAGGAACCAAGATGCGGCTCCTCTATTTATCTCCAGGCAAATCTTCCCACATGCAGATACACCCACACACAAGTATAAAGGGCCACGGCATTAGGAAGGTTGAGAACCACTGTATTAGAAGAACATACACCCAGAGTCAGGAGGAGCAAGATTCAAATCATACAATTGACCCTCATTAGCTATGTGGCTGTGGAGAAGTGTCTTGGCCATCATCTGCTTCAGTTCCCTCATCAGTAAAGTGGGGATAATAGTAGCACCTACCTCCCAGGGTACATGTGATGAGAAAATATCGGTAAATTGTTCTCTACACTTTAAGGCAGTATATACAGGCTCACTATCATTATTATTATTATT
Organism: Pseudocheirus occidentalis; assembly: GCA_028646575.1. NCBI lineage: Eukaryota > Metazoa > Chordata > Mammalia > Diprotodontia > Pseudocheiridae > Pseudocheirus > Pseudocheirus occidentalis. The sequence continues at coordinate 172,853,324 of CM053601.1, read as the reverse complement.
ATTATTATTATTATTATTATTATCATTATTATTTAGTGGAAATGCATGTACTCTTACCAATTTATTTTGATCATGGTTGAAACCTCAAACTATCTCTCACTACATGCTGTAGTAAAGAGACTGTAGGACTTAGAAGTCAGTGGTGACCTGGATTCAAGTCATTCTGTTGACATTTTTAAGCAGTGTGAATCTTGGAGTCATTTATCATCTCTGAGCCTTTGATTAAGTTCATTTCTTTTGTCAATATCTTGTTTGTACCTTGTTTCAAGGATGCCTCCTCCGTTAGACTGAGCTCCCTGAGAGCATGAATTTTCTTCCTTGTGTCTACACAGGAGACATCACCAGCTAATAATCATCCAGGTCACTATCCACAAGTAGATGAATAAGTAAATGGTGGCGATTGGTCATGGGCAGTCATGGGCAGGTTGAAACAGGGAGAGAAAAATAACTCTCTCTTAACTGTTATACAGAGCTGTAAGTAGCCATTTTTCCATACGCAAAAGATGACTAGGAAATAACATATTCAGTGTTATTTAGGGTGAGAAAGAGCATTCCAGGAGGGCACTGAAGAGAAAGAGCTAGGGTTAGGGAGGGCAGGGAGTATACCCCCAAGATATTGTGCTTGGCAGCCCTCTAAATGTTCCACAAGGAAAGTTACAGTTGCCTCACCTTAGTTGTAGCCCTACTAATCTCTAATTGCAAAGGCCTTTGTGATGAACTACAGGTGAAGAAATGGAAAGTGTGGGAAGAACAGGGGATAGAGCTGATTCTGAAGTCTCAATGATAAGGAGAGATCGCTCTGAAATCCTGCAAAAGAAATAGTATGAAACAGCCATTATGCATGTCCATCTCTGCCCAGTAGGACCAGAAAATCCCCATAATGAGCCCACACTCTTTGGCCAGTCTGGAGTTGGGTTAAATGTCACATTTTGGTTATTCAACCACATCTCATTTGTGGGTTGAAAATAGTGTGTGTTCAACAGTAATGAAAGAGGGCCCACATTAGGCTCATATTGTGCTGTAAGCCAAGAGTAAATAAACACACACATCCTGAGAAGTGTTTTCACATCAACATCATATTATTCCCTTTTACTTTGTCCTAAATAACTTCAGATCCCCCCTTTTTTGATGGCTTACCGGGGGGGCAGGGGAGACAGCATTAACCTAACAGGATTAGCTAAAGCTTAAGTATGAAATGACAAATTTGAACACATTAAAACTAGTCAAAATGGCAATAGCTCACGTTCCTATAACTTTTTTACAGTTCAAAAAGGTCTGAATTTACAGAAATCTTTGGAGATGGTTGGTCAAATATTCTGGACCCCATGTTATAGATGAAGAAGCTAAATTCCAGGGGACTAATTCTGCGAAGGGTTCTTCTTTGTGCTTGCATAGTTAGCATGAACGGAAGCAGGCCTTTGGCCTCTCTGTGCAGGGCAATCTCTCAATCTTAGGACATTTGGAATTCAGAGGATAATAAGATCTTGTGTTTTGAACTGGAAGAAACTGGAAACACTGATAGCTCAACCCTTGCCTTGGGGTTCTTAACATTTTAATGTTATTGACCCTTTGGAAATCTCATGACATTAATAGATTTGTTCTCTGAATAATCCTTTTAAACAAAATATGTGTGTGTGCATATGTCTGTATATGTGTACATATAAGTATATGTGTATGTGTACATATGCTTGTATGTATTTAGTATATGTATATATGTACATGAGTGTGTGTGTGTATATGGGAAACATTGACATTTAATTATCAAAATAGTAAAGAAAACTATAAGTGCAGAGGCCTTGGTTAAGAACTCCTGAATTATACAAATGTGATCAACTGAGGCACAGTTAGGTTAAAGTGACTTGCCCAAAATCACAAGTGTAGTAAATGTCTAAGTCAGGACTTGAATCTAGGTCTTCCTGACACCATTTCTAGCTTTTTCATCCAGTAGAATCTCCACATTTTACAGGTGAAGAAAATGAAGCGCTAAGAGGCTAAAGTGTCTTAGCCCTGGTCATGCAGGTAGCAGAGCCGGGAGTGATAATATCAGGCCTCTCACACCCTGTCCATCATAAACCTGCAGGGAGGGCACCAGGCCTGTAGGAAAGCAGCCTGTGACACGCAGCACGAGTCTTCCCCAAAGCCATTCTGTGCTGAATTGCAGGTCAAATAATAATGCTGAATTAAATCATGAGAACCCTGCTGGGGTGGAGTTTCTCTGAGTTTTCTCTATTTAATGCTATTACCAACCAAAAAGGATAAGAGTAATGTAGATAGAAAACTGGATTTTTTTTAAAATTAGACAGATAGATTAGATAGATTGATAGATGAATGGATGAGGTATATTGTATGTGTACATATATATATATATTATATATAAACATACTTGTATAGAATGTAGAAATGTATACACATTGTGTATACGTTACAGTATGTGGGTATAATAGAAATATAATATACAGATTATGTTTTTTCATCTTGGCATAAAATATTTTTATGTTTTTTTCTTGTTGGGGATTTTAGAGATAAAAATAATCATATTAATAAATATGTTGCTCTGAAGTGGCCAGGAACTAGTTAAGATACAGACTCAAGATAGGAGTCAAGAAACTGGCCAGGAAACAGTTAAGTGATACTTTGGGAAATTAGAAATCCAAGCAAAAAGCCTTATGAACTTGAGATAGAAGGCAGTGAACCAGCCTGGAAACAAAACTGGGTAATCCATCTTTTTCTTCATTTTTCTTCTCCTACGTGCCCAGGTCATCATGCCCCATGCCCCTCCATCAATTCCCGCCTCCCAAACTCCCCCCATGCCTTAGTAACAGATTGCCCTCACCTGCACAATAATTAGCTTAGTGGCAAATTATGTTAGTTAGCAAAATAAAGAAATGGTACTGTATATAAGTTTCTGCAATCCTGGGCTCTGGGCTGCTCTCCTTTCAAATTGGCTTTGAGACAGTCCCAGCTGGCTAAATTAAAACTCTTAAAACTTTTTATTTAGACTCTGTGGTCACTCTGTTAAAACTTGCCATTTCAGCCCTAATACTATGATGTAGTGGAAAGTGGGCAGCTAGGTGGCTCAGTGGGTAGAGTACCAGGTCTGGAGTAAGTAACATTCCTCTTCCTGAGTTCAAATCCACCCTCAGACACTTACTGGCTGTGTGACCCTGAGCAAGTCACTTCACTCTGCAAGCCTCATTTTTTTCCTCTGTAAAATGATGTGGAGAATGAAATTGCAAACCACTCCAATATCCTTGCCAAGAACACCTCCAATGGAATCACAAAGAACTGACTGACTGTGTGCCAAGTGGAAAGAAAATAGGCTTTAGAGTCATAAGACTTGCCTTTAAATCCCAGCTCCAGCTGTTACTCCTTGTGTGACTCTTCAGGAAGGCCACCTCGGACCGTCTTGTGCACAGGTGAAGTTGTGCTGAATGAGGAATGCCAGCATTGGAGTTGCAATCCTCGCTCCACCACTTGCAAGCTGCATGTGACCTGCGTCTCAGTTTCCACGTGAGGAAGATTAGTAAGGTCCAATCCAAGACCTCTAAGTCCCCTTACTATAATCCTAACCTTTAATACTTAAAATAAAAACAAGATTTGGTCTTTGGAAGTAGGCCCTCTACTGATGCCAAACACAATTCCTCATCTGAATAGGTGGCCTTTATGGTGGTGAACATCTTGACTTTAGCTTCAGATGATTTGTGCATATCCCATCTCTTCCTTCCTAACTACAATTCTCTCTACCTTAGTAGGATCTACCAGAACTTGAGCACCACTGCTTCCAGTTCAAATTAATTCAATCCAATAAACATTTATTAACCACCTACTATGTGACAGGCAATGCAGCAAGGGGTGCTGAGGATGCAATTAATGAAAAGAATGATTGTTCCTGCCCTCGAGGACCTTACAATCTAAAGTTGGAGACCTCATGAAAGGAGGCGGGGAAGCCAAGGGATAGAAGGTGGGGAATAAAGCACCAAGGATACCTGGGACAGGACATCTTGTTCCGTGGAGCTGAAACCAGACAGGGCAGCATACGCAAAGTAATGTGAGCTGAGTCCAGTTCCCGCCCTCTATGAAAGAAGGCATGGGGAGGAATTTGGTATACAAGTGTCTAGCATTCCAGTCAAAGGGGATCGGAAGCTATGGGAGATAAAGTCAATCGAGACTTGAGTGAGCATGATGGTGAATTTAGAAGCTATGGCCTTATCTTAGGAGGGACATCTTGTTCTACAGAGTTGAAGTCAGGCTGGGTAGCAGCTGCAAAGCAAAAAATCCAAGGTCACATCCAAAATGTAATGAAGAACCAGAGCGGTACTTGAGCAGATATATTTGGAAAAATACTAAGAAAAATCACTCTCTCATGAATATACAAATTGATTTTTAAAATAAGTGATAAGGGCAGCTACGTGACTCAGTGAATAGAGTACTGGGCCTCGAGTCAGGAGGACCTGAGTTCGAATCTGACCTCAGACATTTGACACATTTACTAATTGTGCTACCTTGGACAAGTCACTTAGCCCCAATTGTCTTCCCCCTCAAAAAAAAAATCAGTGATCGCCTATCTCACCCCATTTGAGTCAATCTCTGAATAAAAGTACAAAGATCCTGGATGAATTCAGAATGAATTATCAGGGTATTTTATTGACAAACTTAGAGGTTTAAGGAGCCTTCTGGGGTCACTTCATTTCTAGATAAGGAACCTATGACAGAGAAAGGGACTGGTGCCAGATAATAGTAAGTAGAAGACCCAAGACTTTGACTCAGGCAGTCTAACTCCAAGCATAGTGTTCTATCCACTCTACCACACTGCCTTCAGACTCGTATCATTTCTTGACACTTAGCATATAACAATATTTATTTCAACTTCACAATTGATCATCAAAATCCCCATAGTCCTAGACTTACACTGGAACCTTCCTAAAAGAGATTTCTCTCACTACTAAAAAATTCCATTTCAAGTAGTTTGTTTTGGCCTATCCAACAAGGTTTAGTATTAGAAATATTTAACAATCTTGTCATAGCATTGGTTTACCAAAAACGATTCCACAACATGCATTCTTAGGACAAAATTATAGAAAAACATCAATATATTCCCCTTTGCACCTGCTGTGGAAATTTGGAAAATTGTCTGTCTTCTGGGGCATAGTCAAAAGTAACTTACCAGGTCTAAGAAGAAAACAACATTTACTTAAGTCATTGCAGACAATATATTCTCTTTATTCTGGTTGTTTTAATTGGAAACCATGGGCATTGCTCATTTCATAAGAATCATAAAATTTTACAAATGGATGGGCTCATATTGTTTGAACCCTTTTGTTTTTTGCAACAAAGGACCAATAACAACAACCACATTGCCTTTTCTAAAAAGATATAAACTCCATGAGGAAAGGGACTGCTTCATTCTTGTTGTTTTTTTCTCTGTATTTTCATTGTATAGCATAGTAGGAAATAAGTAAACGCCAGATGATTGAATAATTTATTGATCAGGAAAGCTAGGTTCCCACCCATTCTCTACCACTAACCGGTCTTGTGACTTTGGGAAAGTCAATAGCCTCTTGGCCTGACTCTGTTCAGTTCCAGGATTCTGTGAATTCTATTAAATCTCCTAACTTACCTCTAAGACTTAAAAGGCACAAGTATTCTGGTTTGGTTTTGGTTTGGTTTTGCTGTTGTTGCTCTGGAAAAAATATCCGTTTATTTCTGGTCACTGTTTAAATTTGACTGAGATAACGCATAACTATATCAGAGTAAGGTTAATTACATGCAAAGGAATTAACTATGATATTCACATTTTTAGTGTAAAATTCCATCCCATGCTCGCACGCTACTGCTCTGCCAGGCGATGCCATTCATGTGGAAAGTAATAAACAATAAGATTTTGTCAACATCACACATATTCTCAAATCTACCTTTGCTTCTCAGTGACTTTCAATACGTTTATTTGAATAGGCCCAATACGGTTCATGAGAAATTGAAAGTAATACAATAAATAGAGCCTGACTTGAAAAGTAGAATATCTAAGTGTAAGTCTTACCTGGGACATTGATTTTGTGATCCTGGGCAAGTCAGTTAACTTTTCAATGACCCAGGAAATTCTCAAGATTTTAATCTCAAGAAAAATCACCTACAGAAGACCTTGCCCAGTTTCTCCGAACTACTAAGTTGTCCTTTTTATGATTAACTTCCATCTTCTTCCAACTATGTTCCTATGTATATGCCTGTTATTTCTACCATTTGAATAGGGTGTCCTCAAGGTCAAAGACTGTTTTTGTCTTTTATTGTACATTTAGCCCTTAACAGAATATCCAGGCCAGATTATTATATGAATATAATATAAATGTATATTTAATAGTTATAAGGCATTATATAGAACCAAATTAAAATATTCAATCAAAGAATGATGGAAATGAAAGGTATCTGAGATATCATCTAGTCCAAGGCCTTCTCTTTATAGGAAAGGACACAGAGGCATAGAATGAATAATAGAATTGCTTGCTCAAGATCATAGAATTATGTAGCTCTTAGAAGCCCCCTGGATTCAGAATTGTCAGGGACCTTCAAGGTCATCTTATCCAAATGTTCACATTTTGTCAGGTCTAGAGAAATAGAATTACTTACCCATAATGACAAAGATAGATAATAGCTGCGTTGGAATTTTGAAAATGGTTTCTCTGCCTTCAAATCCAGCATACTTTTCACCCTACCACCCTGTGAACAAAGATGACTTCTGAACTCAGATCTCCTGACTGCCATCCCAAAATTCTTTCTACTTCATTATGGTGCCTGTGCTATACAAAAGAGATGCAAAGAGATACAAAAGTTTCAAAGAATTCCTCAAATCTTCCGGTCAATTGATAAGAGCAACTTATATTGTTAAACTAACCTGGAATACTTACTCATAAGAGATTCTCAGCATATTTCAAGAAAATCCAATAATCATATAGACTTAGAAGCATGAGATTATTGTTCTAGAACCTGAAGGAAATTGAAAAGACAACTAGTTTAACTGTCTTAATTTGACAGCTGAGAAAACAGACCTAGATGGGTAAAGTGACCTATCATTATAGACCCAGAAGTAGAAGGTAGCAGAGGGAGTCTTCTTCATTTTACATGTGAAGAAATAGACTGAGAGAACAGAAACGACTTGGTCATACAGATATAAAATTCAGAGCTGAGATTTTAACCTAATTCTTCTTGACTACAAATCTGCCATGTGCTCTTCCCAGAGTATAATGCTATTTCCCCTTAAGCAGTGGTTCTCAACCTTTGGGTCACGACCCCTTTGGGGGTCCAACAACCCTTTCACAGAGGTCAGGGGTCACCTAAGACCATCAGAAAACACATATTTTCCATGGTCTTAGGAACTAAGACACTGCTCCTCTATCCATCTCCAGGCGGGTCCACCCACATGCAGATACACTCACATATGAGTATTAAAGGGTCCTGGAATTAAGAAGGTTGAGAACCACTGCTTTAGGGGGTCACAGTTGATCATTTAACATATAGTGGAAACTCCAACAGAATAATGCTGCTTTGAAGTAATTCTCAGGCTCCTGGCAGAAATGCAGTAAATGTCTTTCGTTCATCTTAACATCTGCTTAGAGAATTCCAGTCAAGATTAAACCTTTGTTGATATCTGAATTGCTTTAAGTGACAAGGGGATGGGATGAAGGGAAGACATAATGGAATAAAAACAAGAAAACACCTTCCCTAACTGGTATTCTTTAGAGTTTTCACTGCTGCCATTTTAGTGATTGAAAAATCTTTCTGCATCTCTCCAGCTTAGCTATAAAAAGGCTACAGTGGCAATAAATGCATATCGATCTCAGAGTCAACCCCAGTAAGGGGTTTTCTGAAGTGCCTAAGGCTTTCTAAAAAGGACGTGCAATTTTTGTCAATTACCAAGAGATTGGCCACTGGGTGATGATTTTTGTTTCTTTTTTTGACCATGGTGATCCATGAAACTGACCAAAAATATATTTATCCCTGGTCCTATGTAGTCAATTTCTGTTTTTTGAGAATGGTGAAATAGCAGAGAAAAGAACAGGGGGTTCTAAGAATCATAATCATTAGACTGATTACATAACATTAATTTAACTGTTGGTGGTGGTCTATGGAGGATTTATCAAAAGAGCCACACACACAAAAAGAATGATAAAAAATGAGAACCTTTTGAAGGCTATAATCTCTATGGCAGAGGGAATCCCTAAATTGGTAGAGCCATGGAGCCATCAAAGGATAAAATTATAAATGTAAATAGAAAAAAAGCTGAAAAACTAACATAAGATTGTATAATGAAGTGGCATATTAATTTTTAATTAGCATGGGAGCAATCAAAGCAGATTCTCAACTACAAAGTTTTATAAGTGTAAACATATGCATGCACGAGCGTATTTTAATTCAGAAAGTTTGTCAACATCTGTTCATCTTTGAGCGCTCAGAAGACACTGACACTGTAGAGTCAATAAATAGAAAAAAGAAAACAGTCCTTTCCCATGAGAAGCTTAGAATTAATTTTTTAAGAGACAAAAATAAGAAACTTCCCCATGTTCCCTCCCTCCCACCCCCTATATAAATACATAGAGAGTCAAGAAGAAATAGCCATGTACTCATATTTGATAGAGAAAAGGAATCAATCCAATTCAATTTGACTCAATTCAATGAGGGTTTCTAATTGTTTACTATCTTTAATCAATCCATATGCATTTATTAAGTGTCTATTATGTCTCAGAAACTGAACCGGGTGTTAGGGATATACAACGTCCAACTTAGATATCTTATTTGGGGTTTGAGAGCATCTCTATTCTTGTAAAAAGAGGCCTCTTAGTTTCATGGTGTTCTAATACTTTGGCAGGATCAGGAATCCTGAGGTAGAAAGAAGTTCATTGTCCTCTCATTTCTTTTCAGCAGGTTCCAAGGTAGTCTGACCACATCTTTTAGAGACTATCAAATATGCCTCACTTAAATCCAATCCGCAATTTAAGTTACCACCCTGACATCCTCTTCAAAAACAAAGGATAAACAGCAAATACACTGAGTGACAAAATGATTTCATTTCTTATTTTTTCTTATCGAAACGGTAGACATGATATTGCATCCCCCTTTTATTTTCATCTTGGATCTCTGTTTTTTGTCCAATATGCCTACTTCTTCAGCCTGGTTGACCATCTTCTAAGTTTCTGTGCCTGATTCCCTCCATTTATGCCTTTGCTTTTTCTCACATTAGTCAACAAGAGTGAGATAGTCTTCCAAGACCCTTTTACAATATCTTTCACTCTTCTATGTGCAACCCATATGTTCTGTAGCCCTGCCCCACTTCTTCAGTCTACAAGCTGGCTCACTCATTTCAACTTGCCCTTAAACAGGAAACAATGATTTAACAATGAGATATAATCAAGAATAATTATAACCTCACCATTTCTCAATATATATTAAATGTGGTTAGAAACAAAACATTTTTGTTGGACTACATTTCTGATTTAATTTATGAATATAGCTTTATATACTATATTTTACCTCTCAATAATAAACAAGTGCATTTTCTAACTAGAAAAAATAATATCTAATATTGACTAAATCCTAGAAGGAACATAATCCAAGACAAATTGAATAATAGTGATAGAGTTGAATGAGGGCAAAAAATGGGTATAAAAATGTCCCTCCATGATATGTGCCCACACGCGCACGCACGCACAGACACACATTAAATCAAACAAGTAATTTAGTTCCAAAACACATTCCCCTGAACAATTATGCATGTTATTGTGAGAATAAAAGAAGAATCACAGAGCCAGAACATAATATGGGAAATTAGATCATTTAGTATAACCCTCTAGTTTTATAGAGGCTGAAACTGAGGGTAAGGTGATCAAGTAACTTTTCCAAACTTCTTGAACATTATTACCTTTCACACATTGTACATTACATTCAGTATCCTTCTTGCTGCTCCTTGTATTTTTTTAACCATCCATGAAACCCTTGAAATCTATCAATGGACCATTTTGGTATCCATGCACTCTATGTTCTTTTATCATTCATGATGCTCTTCCACCATTCTCCCCATTGTGACCCTCTTATGTTAATACTAGCCCAATATCACTGACTTTAAACAGACTGGGCAAAATTAGGCCTTCAATCATGATGTTTTAGTATGTATTATGAAAATTTCTTTGCTGCTGTCAAGTTATAGGTCTTCTAGGAGCAGTAAACCTGAAATGATACAGAACTCTGGTAACTACTCCCAAGGTTAATCCACATTATTCTCTATCTCATTAGAAAGGCTATTGAGGAAGTTGGAGTTTCCCTACTCTGGACACTCTCTAGCATCAATAATATAATTCTTAAAACATGGCATCCCAAACTAAAGAGAATAAATCAGTCAACTAGTCTAGACAGACACATTGATAGTATCTTGACTTTATCTCAAACGTGGATTCTGACTCTGTAATATTTGTCAAGTTGTTTAAGTAATCTCTCTGAATCTCAGTTTCCAGAGAGAGAGAAAGAGAGAGAGAGACAGAGAGACAGAGAGACAGAGAGACAGAGAGACAGAGAGACAGAGAGACAGAGAGACAGAGAGACAGAGAGACAGAGAGAGAGAGAGAGAGAGAGAGAGAGAGAGAGAGAGAGAAGGGATTAAAAAACACCTAGGATCCCTACCTTTTGGGATTTTTTAGAGCCTTAGATGAGGACACGTATGTATAAGTAATTTATAAACTTTCACATAATTCAAGTGCTTGCCCCAGAGAATCACAATAAGTTGCTGGTGTGACTGAGGATGCTAACAACTACCCAAGGATTCTCCATTTGGGCCCTCACATAGGCTGGGCTCTGTGGATGGTAAAAGAACTTCAGCCAAGATGGATTCTGAACCTTTTGGCATTAAAAATCATATTCACTGATATATAGAACTCACATTCTAAATGAGGCCATAACCATGTTTAGATCTGGAAAGTGATAACTACAGGCTTCCAGGAAAGTGAATGAGAAACATTAACTAGTTGGTACAACAAACACACATGCGCGCGCACACACATACACACACACACACACTCATACACACCTAATCACATACTTAGTTGGAAATTTTTGAGCATATGCATGTGTGTATATAAGTATGTGTATGTTTGTATGTATACATGCATGTATATGTATATGTATATGTACACCACAGTCTTGCTTCCAGCTCAACCTTTACAATCATCTGAGAAGTGAACCCTGTGAAGAAGGAACCATCATTCATCTCCATTAATTGCCACCCAACTGCCACACATAGGGCAGACAAGCAAGTCTAGCTGAAACAGTAAAGAACCCTGAGGGAGAAATAGGAGGTAGTTTATGTCTATCAAGTCAAACCATAACCATTGTCACCTTGACCCACCATCCCCACTTTTACCTGAAGGAAATAGCCCAGTACCCTGAAGCCAAGAGCCTTGGGAAAAGCAATGCTTCTTGCCTAGTGTCCATCCACAGTCTGGAAAGCATCACTTGGGGAGACTAAGGCTAGCACTACAGCTGCCTGGAAGGTACTACAGCCATATTACTGAAGACCCAGAAAAGAGATTTCTTGCCACCAAATTCCTTGACACCATCAAATGCTCCAAAATTAACTGATATAATTTTTATTAGTGGATATGACAGCAAAGAAGATGCATTACTTTCTGCTTTGCCACTGCACCCTGAGGACTGAGTGGCATTTTTTATCTTTATGATTTGCAGCTGCAAAGTTCCATATTTATCATCTCTTTCACCGTAACATGAGCTAATTGCAAGCAGGGACTGTTGTACTTTTTTATTGGTATCTCCAGTACTTAGCACAATACTTCTCACACAGTGCTTAATAAACACTTTATCTATATTCGTACTTTAGACTATTTTTGACCCCAGAGACTCATACCCTAGACCGTCTTTTGACCCAGAGACAGACTCAACAATGAAATGAGCCAGTGACAATGAGATGGACATTCATGTATTTTTCGTCATCTACACACATCTCTTAAACAACATCCAGCCGAGTTCCAGCTGATCAGACACATTCACTCATAAATACACACATGTACACACAAATACACATGCATATCCACCGACAAATATTCACATTCATCATTATTAATACTTTTGCTATTATCATTATTGAGGCTGTACTATTCTAATTTTTCTAGGCCACAAAGACTAGATCTTACACCTACCTTTAAAGAGGTTATGACTTATATATACTGACAAGGTATTTGCAAACCTTTACCAACTTCAAAATAATTGATGACCGGGATAATTAATCTTTTGACAATGCACACACTAATGTCTCTAAGAGACATATATATCTGTCAAGGAAGCAGCAGAAATTGTGGGAAAAAAAGAAAAAAGTTGTCAAGCAGAAAAAAAAATGGATGAAAAGTGAATCCAAATCATTACAGGCCAATAATAAATGCACTCTCTATTCTAGCAATGACTCTTCCAAGCTTTTGTGAATGTGTCAGTATTTTATAATAACTGGCAAATCATTAATTTTTTCACATTTGCCAAAATAATGCTAACTGCTTCTCTCCTTGTTGCTCAAGATGTCGTGTACAATTTTACAAGAAAAATGAAAGATATATTAGAGGCCCGGGACTATAAATATAAAGTGAGAATGTTCTAAATCTGCTGTAATCATTCCACTAGGCATCCAGGTTACAGGAGAGAACGGTGAGACTTCATTAGTACCCAGGCCTTGCTCATTTCATTCCCTCAGTCTGTGGCCTTTTCTGCTTCTGTTTCCTTGTCAACTGCCTTCTCATCCTAGAGATGCCTGTTCTCTGCGGCCCTCTTCTGGTTGTGAGTACCAGATACAATCTGCCATGTTATGAGGTGCACAGGTCATATTCCTTTCATCTTCAATTCTATTCTTTTTTTTTTTTTGCATCCTTCCCAGAAGTCCCATGCAGGTACCATTTGCTCATCTCCTTTCTGGTTCCTTTTTTTTCTGGAGGAGGGAAAGCAAGGCAATTGGGGTTAAGTGACTTGTAAGTATGTCAAGTATCTGAGGCCAAATTTGAACTCAGGTCCTCCTGCCTCCAGGGCCCTATTTGCTGCGTCACCCAGCTGCTCCTAGATTTTTTTTAAGTTCCTTTCAAATGTTGAGATGCTATGAATCAGAACTGGAAAAGATTTTAGAGTGCCTCAAGATTAACCCCTTCCTTTTTTGTATAAGAAAACCATGGCACAGACATACATATAAACGGATTTACCCCCAGATCATCCGGAGAGCCCCAAACAGAACCTGAAACCAAACCTGGGTATTTTGATACTGAAGCCATGACTCTTCCCAGGAAATCATGTCTCTGAGTATGAAAATACCCCCCAAGAAATTAAGTCCTCTACATTGGAGACTGCCAGTCCTAGGATTGTATCTTACATTGCTTCTTGTGGACGTGGAGGTCATTCTGATGGAACTCCAATCATGCTCAAACCTTGGGCAGTGATGTCATGTACTCCCTTGGTGAAAGAGCATGATCTATCATTCCAAGATGTTCAGAGCCCAAAATTCTTGATAAGGCCTTCTTTAATATTCAAATGTCCTGCTTATCTGTGGGTTCAAAAATAGAAGGCCTGAGTACTATTTATCCAACATCCCATGGCACAACAGGAACTCACTATTGATCTGTGGTAGCAAGTACTTTAGTCCACTCTCTCCATACCTCTCCTTTGATGCATAGTGAAATTCTTTTACTCAATTCACTTAGGTCTCTTGATTTATATTATATTTTTGTCCAGGAAGGATTCAAACCCAGTTCTGTATGCTCATGTGCTACATACTCTAAGATCACAGGGTGGTAGAATTCAAGCTGAATGACATCTCAGATACAACCTAGTCCAACACCCTCATTTTTACAGAAGTAACATATGAAACAAAGTCTACTTCAAGTTCAGCATTCTAATGAATACACCATGTGCTGCCCACCCTCCACAGTGGTAGAATAATAACCTAAGATATGATAAATCCCAATTATAATTATCCATGAGAATTCAGTAAATTCTATTAGAACTATGATATTTTTATATATGAAACCATTGCCTATAATTGCTTAGATGAAACATGGATGTATAAAATATATATTAAAAAAGATTTCCTCATATGGAATACACATAATATCCAAGCTATGTGAGATGGAAGGTCAAAATAAAAAGACTTAATGATGGAATTCTAAACCACATGGGAAAAGAATGAGGCATACATCATCCCCCTCTTTTTATGTGCTCTTAGAGCTGTCCAGAAATTACTTGCATTGAAACGTCATGAAATGAGCTCACATTCATATGCTTTTGTTCTATTATAGAAAGTAGTTATTTTATCTACTTCTGTAATAATCCACTCATGATTAAATATAATGAATAATAGATTAATGATTTGTCTCAGGACAAGCTCTAGCTGAACTTCATCAAAATCAATCAATCAATGAAAGAAAAACAGTAATAATAATCACAGTAATAGCTTCTACTTGTTAACAGTATATTTTCCTTGCAACTATCCTGTGCCAAATATAGTCTCAATATTATCTACACATTTCCTAGATGGAGAAACCAAGGTTCATAATCATGTGTAAATGTACTCTTTCTAGTATATGTAACTTTGGGGCCTATATAATTAAACAATGGATTCAGAGCAATGGTATCTATTAATGGAATTATCACTGTATAGTCTTAAAACATATGATCAGATATCTTATAAGTCCCAGTGAGAGTGCCATAGAATGGTTTAGCACCGACTTGCTCTGTGAGAGCACCATAGAATGACCTAACATAGACTGGCTTCTTAAGAGTCTACCCAATATGGCGAACTCTTAAAGAACTTTCAATAGACTTTACTTTTCTTTGTCTGAAAATGAATGAATGAATGAATGAAAACAGTCCCCTCACATAACTATCACTGTAGTTCTGGACATAAAATCTTTCATCTAATAAAAGATTCTTCACCTTTTGCTTTTCATGGACCTCTTTGACAAGCTGAATAAGTCGATAGATGGATCTTTTCTCAGAATCGTATTTTTAAGTACATAAAATAAAACAGAAAGGGTTAAAATGGAAACCAATTATTTTGAAATACAATTATCAAAACTTTTTTTCAAAAATCTTTGAACCCCAAGTTTAAAAAAAAAGCTATTTCAAGAGCATCCCAATTCATCTCCTGGTTTCCAGTCTCTCCCCCTTAGAATCCAATTATCCACAGAATTACCAATCATTCTAAAGTACAGGTGCAACAATATCATTCCACTGCTTAAGAATCTTCAGTGGTTTCTTACTGATCCTAAGATATAATACAGAAGTTTCATGTTGGCATGTAAAGACCTTTAGGGTTTGACTCTTAGATTCCTTTTCCACATTTATTTAACAGAGTCCTTTCCTCTCTCTATGGTCCAACTTATATGGAGTACTTGTTTGTTTCCCAAATTCAACCTTCTTTCTTTTTACCTCCATACCTTTTTCTAGGCTATGCTTCTGGCCTGGAATACTTCTTAAAATTCTTAGTGTCTTTCAAGGCTAAGCTCAGGGATCCCTATACTGTGAAACACCTTTCCTTATCCCTCCCCAGTGGTTTAAACCAAAGGTTTTCTCCTCCTCAAATTTTCTTGTATATATTTATCTTTTTGAACTGTTTATCCTTCCCAGTCCAGTAAACTTTAAATGCCCCAAGGACAGGGTCTATATTTTGTCCTTACTTTGTATCTCCAGATCTACCTAACCTTAAACAGTCTAGGTGCCTACTTATTGCTCATTGGGTTAGGCTGAACGGGGTTCCCAGCAGACTGACCATGATGAGTTAGGTTGAATGTGGATCCAAGTAGACCGACCATATATCATGGTTAAGTCTACAGCCATGGCTTTGTTTCAAAATAGTCCTTGAGACTATTCCAGACAGAAACTTTTTTCAATGGCTCTTACAGCAAAATAAAGAAATCAATGTGCATGAGTTGGCTTCACTATTTTCTCCAGATCTGTGAAGACACATAAGTCAGGGAAAATTCATAAGCATGAAGACCATAGAAGAGTTAGAAAACATTCACCTCATGATAACTCAAATTCAGTGATATAATCTACCAGTATGTTTTTAGCCCCTTAGTTATAGAACAGAACAGATTCCTTTCTAATTATGCTGGGGTCCCGCTATTAATCTAAGAAAAATCAAAAGAATAAAGTTGGAATCAGGGGCAAGAAGAGAATCCCCAGTTTCCTTCAAAGGACAGCTCAGACATCACTTTCTGTACCATACCCTTCCTGCTTCTCCCCTACGTGGTTGTTATTATTCTATCCCTCTTGAAATTGTTTTGTATTTCTTTGAATAAAAATTGGATTCAGCACCTTTAAACATTTTAGACACTACCCACCCTGGCCCCCTGTTCCCACTCTATCTGAACCCAGTAATTCCCCCAGGAACAGGGACCTTTTTATTTTTGCCTTAACATTCCCAGTATACAGACCTAGGTCTTTCACATAGTAAGCACTTCATAACATTTTATTGAAGTGAAGAGATGTGAACTAAAGAGATCCACTCCAACCATTACATTTTATATTTGAGGAAGGCCTGAGAAAGGAGAAATTATTTTACCTAAGATCAAACAGAGAGTGGCAAATCTATGATTCCAACTTGAAAATTCTGACTCCAAATTCAGGGTTCTATCTACTATATCACTGATTCTCTCTTTCATGCCATGCTCTATTCTAGGCTATATTACATACTAGCCATGTGAATTTCATTTCCCTACTGAGAAAGTGAACAGGTTGGAAAAGATAATGTCTAATGATCTTACTTGTCCTAAAACTCTAGTAAATTTTGCATCTCCAGAGGGAAATTCAATTCAAATAATATTATGCATTGTATTAGGACCTATATAGAAATCTTCTAAACGTAAGTAGTTTTGTCCATTTGCAAATTAACAGACAGGAACCATACAGAGAACAGTTCATTTCAGTGCTTAACAAATTTAAAAGCAAATTTATTTTAAAATATCTTTATTGAATTCAGAATCTGAAGGTTTTTTTTATACTATTAGGTCAGTAAGGCCATATCACTTTTGTTCCTTAATACCATGAATGTTTCCTTTCATTAATGTAATTCCTTTTAAACTCAACCTCACTTTATTCAATAAAGGGAAAATTTTTATGTGAACTTGTCTTCGACTCCACTGTGCTGTTCTTTTAAAAACAACCTGATCTATGTTAATTTCATGATTTTAAAGCCCATGTTCCCTGTTGCACTCACATACTTGAAAACTAGAAGAGAGAGTCCCTATATGTTCAGTTGGTTTGCTATGCAGGATTTATGGGGGGACAGAGCCAAGAGTCATTCAGGATGAAAGTGTAGATAAGTAGCCACCTATGCTGTTGGAAGAAGCACAGAAGCTGATGAGCACGTGAATTTATCAAAATAAATTGAGCCTTGAATTGAGATTCTCCCTATAGTTAGGCTTCCTGAATTACAAAGTGCTACGTTTCTGTAGGTCTTGATAGGGGCAAGATGGAGTGATGAACTTAATATCAGGAAGGTCTTGATTCAAATCCCTTCTCAGGCATTTGTTAGCTACATGACTGTAATAAAGTCACTTAATGTTTATGTGGTCAATACCGCATTAGCCATTGCTGCATTACCAACTGCCTCCATTGGGGAGTTGTCTACACTAGTTAAGTTTCAGATGTATAAGTTCAAGGTAGACCTAAAGCTTCAGTGGAACTCCGAAGTCATCTAATTTAAATCACATCATTTCTCAGAGGAGAAAAGGGAGGAGAAGTTGACTTGATCAGAATCACATAGATAGTAAGAGACAAGGACAGAATTTGAACCAAAGTCCTCCAATTCCAGATCTTAGCTTTAATTTATATGGCCAATAGCAGAATGTTGAAGTACGGTAATCATGGCTGACCAAGATATGCTAATATCAAGTGAACAAGCATCTAGTATGAGCCAAACACTGTGAACATAATGCAGTAAACAAATACAAACAGGAAGAAAAAAGTCTCTGGCCTCAAGGAATTTTTATGTCTGTGTGTGTGTGTATACACACACATACACATACACACATATATGTACATGTGTATGTATATATGGATATATGTGTATGTGTATATATGTGTATATGTACATATATAGCTTTTAAGAGGGGGGAATGCAAGGCAATTGGGGTAAGTGACTTGTTCAAGGTCACATGACTACTAAGTGCTAAGTGTCTAGGTCCTCCTGACTCCAGGGCTGGTACTCTACTCCCTGTACCACCTAGTTGCCCCAGGAATTTATATTCTAATGGAAAAGGGTAATACATTAAACAACACTGAAAATGGTGGGGAGGAGGGAATAGAACAGCTGAGGGGAAACCTACACAATGGGATAGTAAAGAAAGTCTATAATGTAGTCTGGAGAGGAATGAAAACATGGCTGACTTGGGCATCTTCCTAAAAAGTGGAGGTTTTAGTCAATCAATAGGGGACTGCACAGGAGCACAGGATCCTTCCAATGCGAGAATTCCAAGGTTGGAATGAACTTTCAGAGTGAAGAGGTTTGTGGGGTGGTGAAGAAAGTCCTGTGGGGTGTCAGCTTTCAAGTCTATAGGGGAATGAAGTTTATGGGCTCTGGATTTACAAAAGAGTTTGGTTTGCAGGAAGCATTCTGTTGCCTGAAATCCTGCAAACAATTCTGAGATTCATGGAGGGGCAAGA
>CM053601.1:172782401-172834137 GCA_028646575.1 Pseudocheirus occidentalis | reverse complement strand
AAAAATGATAATAGTAACTTATGAAACTTTTCTTAGTATGAGGGTAGGTGAAGGGAATGCAAATGGATATATACATATATATATACTTACACATATGTCTATATGGGAGGCTATATATGCATATGAATACATATTTGAGCATGTGTG
The DNA here is from genome assembly GCA_028646575.1 of Pseudocheirus occidentalis. Classification (NCBI taxonomy): domain Eukaryota; kingdom Metazoa; phylum Chordata; class Mammalia; order Diprotodontia; family Pseudocheiridae; genus Pseudocheirus; species Pseudocheirus occidentalis. The sequence continues at coordinate 172,833,990 of CM053601.1, read as the reverse complement.
TATATGTATACATAGAGGGTACAGGATCAGTTTAATAGGAAGGGATGATACTTTAAAAGGTGAAATTCTGAGGTGGGAGAGGACTAGAATGAGAGGAGACAGTGAGAGACAAAATGGGATTAGTCATCCCATATAGAAGAGGCAAGGGATAACTGTTACAACTTTACTTTCATTTACTCTCATTGAATTTTGCTTAGGGAAGGAATGACATAAACTCCAAAGTGGGTATCATGCCACACAGGAGAGTAGGGGGCATGGGGATGAGAGGCAGGATAATGTAGGGGAGGGCAGGGTCTGGGAGAGGGTTGTGGGATGCACACACTTCAGTAAAGGGACAGGGACAGGGTAGAGAACAGAACAAGGTGGAGTTAGGATAGGAAAGAGGGACATATAATCAACCTCTCACAATATGTGCATTGTGGAGATGTCATGCATAATTACACATGTACAGCCTGGAATTGCTTGTCCTTCAAGTGGGGGTGGGTGACAAGGGAGGAACTGAAAGAATCTGGAATTTAAAGCTCTACAATACATGTAACTGGGAATTAAGATCTACAGATACTGGAGTAGGGAGACTCTCCCTGCTCCTCCAGAAAGTTAGTGGGACATTGGAGGAGGGCATAAAAGACAGCAAAATGGGGGAGGGTCTTTACAGTGGGATTTCTGTTTTGTGGTTGGGGGTAGGGGAAAGACGGGAAGAAAATTTGTAACTCAAGATCTTGTAGAAATGAATAATGCAAACAAGAAATAAATTTAAGAAATTTTTAAAAACTCCACAAAACCCCTTCACCCAGTAGTCTTTGATCCAGTGACTCTTGCCTCCTGGCAATTGCCAGAGTAAGTCCCTCCATCTTTTCACTCCAGGCATTTTCTCTCACTGTCCCCCAGTTTGTTCTCACTTGAATCGTCTCCCTCCTCTGCTTTGCCTCTTAGGTTCACTGGCTTCTTTCAAGTTCCAACTAAAATTCTACCTTCTATGGTAAGTCTTCCTCAACCTTTCTTAGCTTTCCCTCTTGCAATTTCCTCCTCTTTGTCCTGTCTATACCTTGCTTTGTATATTTTTCTTTGCTTGCTTTCTCTCTCATTGGACTGGGTGTGTCTTTTGCCTCTTTTGTAATTTTAGTTTTAGCATAATGCCGAGTACACAGTAGGCATTTAATAAATGCTTACTGACTGACTGGTTGGAAGGTCCCTTCCATATCCATATCCAAGATGCTCCATTCCCTGGGTTGATGAGTCACGATCTAATGCCTTCCTATATTACAGAGCTTCATGTTTCTTAGAGGGTCACTAAATGAATTTTGTTCTCATGCTATTGCTATATTACCATCAGCTCAGTGACACAGTGGAAGCCAGAAAAAAAACCTGATTTCTAATCTGGCCTAGGCACTTACTAGCTTTGGGACCTTGGGAAAGTCACTTTACTTATGTCTGTCTCAATTTTCTTATCTGTAGAATATGGATGAAAAAGGACTGACTCACAGGGTTGTAACCAGGATCAAATGAGATAATACTTAGAAGGAAATTACCATAATGCCTGGCACATAGTAGGAGTTTAACCAATTCTTATCCATTTCTGCTTTCCTTGTATTAATATCTATCTATCTATCTATCTATCTATCTATCTATCTATCTGTCTGTCTGTCTGTCTGTCTGTCTGTCTGTCTGTCTGTCTATTACTCTATTTGTTTATCTATCATCTATCTATCACTATTTATCTGTCTGTCTGTCTATCTATCTATCTATCTATCTGTCTGTCTGTCTGTCTATCTTCCTTTCTGTCTGTCTATCTATCTACCTTTCTGTCTGTCTATCTATCTATCTATCTATCAATCATCTATCTATCTATCTATCTGTCTATCTATCTATCTATCTATCTATCTATCTATCTATCTATCTATCTATCTATCTACTTCCACCATGACCATTTGCCTGTCAGTTCCTAAGACAGAATATTCCAAAGATAACTATGTTATGTTGTATTCAAGATTTCAAGTGTCTTGTGACCCAAAGAGTGGCTATATCAAAGAAGTGCAGTGTTCTGTTTCATTTGGCTAATAAGGGACCAGTTGGTAATTAGCTCATGTATATGGTCAAATTTCTATTTACTTGCCTGAGGAACATGGTACTTTGATGGATAAAGGGGGACTAGACAAGAGTTAATGAAAAAAAAAGACTAAAGGGTTTCAGCTCACTGTGAATCAATAATGTCACACAATATGTCCCCCCCAAAAGAAACCCCAAATCTAATGTTATATTGGCAACTATTTTAAGGTGGAGAAGGCTGATATAGAAAAAAATATTGGCTGAAAGTTCTTTTTCAATGAAAACAATCAAGTGTTTTTCTTTTGAAAGCTGAATATCATGCCCCTTTTATCAATCAGTTCTGAAATAACTATACTTTTTGAGTGAAACAGAAAAATAAATGTCATTTGGCAGAATTTGGGATTCATCTCTCAGGACAGATTGAGAATTATTATTTTTCAAATATTTGAGAGTCAAATCATTTAAGATGCAGAACCTGTATGCATGTATTTACACATGAAAATCAAAGCACCATGGGATGCTAGAAGGGAAATCTCAATTTATCTTCAATAGCACAACGCATTTAGCTTTAATTTTTGAGAAAACAAAATCGAGGGTGGAGGCAAGATGGCAGAGTAAAAGCAGGAACTTGGCTGAGCTCCTGCTCCAAACACCTCCAGTACCTGTAAAATAGGACTCTAAACAAATTTAGAGCTACAGAACCCACAAAGTGACAGAGAGAAACAAATCTCCTGCTCACGGCGACCCAGCAGGAAGACAAGAAGGGTGTGTTGCTGTAATGGTTATGGGAGTTGAAGATCTTCCATGCTCCTTGAACTTGTTGATGTAACAGAAAGGGGTGGGGCAAGGGGAAACCAGAGCCAACCTGGAGTCAATGTGATTCCAGTGTGGACTGGAAACAGTGGCTGTGGTTACAGCATGAACTCCCCCTCCTTTTTTTTTTTTTGAGCCAACCAGAATTTCTGCTAAGGACTTCTGCTGAGGCCTGCTGGCGACAGAAACTGTGGGGGCCCAGAGTTGTTGGGAGTGAGCTGTGTGGATGCTGAGAAGTTGCTGTGGGGAAGGAGAGGAGGATCTTTGCCAGAGGTAGCCTATCCTATTTTGAAGGCTTGAGAATATGGATGTTTACTACATTAACTCCATGCGCCAAATCCATAGCTACTGTGATTTCTTTGACTTTCTGGTTTTGAGACTCAGTTTTCTGGTATTTGAATAAATGATCTAGCTATAGCCCTAGTGTAGAGAGCCTTCTATATTTTATGATTAATAACCATATCAGTATTTTTATAGTTACTATAGGCATTGTGAATACTGCATTGCTGATACAATCTCACAGAGTTGTGAGTGCACTGTAGTCTCACATGAGCCTCCTGGGCTCAGATGTGGGGCAGCCCCAACCAGACACCCAGACCTGCCTCAGCAGACTTCATGATAGTGAATCACAAGCAGCTATGGTGATTTCCAGACTTCTCAACCCATAAACTCCAAAGAGAAATTAAAAGGTCAGTAGGGAACTCTGTTGGAACTGGATGGAGAAGAGTGTAGACAGGCCCCTACCCCTCGGGTGAGAGGTGGTGGAGTCAGGGTGGCTGTAGCTGCTGCCCTTTGGCTGCCTCTGAAGCTCCTGGACTGAAAATTGTAGGGGAACCAAGTGACCATTCATGTTTTTCTTCCATCCTTTCAGAGAAGCCAGTCCCTTATGCCTTTTTTTGGTCTTCATTCCCATTTATTCTATTTTAGCCTACTTGAAGAACCCCTTCCTTTCCTTTAGTCTATCTGGATACAGGAGTTACTTTTCAAAAGGGATTTACAAGAATGTAAGTGAATAAGAAGGAATGAAAGAAAGAAAAGCAAGTGATAAAATTCAACAATAATCACACTGATTATCTCCAATTTCTACAATTGTATTATTATGCATATTTCATATAACATTTTCACATAATTTGTCTTTAAATAGAATTCTTTAATGCAGGCCTGTGTCTTACTTAGATAATAAAAAATAAAAAAAATAAAAATGAATTAATAATTACATTTAAATGTACAAATTTAACCTGTTGAATAATTGTATTTACATAGATCAATATAGAAACATATAACAATACATATATGTGTATATATACACATGCACATATACATACATATGTGTATATATGTATATGTATATATGAATAATATAAACCCAGATATCATCAGAGAAATATATGACTGAAAAAGATGGTTCATCACATGATGAGGCTGTGGGATGCTAATCCCAGTGTTCCATGGCATCCTTACAAAATTAGGAGAAATTGAGGAAGGCCTCTATTCTGTTGGAATGGATCAACTTATTGGTTGGAGTACACAGTTTTGAAATGTCAACAATCCATTGCTGAATTGCAATAATCCATTAACTTGGGCTAAGAGACACTCATCTAATTCAGATTTTTCAGTTTACACATGAGGAAACTGAGACCTAGCAAGGTTAAGTAAGACAATGTAGAGCATTAAGCTACTTAGAAGAAGAGCAAAAAGAAGGATCTAGATTTTCTGCCTCCTAAATCATTCTCTTGGCTGTTTCTGGAGAAGTTAACCTTGGTTTAATTGTTTAAAAAAAAGGAGAGGGGTGGCATTAGACAAGACAAAATCAGTGTGCATGTATGACTTTAGGTATAGACGTGAATTACCGTATTTCACTGAATAATTGTCACCAGTATATAATCGTTGCACCCTGTTTTTTTTTTTTAGTCCAAAAAGTGGTTTATAACCTTTTATAACATAATCATTGTGTGGTATAATTCTGTTTGTCACTCTACTTAAAAGGTAAACAGAGCAGCAATGTATTCACTAGGGGCATATAGGTTTATATCAAGCTACATTGTCTAGAATTCTTAACACATACATTATTAGTATTCAATGTTAATGAATATTAATGATTATTCCATGCATCCCAATAGTAATTTGTGGTTTCCTAAGTCAATATGAACCCACGGGAACTTGTTTGCCTCTGGGTTTGACTCCACTGGTGTAGTAGTTGGAGCACTAGACTTGGAATGTACAAGATCAGAGTTGAAATCCTACCTCTGACATTAACTGTGGCTCTAGTCAAGTCAATCTTTGGATCTGATTCTTCTTATTTATAAAGCTTAAAAGATCACACCTGATAATTGCTATAGGAATAGTACAGGCCCTTAAGTCGGCAGGCGTGGATCCAAATCTTACTTTTAATAATGACTGTGTGTGACCTTGGGTATGATGTCATTTAACCTTACTGACACATGTTTTCATCATGCCCTGTGTCACACAGTTAGGAAGTATCTGACGTTGGGTTTGAACTCAGGTCTTCCTGACTCCAGGACTAGTGCTTTATCTAGTGAATCATGAACTGCCTCTGTACTCACACACACACACATTTATATACATATACATATATACTACATATACACACAAATGCATATGTGTGCATAAAATTATTATTGATTGATGGAATGATAGATATGTGGTTGGATAGAAAGATGAATAGGTAGATGAATGGATAGATAAATATAGAGATGTATGGATAGATGGATAAGAAATAAATGAGAGAAGGGAAAGAGGAGGGGGAAGAGAGAGACAGAGATAGAAACACAGAGAAGAGTCAGAGGGAGAACATTTATTAAGAACTTACAATGTTAAATCCTAGGGTTAGAAAAACACAACAGAACAGGATAATCCTTGTCCCCAGGGAACCTGCTCTCTAATAGAGGAAGAGAGAACGTAAGAGAAGGAGATAAAACAATGAAGGGGGAAGAAAGAACAAAAAGAAGGTACCAGCCTGTTCAGTCTTTAGTGGCTACATTCTCCATTTTAGTTTGTCATCAGGACTGTTAACATTTCAGGATCTCCACATTCTATGTTAACACCTTTCTTGTCAGACCTTCAGAAATTTCCAGCAGACACAGAAGTTGTATCATACATACATCAATAAAGACCCTGGGTTTGGAAGAGTTTTTTGTTTGTGAGATGATTTTTAGAAAAAAAAACCTTCCTGTTCCCTCCATGCATTATAAGGGAAGTAGGTGTCAGGCCCGTTCATTAAATCATGCTGCGCATTACTAATTTAGTAAGCCTGTTATTTGCTGCAGCCTAAGACAGGTAATTAGGAACATTTCCATGAGTAATTTTGAAATGTGACAACTCACTTGATAATCATCCTTGGTGTTCCTTTGGTCTCTCTGGAAACTGCAAGAAATCCCCTGGAATGATCAGTGTTACCCTTTTCTATAAACAGAGGACATGACTTAATTATTTGTGACTTGGAATTAAACCATGATCAATCACAGAATTGAAGAACCTCCAAGTTGGATGGGACCTTAGAGGCCATCTGCTACAGCCCATACCTAAAAGAGAATTGCCTTTATACCATGTCCAACAGGCTGTCATGCAGCTTTTGCCTCAAGATCTCAGAGGGAGAGCTGAGTGCCTCTTGAGGCAACCTGTTCAGTTTTGGACCAGCCCTAATCATTAGGGCATTCACTCATCCCCCTCTGGTATGAGGTAGCAATTTGCCTTTTTCACTACTTCCAATCATTGCTCTTAATTCCCCGTTCTGGGGTAAAACAGGAAAAAAACCACAAAATAACCTCTTTCTTCTTTCATATGACATCCCTTCAAATACTTAAACATAGTTATCATGTGTTCTGAGTCTTCTCTTCTTGAGGGTAAATGTCCCATTTATTGCAATTTCATTTACTATGATATTGATGCCCTTTGCCATTCCAGCTGACTTCCCCTGAACCCATTTAGGTTTTTTTAATGTGCTTCCTAAAATGTGGCACCAACAATTGAACATTGTATGCCAGATGTGGTCTGACAAGGGCACAGCAAAGTAGTTCTGATTTCCTGATTCCTTGAAACTACTTCTCCAAATGAAGCCATCGATTGCATTAGGTTTTATAGCTGCTAGATTTGTAGTGAGATCATTGCCATTGGAAACTTCACAAACAAACAGACTTCAGTCATACCTCTTCCATTTTTGACTTGTGAAATTTATTTTGAAACCAAGGGGAAGACTTGGCCTTCATCGCTATTAAATTTCATCTAATTAGATTTTGCCAAGTGTCCTAGCCTGGCAGGAACTTTTAAAATCATGACGCTTGTGAATTAACTATTTTTCACACATTTATGTAATCTGCAAATCAGATAAGTAATCCATCTTTGACTTTATTTAAGTCACTGAGAAATATGCTGTGTAACTCAAGGTGGAGTACAGATCACCAGGGCACACCATTGGAGACTTCATTCTACATTAACACTCATTAAATACTATTTGGATCCAGTCACTCAAACAGTTGCAAACCCACCCTTTTTTCTGTATTGCTCTAATCTCTTCAGTCAGTCTACAACAACAACATGTTAAACTTTATCAAAGGCTTTGAAAAATTCTAGGTAAATTTTATCTTCAGTATATTCTTGAGCTACCATTTTGATAACCAAACCAATAAAAGAAATGGTTATGTCATCACCCATTGTCAATTCTTGGTGATCATTATCATTTCCTATCTTCCTTTTCTAGATGCATACCATCTCTTTAATAACACAGTGTTTTACCAGAAATCAAAGTCAAACTCCATTCCTGACCTGTTTGATGATTCTTTTCTTTTATATTTTAGCGCTCTTCCTCCTCTGTCCTCTTTGCCTTCTCTTCCACCTTTTTCCATCCCTGTTCCACTTCCCCTCCTCTTTCTTCTTTCTCCCTTTCTCCTCACTCTTTTCATCTTAGGTTTCTTTAACAGTCTTTGCTGATTATTCCAAACATAAGTACTGACAGTATTCTTTCAGGACAATGTCACATTATTATATTTATCTTCTCTTCTTACTTGTACTTCCTCTCTCTCTCTCTCTCTCTCTCTCTCTCTCTCTCTCTCTCTCTCTCTCTCTCTCTCTGTCTCTCTCTCTGTCTCTCTCTCCCTCCCTCCCTTTCCCTCTCCCCCCTTTCCTCCTTTTCCCTCTCTCCCTCTCCCCCTCTCCCTCTCCCCTCTTTCCTCTCTCTCTCTCTCTCTCTCTCTCTCCACACACACACACACACAAACACATTTAAATGTTGCTTTATGGACAATTCAGAACTATGACTAAAGGGCTATCAAAATGTGCATACCCTTTGACCCAGCAATACCACTGTGAGGTCTAAACCACAAAGAGATAAAAGGGAAAGCACCTATATGTACTGAAATACTTATAGCAGCTCTTTATGTGGTGCCAAAAAGCTGGAAATTGAGGGAATGCTCATCAACTGGTGAAAGGCTGAACAAGTTGTGGTGTGTGGTAATAATGTACTATTGGGCTATAAGAAACGATTGGGGGAGTGGTTTCAGAAGAAAACATGGCAAAACCTATATGAGCTAATGCAAAGTGAAGTGAGGAGAACCAGGAGATCATTGTGCACAGCAATAGCAAGGTCCTAATGTGGATCAATTGTGAAAGACTTGACTATTCTAATCAGTGCAATGATACAAGACAATTCCAAAGGACTCATGATGAAAAAATGCTATCTACCTCCAGAGAAAGAAACAATGAATTCTGAGTGTAACTTAAAGTCTGTTGTTTCAGTTTTTCTTTATTTTTATTGCTTCAAAAATATGGTGGTTATGAAAATCTATTTTGCATTTCACATGTAAAAAAAAAGTTTTATTATCTGCCCCCTAAGTCTCATTCAATATTTCTCATGCTTTCCACAATGGCGGTCAAAACAAAACTGCATATGTAGATGTGCATGTACACATACGTGTATGTGTATGTACACACATGTGCATGTGTATGCACATGTATGTACATGTATATGCATATACTCTTATTCCTTATATGTATTTCACACATGTACAAATATGTAGCTGTATCTGTATAACATGATATCATTATGGAATATGCAATACGTGTGATATACATATTATCTGTATGTATCTGTATGTACATGCATATATATTTAATTTTAGCATGTTAATTCTATTATGCTCTCCTCATTCCCCAAGGGGAAAGAGATCAAAATAATGATATCCTATAAGTTAGACACAGGTAGCTGTTCCCAAATATAAAACAAAACAAAAACCCTTCAAAATCAATTTAGGGCAATCTCTGTTCTCCAGGAACATTTCACATGAGGCCTGCCTGGCGTCTATTTTAAGTTACGCTTTTTTGGTGCCATTTTTCAGTGATATTTTTGTTGAATATGCAAATTAAAAAGATTCTTTTCATGGACATAAAAGAACGAAGTGGGTGATTGTTCATGGAGTGCTCCATCACTGACATATTCTGAATCTCATGCAAAGAGCTGTCATTCTTTGTGGATGGAAGTAGCACGGTATAGTAGTAACCACCCTGGACCAGGTGTCCGGTGACCTGGCTTCTTGATCAGCCTTGGTTAAGAATCCATTATGGGATCTTGGGTAAGATATCAAACCTCGGATGGTCTCCAGTTACTTCATGGACATAGGGAAGTAGTTGATCATCTCTTATGTTCCTGCTGCACTGAGATTTTATAAGTGCATCATGTGGAAAGACCAGATGGCTGTGTATTAGTCCCTTTGGCCACTCCAACCCACATAGATAGTAGCAACCCTCAGAGGTTGTGCTATGTTCATTTCTCACCTTGTCGTGTGGCTGCTTCTGAATTCTCCAAAGAGCTGGAGGGAGTCTTATTTCTTATTGTTATCACCTGTAGAGCAAAACTTCTGAGGAAATCACTCCTACCAAGGCCCAAGATGAAACTACATTGAATTGAGAAAAGTAGTGTCATATTGTTGTACCCAAACCTGAAATCCCAGGTCACTACATACCACCTGATTTGTGGCCCACCATGAAGCCCCTTCTGTATTTCTGTTTTTGTCTCTATCCTACATTTTATCATAGCTTAAAACTATTTAAGGCATGTCTGGGAATAGTGTGCAAGGCATAGTTCCCTGACCCCACCTTCCCTAATCAGCGTTTTATGTATTCTCCTTGAATCAGTATAGTGTATAAGGTTCATTATGGTGCAAGGATCTTATCTAGGGACCACCCTGTCCTGTTCCGCTGACCAAGCAGGGTCCCCAACCCCTTTGCCCAGACCATGACCAAGGCCTGTTCTGGGGAATTCCAGTCCCCTTAACCCATGACCCTCCACCCTGCTCTGTAAAGTGCTGACTACGACCCTCCACCCTGTGCCCTGTACCCAGTTCTAGGAGGGACCCCCGTGAAACAGGAAGGTTGCACCGTTGTACCTTTGCACTATATTCCAAAATTAGCCCTGAGCTATAGATCTAACCAATGGCTGTTCTTTGCTTCTGTACGTCATGTCTTCTGCTAGCTCCCCTCCCTGATTGTGGTTTTCTTGGTTTTAGCCTTTATAACTAAAGTCTGTACTCCAATGGATGACTACCAATCTGAGTAAATACTCTGGTAGTTGCACGCTTAATTAATATATCCACACCTAAATTTTACCTTGAACTCAGGTCTTAACTTGCTCTTATTCTCTGCACAACAGTATTAAGACCCGAGTTTGAATTAGGAAGACCTGGGTTTGACTCCTACCTCAGATACTTACTAGCTGTTTGGCCTCTATAAGTTATTCAAATTCTCCGTACCTCAATATATATGTATTCAAAATGAGGGAGCTAGGCTTGATTGGAGCAGAGTCTCCTTCCAATTCTAGATTCATGATTCTATGAATTCTCCTTCCCTGTCTCCCATCTGTAATTGAGAGAATCCATCTTCCCTCCCCCCCATGTAATCTCCCCCCTACCTGTCTTCCTTCAGAGTTCTCTCTTCTTTTTGAGGGCATCCCTACTACCTTAATCACCTGTGTTGATAACACTGCAGTCATCTGTGACTCTTCCCTGACTCTCACCTCTTGCTCCTTCCAAATGCTAATGATGGTCCTTCCATATCTTTCCCCCTATTTGCATGGCCTCCTGTCCCCGTATACCAATCACCCTAATTCAGACCTTCAGCAGCTCTTGTTTTACTGGTTGTGATTGCCTTCACTGTTTTCCTTGCCTTATACTAATCCATCTTCCATGTAGTTGTCAACAAAATCTTATTTTTTTAAGAAATGAGTCTGAGCATGCTGTTTCCCTGGTCAAAAGCCTTCTATGGCTCTAGCCTCTTGGTTAAAATATAAATATTTTACCCTAAGATTAATGACTGCCCACAATCTGTTTCTTACTTACATTCCCAGTTTCTTATTTTCCTTTCCTCTCATTTATGAACTCCACATTCCATTTAAATTTTAATATGAGATGTTCTCCTAGAACTACATCCATCTCCCATCCCCATGCTTTTTCATAGTTTTCCCTCCATGGCTGGAATGCATTCCCTCTCTCTGAATGCTTATCTTATTTCAAGATAATATAAAGCAGTAGAAAAAGTACTGATTTGGATGCAGAGGGCCTAGGTTAAATTCAAGGATCTGCTACATATTCCTTCTTTGATCTTGGTTGAGTGATTTAACTGCTAGCTCCCAGTTCCTCATTTGTATAATGAAGGGCAAAGACTAGATGGCCTCTAAGGTCCCTTTCAGTTCTACAAAAGTGAATCAGGCTAACAAGTTCAAGAATCACATCTTCTGTGTAGCTTTTTCTCATCCACCTAGGTAATACTTCTCTCTCTTTCTGCAAATCACTTATTTTATTTATGTGGGTACAAATAGTATGTATTCCTCCCAAACTCCTTGAATAATGGGCCTGTTTTGTCTTTTTATTCTCATGTTTTGTTGTTTAGTTGGGGTTTCCTTGCCAAAGATATTGAAGTGGTTTTCCATTTCCTTCTCCAGCTCATTTTATAGGTGAGAAAATGGAGGAAAACAGGGTGTCTGAGGTTAGATTTGAACTCAGATCCTTCTGACTCCAGTCTCAGGACTCTATCCACGGCTCCACCTAGTTGCCTCAAGTTCTATTACACTGTCTTGTGCATAGCAAGTGTCCAATACAGTTTGTTTGGTTGGGTTTGGCATTCTTGGTTTGGTTTGAATTTAATCTAATCTCAAGCCTTCCAAAACCCAAATGGACAAACTGGTCTTAACCAATTTTGTTCAGGAAACAAATATCCTGTGCTTTTGAATGTCATCGGCTCACTTGAAAAGCAATAGGCTAAAATGTTTGCCCAGCTAGTTAGTGTGAATGGGAGTTCGGTAGCATTGTGCAGTTCCTGGTAATCAAATATCAAGTGTGTTTTCCAAACACTAATTGTCCCAGGGCTCTTTATGTGGCTAGAGCTTATCCTTAACATCCCAAGTATATTTGAATATTGAAAAGCAAGCTGTGTAGAAAATAATTCCAAAAGCAATGACAAAATCTTGCAACAGGATGAAGTGGAGGAGTCCTGTCTTTTAAGACTTAATTGTCAGCTTGATTAACATGACTCTTGTAACTCTTTGTATCCAGGAAGAAATAAGTCATGCCCAAGGGGCTTCAATTACAATCCTACTTTTGAAATCAATAGGCAATTCAATCATCTTAATCAATATTCAATCCATGGACAAGCATTTTATTGTCTTCCATGAGCCATAAGTGTCCTGTGGATAGACAGGAAATGGTGCAGAGTAGAAAGAGAGTTATCTGTGACACCATGAAGATCAGGGTTCAAATCCCACCATCAATAAATGGACTTTGTGAACTTAGACAAGTCATATCACTTTGTAGTGTTCTAGGCAACTCTCCAGGACTATCAGTTTTGGAGAAAGTTCTGGTCTACATTTTAATTGAGAATTTCCTTACCTGGGAGTTCACGATACCAATGAAATCATGACTCTAGTTTCTATATCTATGGACCAGGGAGTTTTTTATGTGTTGAGAATCTCTAGTCAAACGGGCATGAACATTATGCCTCTAAACACTGGAGGTAGTACAGAAAGAATACAGTGCTGATTTCTAGTCTCAGCGCTACAATGGCTGCTCTTTCCCTATGGTCTTCTAAGTGTGGCTGCAGCTGCTTATACATTATAATAATATATCATAATATATCACTGTAGGGTTAATGGAATATAAGATCTTCCCCATCCATTAATAGGCCCATGTGTCCCCTTTTCCCCTTTGAACAGGGGCCACGTTCCCAGGTATAAAAATATACAGGTATTTCAATCACAAATGTCTTGATGCTTTGAGTTCTGGTGCAGGTCACAGCTGGGACACATTCTGAGTCACATAGAGCCCTGGAGTGGAGCCAATCAGGCTCTGAGCCACATAGACCCAATTAAATGCCGAGGCATGTAGATTTTCAAGCTTTTCATCTCTGAGCCAGTTAGGTGCTGAGTCTTTGTTTGAAAACTATATATGCTCTGGGAAGTTGGTATTTTGCTTTGGGGACTCAGTCATGGACAGAATGTTTCATAATGACCTCAGACAAGACTCTGGATAGCTGTTGTTAAGGTGCTCCCTACTTTGTGAACCCAGATGTTGGTGCTCTCTGGTCTGGTGATGTGTATTAATAGTTCTATTGCTTTGTTAAAACCCTGTCAATTGGATCTTCCTTGAGTACTTATATATTTTTCTGCATTGTTTAATCAAAGTAAGATTGTTGACCCCTTTGAAGCTGTCTTTCCTTTAGAAAAGCAGATGAAAGAACCTGTGCTAGCAGCCCTTCTGTGTGCTGGTGTTACTGATCTTATACCTCCATATCAGCTGCAAGTATCATTAATGATACAATCACACACATGCAATGTACCTGTGCTTATTTGTCTATATGCTTGTGTGTATAATTATAAATGCATGCATAATATGGACACACGTGTATTAGTGTGTATATGTATGTATGTATATATTTAAATATATATATTTAAATATATATCTCAAGTGAATAAGCATATATTTAAGCACTTATTATATGCCAGGCAAATAAATAAGAAAAAAAATTAGTACCTGTTATGATCAGCTTCCACCTGTATATTTTGTAGTTACCTATTTGTTTCCATGTTGTTTCCCCCATTAGAAGGTAGACATCTTGAGGACAAGGATGTGTTTTGCCTTTCTTTGTGTCCCCAGAACTTAGTTCAGTGCCTGTATATGCTAGGTGCTTAATAAATGCTTGTTGATTGGCTTACTGATCTTTAAGATGTCTCACAGTTGTTGCATCCTCGGAGTATGTTGTTAAGTCAGATCAAAGTGATACTCAATTACTTAGCTTTCCTCTCTTTAATATGCACCATTCTCTATCAGGAGTCAGTCTCAAAGTGAATCTGCCACATGTGCAACTGATTTACTTTTGAAATTATACTCCTTTCTCTTTTGAACTTTTTTTTCTACTTAGTTCCTTCTCCTGTCCAAATTTTTCTGTGCTCAATGCTCTAATGTTCCTTCCAGGGCAGAGCCACATGTAAATGCATTTCATAGTGGGATTAGGAGCCATGATTAAACTAGACATGAACTGTACAACATGTCTGTCAGTGATGGGTTTCTTGTAAGGTTGTTTTTCTTACTTTCATTTTCAAAGATTGGGGGGAAAGACAAGAAATAGAAACAACCCCACATTAATGAAATTTTATTATTCTTCAATTTAGAGAATTGATGGATTTTGACATTATGGATGCATGTCGGTGTTTTTGTTTTTTAACCAAATGTAGCTTAATCAACTTACACATCACGCTGAGTGCAGATGCCAACTCATACAGTCACGGTCTGCCATTGCTTTGCTTGAGACATGCACATGCAGGATGAACTCAGTCAGTTTGAATGACAATGAAAAAAGAGAGCAGTCACATAGAATACTGCGATGACGGACTAATCATTATTTTCTGCTGTGATTTTAAATTAATAGAAAAAATAAAAATTGTAAAGTAACATAAGTCTGGCTAAGAATAGAGAACCCTGTGTCACTTAATGTAGATACCATTTTGAGTATTCATACTTATATAAGTAGGGTTGAAATTCCCATCTGGAGCACTCTGTACCAAAGGGTCAGACAGTATCCATCAATGAAATAGAAAAGTATTTAATGGGGGGGGAAAACTGCAAGTAAATATCAAAGAAAATCAAGAAATTACATCATCCTCAATTCACCTCATGTATAAAGAGATACAGGCTCCCCAGACAGCTAGGCAGGTGGGAAGGGGACATTGCCTGTAGAGCCAAGAGGCGATATGGAAGAGAGGGAGAACTGTTGGCTTTGGATTATGAGACCTTAATTCAAGCCTGTGAGGTTGGTCACACAGGCATTATATCTTCCATTACACAGCTAAGGGAGTAACCATACTCTATGCCTGGAATGAATTAGATCATCAGTGAGGCCATGCAGACTCTTTTAACTCCTCACCAAGCAGTTTGAGAGCCAACTCCCCCTAAATGTTTTTCTAATCTCCCCACAATCTAGAGGTCTCCTCTCCTCAATTTTATATGTGTATGTGTATCAATGAATGTATGTAGATACAATGTGTGCATTGTATACGTACACATGCATAATTGTACATATGCATATGTACATGCACACCTATATCTATCAATACATTATCTATAACACATATAACTATACAAAGCTATACATATAGCTATACACATATATACATACCTGTGTATTGTATATGTATCGATGTATAGTTAATTGTATAAATGCATGTACCCACTTAAATATGTGTATATGGACATATGTGTGCACGCACACAAAAGATACATAGTGCAATACAACTATATTTACATGTGTACATGTGCACACACTCACATGTAGAGTAATCACATACATGTACTTGCACATGTAAACATGCATGTGAACATGTCTAGATACACACTTTGTATTTCAACTCACCAAACATTTATTAAGCACCTACTCTGTGCCAGGCAAATAAAATAAGAAAAAATTAGTCCCTGCTTTTAAGTTGCTCACAACCTAGTGTGTATGATGGAATCATTCATTCTTATTTCACTATTATTTGATTGAAACAAAAAATTGTCTTTCTGTCCCCAGTTCTGATTTCATTCATAGAATTAAAGTGATTGAAGAAGACAGCTTTAAAGACTTAAATATATATATGTATATATATATAAACTTAACTGATAAGTCCTAGAGGGACTTGAGATTTTGGCACTGAGATTTTAAGTGGCTTGTCCTTCATTGGTCACACCCATAGTACAGCCAGAGGTAGAATGTGAACCATCTTCCTGACACTAAACCTGTTTGATTGAATCCAATTAAACAAACATTTATTCAAGGAGTATTATATGCAAAGCAGCATGAGGTGCTAGAGATCCACAGGGGGGGAAAATTTAGCAGCCCTATCCTTGAGGAGCTTATTTTCCACTGGCAGAGGGGGGAGGGTGAAGAGAGGGACAGACGGAGAGAGAGAGAGGGAGAGAGGGAGAAAGAGAAGGGGAGAGGAGGGGGAGGGGGGAGAGTCATAAAGTTACGGATAACCATATAGATTGATACCCATAAAATAATACAAGGAAATTTCAGCAGGGACGGACAGCAGCTACTTAGGGAGGAGATAGCCCTTGAGAAATATATTAAAGGGATGCAGGGATTTCAAGATGAAAAAGTCAGAGGAGATTGGCATCCCTTATCAACAGAGCACCTCTGTCAAGGTCTGCAGGTGAGATATGGAATGACATGTAAAAGCTAGTTGACCAGTATAAGTGGAATGGAGAGTGCATGAAATAAAGAGGAGTAACATGTAGTAACTCTAGGAAGATAGATGAGAGACAAATTGCTGAGTGACTCAAACGCCAGGCTGAGGATTTATTATATTATTATTATTATTATTGTTGTTGTTGTTGTTGTTGTTATTTTTACTTTGGTGGCAATGAAGAAATACTGGCACTCATTGGATAGGGACAGTGACTTGGATAGATCTGTTTCTTTGGGAGGATGCAGCTGCGTGCTCTGTGGTTTGGAGTTAGGAGAGATAGGACATGTACCATTCCTGATTATGATCAACATTATATGGGACTGATCTGGGAGTAGATTCATTTGGAAGCTAGTTCTCTGAATTGATATCATTGAGAGGAGTTATTGACCTAGCCTCCTCATCTGTACAGATAATTCTTCATATTGCTAAACATTCCATTCACTTCCCAAACAAGGAAATTCAATAACTGGATATTGGGTTTCTTATCTGTCATGGTTTCCCCCCCCCTTAAACAAATAGCATGCAAAGAAAAAGCAACAACAACAACAACAGTATTTGAAATTCAGGCAACATCCTCAATCAATTAATTCATAAAGTTTTGATCACCACTGACAGGGAACAAACACATAAGTTTGAATCTTCCCTTCTGGTGCAAAATTCTCGCTACTCTGTGATTCCCCTCCACCTTCCTCCATGCCCTCCCCTTGGAAAAAATGTAACCCCTCTGTTAACTGGACAAAACACTGAGTTTCTAATTAGGCCCAAGTTAGTGTTGACAGCTGATGAAACCACATTGCAAATAGAACGACCAAGTGGAGAAATGAGTGAGTTACCTTTTTCTATTAGACTGAAATAATGTTGTATACTGTATAAACAGGCCACTATGACCTTTAAAGCCACTCCAGAATCCAATAAACTTCCTCTTCTTTTGGCCCTGGTCTTAG
The DNA here is from genome assembly GCA_028646575.1 of Pseudocheirus occidentalis. NCBI lineage: Eukaryota > Metazoa > Chordata > Mammalia > Diprotodontia > Pseudocheiridae > Pseudocheirus > Pseudocheirus occidentalis. The sequence continues at coordinate 172,816,461 of CM053601.1, read as the reverse complement.
CAGAGAATACATTTTTAAAAAATAAAATTCAGTACTGTTTACCAATATTTTCCTAATTCTTTGTTCCTTTTCAGGTAACTTGAGGAGAATCTTTTTAGCATTCTTGGGAAATTTGTCAAAATATTAATGATGAGAACCCACATTTACATCAGATTCTAAAGGTTGAAATAATTGCTTATGAAGATAGGTTTAATGGGCCGCTGTCTTCCAGTTCCCCTTTTATTGTAGTTTTCTTGTTTTATTTGTTTTTTTTTAATGTGGTTGTTGTAATTCTGTTATTTTTGTTGCTATTGTTTTTACTTCAATCACGCCTCTAACCCCAAGTCTTCCCTTGCTATGGAAGAAAAATAAACCAACAAGAAAGTTAAGGACTCATCTGACTTATTGATGCCTGTAGTTTCACTCATCTCCCAAAGGCAGTATGTGCATTTCCCCACCTTGTATCTGGGACCAGCATTGGCTTTCATAATTGAAGTTATTAGAGGGTTTAGCTTAATTTTCTCATTCCATTCATTGTCATTGTCTATTTTAGATCTGGTAATGAAGGCAGTGAGTCCGAAGCTCTGAAGCTTAAAATGGGAATGAAAATTATGTCCATGATCCCTATCCCACTGAGCTGTTGAGAGTCTAAAATGAGACAACGTAGGAAAAGAGAATAACAAGAACAATATTAATTCCAATAATAATAGCTTGCTTTTATATGGTGTTTTTATGTTTGCAAAGGTTTAGGCTTACAAAGCATTTTTTAATTAGCTTTAGAAAATTAGCTTCTAATTTAGAATTTTTAATTTATTTCCTATGTACATCTATGTGGTACTCATGACTCCAGAAGGATCCCATACAGAAGCCCTTTTTCGTCCTTGTGCTACACCTGAGGCAACAAGGTGATGTTCCACGGGAAGTAGAGTCTGGGTCTGTCTCAGCATACAAGGGTCAGGTATGTGCGAGGAACACAGTAGAGGAAGGCAAGTAGGTAGCTGAGGTATTCCTCACAAAGGTAAGAAGAGGACCTACAAAAAGCACTGATAACAATGATGATGGACAACTGGCTTGAGACGGTGGTGGAACCCTTCTGGATGACACTGTATCCGACCTTCTTGTTGTCCCACTCTCCAACCCAAACCTTCCACTCTCTACAATCTTCTTTCCCTCATAGACTTGACTTCTGTCAAAGTTCATAAGCATTGTCTGGATGGGAGGCCTAGGCCTAGGGTATGCAGGTGGCTTCCCAAAGCCTAACTGGGGGTGGGCTGGGTAACCCTGGTGGAGGAAGAAGTTAAAGGGTTCTTCAGTCTTCATAAGGAGACAGAACACTGGGCTTTGATATGACTGCTCAAGATTGAGGGAGCCTCAGACTTCTGTACTTGCCTGCTAGCTGACTTGCACTGCTCTGGATGGCTCTTGGACTCCTTTACTGAAATGATGCTGATCTTTTGAAAACCTGGGTCAGCCAAGCGTTCATTTTGGAGACAAGCCCCCACGTTGCTTTGTATTTAACAATAGCTACTAGCATTTATAATGTCACCATGCCCTCATCACCATTACCATCAAAGTTATCATGATCATTACTACTAATAATGTTAATGATATTAAACAACCCAGGAAAATTGGATTCAAGTCCTCTCTCTGATACATATTGGATATGACCTCAGGCAAGCGATTTAATGTCTCTGTGCTCTCTGGTTGGTCAGTCAGTTAACAGCATTGATCAAGTACTTAATTTGTGTCAAACCCTGTGCTAAGCACTGGGGTAGAAAGACTGGAGTGAAATTTCCCTGGACTCAAGTAGGCCATTCTTACCAGGGAAGATAACATATTTCCTTTATGAGGTTGGAAGAGATTGAAGAGAATCTGGAAGAAATGAAAAGATAAGAAGTGGAAGAAACAATCTTAGATGACTTTCTTAAGTACTTTAGTCACAAAGGGGACTAGATATTTAGTTAGCAGGAGTGTTGGGTCAAGTGAAGTTTTGTGTGTTTGTTGTAGGATTGGGCAAATACAGACTTATTTGTGGACAAGAATACAACCAGTTCCAGGGAAAGATTGAAAGTTAGAGGGGATGGGGATGATAGAGGGGGAAATCTGCTGAGGAAGACAGGATGAATTGAGACCAAGGATGCCTATAGAGATTTGCCTCGGCAGAGATGAAGATGAAGGAGTAGGTAATAAGGGAAGACATCTGAGTGTTATAAGATGAGGAGTACGGGAGAAGAGTCTATTAAGGAATATTTTTTCAGTGTAGTATGAAGCTAAGTACTGAGCTGAGAAAGTAGAGGAAAAGAAAGATGAAAAAGTTTGGGAAAACTGTGTGTAATGGGTTACCACACTGATTAGGGAGGGGAAAGGAATTTTTTCTGCAGTGAAAGCTTGGGTAGGATTATATAATATAGTGGACTCAGTCAATATAGTTCCATGGATTTCTTCCACTCCATTCAGCAGCATGCAAATAGGGATAAATGTGAGACATTGAAGAACTGGGGCAGCTGGATGGTGTAGTGGATACAATGCTGGGCCTGAAGTCAGGAAGACTCATTTTCCTGAGTTCAAATTTGACCTCAGACACTTACTAGCTATGTGACCCTGGGCAAATCACTTAGTCTTGTTTGCCTCAGTTGCTTATCTGTAAAATGAACTGAAGAAGGAAATGGAAAACGACTCTAGCATCTTTGACAAGAAAACTCCAAATAGGGTCACAAAAAGTCAGACATGACTGCTACAACTGAACAGCACAATGATAGAAACAATCCAAAGCCGTGGCAGGGTAGGACATTCTTGGTGAGGGGACAATGGGACAAGGGATTAATGGACAGAGGCTAATATGTAGATAAACGGATTCATCAAGGGACTGAGAGTGAGAACGAGGCATAGAGCAGTCAGTGCAGATGTCAAAGATTGGTAAAGAATTGAGGAGTGGAAGGAATCGTGGTTACAAGGAGGAAAATTACAGTGTTAGGAGCTGGAAAGTAAAAGGGAAAGTGGAATGGTAAAATTGGGAGAGATTAAATTTCTGCTATTAAAATCCCTATTAAAAGTCTCTCAGGTAGTTAGGTTGCTCCATGGTTGAGCATTGGGCCTAGAGTCAGGAAGGCCCCAGTTTCAAATCTAGCTTCAGACACTTACTAGTTGTGTGACCCTAGGTAAGTCACTTAACCCATTTACCTTAATTCATGGAAGAATGAAATGGTGAACCACTCCAGTATCTTTGCCAAGAAAATATGATGGACAGTATGATCCACAGAGTCATGAAAATTGGACACAACTGAATAACTAAAAAACAAAAAAGACTATTAGTTGCAGAGAAGTTGCTGACTTGCATTGGTAGAACATCTTCACCTAGGAATTCCAGTACCCATGAAAAAAAAACTGTCCATCTCATTTTACTTAAGCATAGCTTCATGAATTTTGAAGGGACATTAGGGGTCATCTAGTCTATCACTCATTCAACAGGCAAAGATTCCAGAAATAAAATGCAATCTACAAGCATTATTTCCCAAGGATTTTTGTCTTGGGACCAGTGGTACCTAGTTGCTTCTCTTCCTTAGGGTCCTCATCAATATATAAATCATAAATAAAATGATCGTAATTTCTTTTAAGTTCTCCTCCCTCTTTCTGCTTCCCCAAACAAAGAAAATGCCAGCACACCAACCACACAAGTAACTTCGCGGCTGTGTGCTCTTGCCTATAAATAAATATCTCTCACTGAAAGCATGACTAAGCCTCTGCTGCCGCTATTATAAGACTGAGCCAAAAAGTGAGCTTCACAGTTCTGGTGCCATCTTTGTTATTTACTAATTGCTTTTAACCTTCCAGGCTGCACATTCCTCTCCCGTTACCCTTGTTTGATTTATATTGTTAGCAAGTGTGTGTCTTTGTTCTAGCTGGGACTGCTTTGTGAAAATGCTGGTAAGGCACTCTCTGTCCCTTGGCCCCTGATGGGGAATGAGATATTGCTTCTTAAGACAACATCCTGGCCAGCAAAGTTCTATAACAGTAGAAAAATAAATAAATAAAACTATGGAGAATAGTTGCTAGGAACTGATTATATTTTCACAATGGAATCTTTGTCCTAGGTTATGAAAAATTGATTGTTTTGGTTTGGATGTAGGGGAATGTTTGATACCCAAAAGCTTCTGGGCCTATTTTTAGATATTGAAGAATGTGCAGGTTTTTAAAATCTACCAATATTCCCAAGTTGGGTAGTAGATAGAAAGATGATTCTAGAGTCATTAAGAGTCAGGTTTAAGTACTTTTTCTGACTCATGTAGGCTACGTGGCCCCATGACACTGTAAGTTATAGAAGAATTGCTGATCTCTCCATATAGTGGGAGATTTGACACTGGGAATTCCTTCTATTGCTGAAATCAAAAGGTCTAAATCCCCTTTCTCTCCCCAAAGTATAACAAAAACAGAAACCACTACTCATAACCCTCTCAAAAGCCCCTTCCAATTTTCAGATTTTGTGATTCTACTTTTTACCACTTCCTTATCAATTCTTTTCTTTATATTCTTGGTTTCCTTCAATGCCCAACTCAGGTTCCATCACACTGGGGACACGTTTCCAAATCTTCCCCACTGGTTGTATAGCCCTTAGTTTTCTATGTAAATGTTGCATTTCTCCCTAGTAAAATGTAAGCCCCTTGAAGGAAAGGGTTTTAAAAATTAGTTTGTTGACTTTATCTTTGTAGCCTGAGCACCTAGGGTAGTTCCTGGCACATAATGGAAAGGATTTATCATATATAATATATCTAAACATAGAAAGACCCTCAGAGATCATCTGGTCCACCTCCCACCCCTTCAGTTTACAGATGAGAAAATGGAGGCCCAGGAAGATTTGGTAAATTGTTCAGAGGAGCAGGTCCTTGCTTTGAACCCTGTGATTCTAAGTTCACAGTTGTTTTAATTTCACTGTGCTGCCTAGTGGTATGCTAACTGTATGATTGTGGCTGTTGTTGTTGAACATTGTCTACAATGTTCAAAAGAGAAAGAGATAACAAGTGAGAAATCCTTAATCTTTCTGTAGTACGCCTTTCTCAGTCTCCAAGAGCATAAGGTCCTGATTGTAAGACATTTTCCCTCAACTAAAACTTACCCCCAATTAGTCCAGGGGAAGAGAAGAAGAGAGGAAAGGAGAGGAGTCTTTTGTAAGAACTCATCCATCACGTATATTTTGTTTGTGCAACTAGGTGATGCCAAGTTTTCTCCATGTAATTAGTAAGAAACAACTGGATTGCTGTGTGTGTGTGTGTGTGTGTGTGTGTGTGTGTGTGTGTGTGAGAGAGAGAGAGAGAGAGAGAGACAGACAGACAGACAGACAGTCAGAGAGACAGAGACAGAAAGAGAAAGAATAAGAATGAGAATGAATATGTATGTATTTGGGGAAGAGTGGAGCATAGATCAATTACAAAGACATAATAAGAATTAGCCCCTGCCCTCAAGGAATTTAGACTTCAAATGGCAAATATATTTCACTTGAATCAAGAAATCCAAGAATATAATGGTACAACATGCTAGAGAGGAATGGGCAGGTAGCTTTGGAAATAGAGGACCTTGTTTTGAGTCCATGTTCTCCTGTTACTACCTATGTCATATTGGGTAAATGACATTTCTGAGCTTCCATTTTCTCAGCTATAAAAGGTTAGGTTTAGGGGTGGCTAGGTGGCACAGTGAATAGAGCACCGGCCCTGGAGTCAGGAGGACCTGAGTTCAAATTCAGCCTCAGACACTTAACACAAAAAACTAGCGATGTGACCTTGGGTAAGTCACTTAACACCAACTGCCTTCCTAAAAAAGCACACACACACACACACACACACAAATTAAAAATAATTAAAAGGTTGGGTTTGCTATGGTCTCTTAAAGATCTAAATCTACCATCTAAGAAAGGGAGCTATGAATGTATTGAGTTTAACTTCCACACAAATCATGAACCCCAATTAACATCCAGAAAATAAATCATGCATAAGAGGCCACGTCATAGCTCAAATACCATATTGTGCCAGAGATCTTTCCTGAACCCATTCACATAACCATCATCACCATAAGCAGTCAACTCTAAGCAATAGTTTATCTATTCTGCATGTATGTTGTGTGTACACATTTATTGATGTTTTCTCTTCTATTGGAAAGCAATAGTGCTTTGTGCCTTCTGTCTTTGTGGGCAGAGACTGGTTTTGTCTGTCTTTATAGCTGTAATTCTTAGCACAATGCTCAGCACATAGTAAGTTCTTGATAAATGCTTGGTTGTTCTAGGAATAAATATTAAGTATTACCTTTGAAATTTTTCTGTCATCATAATAATGAGAGTCTGCCTGTGATTGCATATATGAAGGAAAGAAGACAAAGAATGGTGCCTATTGGAGGGGGATGAAAGGCTAGAGAACACCTTCATGAATTTTGAAGAATTGTTACAAAAATGGATTTAAGAGACAGTTCTGTGATCTTAAAGGTATAGAATAAATATAACAAAATTATTTTTAAGGGGTGGGGGAGCTCAAAATGTGCCTCAAGTTAACCATTGAACTCATTACACTTTTCTTGATTTGGGCCATCTAGTCCCTCAGATCATTTTCTGGAATCATGTTCTGTTGACTTATGGGGGAAAACAGATCTGGAAAATATAGGGTAAGAATGGGGAAGGAAGCAACTAAATCAGCTTCGTGCTGTTTTCACATAAAGAACTGTAAACTTGATGTTTAAAGTTAGTATAACAGTGTATTTGGGCATACCTGATGAATCCACAGTTATTTTAAGCTGCTTCCTTTTTACAAGACACTGCCAAATTCAGTGCTTAACATGAACTTGTATCTTGTTTCTTAGATACTTAGCTCCTTGGATGTGTTTTCTTTCCCCATTAGAATGTAAGCTCATGGAAGGCAGACTGTCTTTCTCTTTATATCCTCAGACTTCATGGGGCATCTGTCACAGGATGATCCTTAATAAATGCTTATTATGGCATAATAAGTACTTTGCAAATGCCCATTAATTAAGTGATCTTTTGAAAAAAAATAAAGGAAAGAATGAATGTAAAACATTTTAAAGTACTACATACAAACACCTACATATGCAAATGATAAGAAAAACTGATCTACTTAAGATAATGTTGGATCCCGTTCCTTTTCTTCTATGCAGTTGTGTTCATATCCTTTTGTTCCTTGCTAAAGTGTATATGCTTCCTGAGATAACATAGAGACTCGCAGTTGACACCTATGAATTACTGTGAGCTCAGTCATCCAGTCTTGAAGAGCATCCTTCTAAGCTGGTCTATAAGAGAAGGGGAAATGATGCCAGCCTTTTGCTTTTGTGGGTCCTTCTCTTTGTGACTTGTTTAACACTTTCTCTTCCTTGGACTTCTAACAAGTGGAGTGGGGATGAGGAAAGGCTATTTCCCTTCCCTTCCTGCTCCATCCATGACCACTAGTGACCACAATCACATGAGAAGGGGAATGCACTCTCTGGAGTGAGCCTCAGTTTGTGAATGTGTTTTGTTACCTTTGTATTGCTTTGCTGAACACAGGTCTTTGACCAGCATTTCTAAAAACTTGACTTTCCGATCTTTATGAAGAATATCAAGGGTAGAGAATTTTGGAGTTGGGTTCTAGCAGTACAATGGAAGGTGATTTTTGTAACAGTATTGCTTCTGAGTCAACCCACAAATTATCTTACAAAAAAAGTCCTTGCTTTATTGGTCAGATTTCAACCTAGTTCATTTCTCAGCAAAGTCTAAAGTGAAAAGAAAGTAGCCTAGAACCTTCTTTTGTAATCTCACAAAGCTTTCTTCATTTCCTGGGAAAGCAAAATGGATGTGAAAAATTATTGCTTTATGATTCTTTATTTGTTAATATTCACCTTAAACATTTTTGGGAAGGAAATAAACTGCTGGACTATTAGCTATTTTTTTAAACCAGTTTACCTTTTTTGAAGGAATCCTGCTCCCCATATTTTGGGAAGACCCTACTTTTGTGCCATGTCTAAGCTTTAGAGCAGAATTTGTTTCAATCTTTTCTATTTGCATTACCAGCTCTAAGCACAGTGTTTGTCATATTCTAGAATATGACAATAGATGTTTATTGGATAGGTGGATAGATTATATTTCCCAGAATTTTACTCTTTCACAGGGACTTAAGAGGGCAGAGAGAGAAAAATCTGAACTCTTTTTGTGTTCGCTACGTAAGCACAATGCACACAGTCTTTGATTATTGTTATTATTATTATTATCATCTGTGCTTCAGATTAATAAAATAATTTATGATAAATATCTAATTAGGTTTCTAAGACAAGTCATTAATAGATAAATTAAAGATGCTTAAGGTTGATCAGAGAAAGACTTAAAAAAGAAATGACATTTGAACTGGCTCGTGAAAAATGATTAGTAATTAGATAAAACAATCCTATGCTGACCAATGAAATTCTAGGAAAAAGTTTAAAAGCAAAAAGAGGCCATTAGTACAATTGTATGAAACATTTAAGGACAGAATAACACAAGTGGGGAATTTTGATTTAATTGAAAGTCAAGAATAAGGATCACAACATCATTTAAAATAAAATGTGAATATAGGATATATATATACCCCTCTACCAATCAAATACTGCAACCAGAGTTAGGATAACCTGACAGCTGCTGAACTTTTGGTGGGAATTCCTAGGGTCTCTAAAGGCCAATTATAACAATATCTCTATCATTAGAACTGCCAACAGTACTAACAGATGATAAGATATAGGCGTTGAACATCTGGAGCAAAATTCAATTTTTCTCCCTCTCCATGAAGTTCTTTCAGGCAGAGATAAAGAGGCATGCTGAGAGAAAGATGGATTCCTTAATCCATTCCCAAACAGAAGATGTCAGTTGCCACAACAGTCAACCCAGTACCTTCGTTTAGAGCTAAATTCACTTTAAAAAATGAAGCTCTCAAATTATAAAGCAGATTATAACCATGTCCTAGGGCGATCGTTTTTATTACATTATCCTTGTATAGAAGCCCTTGTGATGCCGATGGCAGAGATTACCAAGAGTAGGCGGTACTAAGTTAATTCATGTTCCAGTTGCCTTGGAAGACCTACATTTAAACCTCCTCTTACTTCTTAACAAAAGAATAAAAATGAGTGGAGGACTGTGTTCCTAGTGACGTGCATTTCCAAGTACATGGTACAGTTCTAAGATCAGGGAAGTCTAGAGTTGAAGCAGGTGATATAGCTAGAGGTGGAGGGAAGCAAAACGCCTCTGCATAGATACACCTGGGTTCATCTACTGAATAAATGATCTATGCCTAGATCCCTTATATTTTACTTTTATTTTTAGAAAACAATGAAGTGGACAATCAGAGAACCATAGAGTCCAACCCATAAAGACCATAGCTAGATGGTGAATTCTTTGAAAGGAGGAAACTTATTTTGTATATCTTTATATTCCTACAACAGAGCTGTTATCAGTGTCAGGTAAATAATTCTTTGCCCCAGGAAACTGGCATGGCATTCCCTCCTAGGGGTAGCTTCTCTCTCTATGACATTCCTTACAATACACCAAATTTGAGGCTTAATTTCCTCACCAGGGTTCTATTAAAGTGGTGCCGCTCTCACAGGGCTGCCTTCCTCACTCCTATTCCAATTCAGCTTCAAAGAGGTGAGACTAGGGACGCTGTAGGTGCATGAGAGGCCCTTCTTAGATTTGAAGTGACAAATCTAGAACTAGAAATCAAAACAAAAACCTCTTTTTTATACAAATAAGAAAATTAGGCCTTATGAAGTTAAGTAACTTGTCCAAGATCACTTTACTAGTGGTATTCAGAAGTGGGATTTGATCCCAGGTCCTCTGATTGTATAGCCAATGCTTTTCAGACTGTACTCTAGTAGAAAGATTCTCCTTCACATGGGGGCTGCACCCCTTTCTTAATTCCCCCTCCCATCCCCCAAGTGGATTTTTCCCAGATGTGGTTTTGATTACTTATGACTTTATCCCTCATGCTGCCTAGCAAAGTACTGGGCACATAGTGAATACGCATAATTACTTGTTGAATGAATGGGTGAGCAAATAGATGAATGAAATGTTTTTGTTGAGGCTTAATGAGAGAAGAAAAAAGACCCATTATTCTAACCTTCCTCCTCTTTCCCAATGTCCCTGATTAAAGTGAGTTTACAAGCACAGAGAGAGAGAGCATGATAGTTGTTTAATGCCATTCCACCATAGTCATAGAGTAGAGGGGTCACCACCAGAAAAGCCCAGTATCAGATTTCATTAAAATAAGTCCTTCATTTGTTCTGGAATCTTTCTCTGGTGCCAGAGAAAGGGAAGCTTCCACATCTCTCCTCCTGCCTGCAATTAAGCCAAGGAAGAAGGCCAGAAGCACAGTCAGAAGATGCCTGACCTTTCGTACAGAGCTGTTGTCGAAACCATTACCAATCCATACTTGTGTGATCAGAAATTGCAGCAGGGCTGGATAGAATAGAGTAAAGGGACTGATCTGCATGTCAAACAGGGCTCAGTGTCTCTTCCTGTACCCTCTCTTTACCTCCCTCCCCGTCTCAGCCTCTGCTGCCCCTCCACTTGCTGTCTCCACGGTAACAGCAACACTGGGATTCTGTTGAAGTGTGTTTTGAAAGCTGCCTCTACACTGGGAACTTAGCATTTGACAGCTCTGTCTGGATTCTGGATTCTGTATTTCTCCAGCAGAAAAATTCACCTGTGACAACGGGGTCCTGCAATTTAGAGAGGCAATGTGGTGTGATGGAAAGATCTCTGGCTCTTGGAATCAGGGTACCTGACTCTGACAGTACTACATACTACATATGACAATTGTCTTGCATCTGTGAACCTTAGTTTTCCTCAACTACTGGATAAAATCAGAGGATTTAACTAGATGGCCTTTGAGGTCCCTTCCAGCTCAAAATCTTCCACTAGATACATATTCTCCTTTTAGGCAATTCCTTCTATCTGTATGAACTTGAGTAAGTCACTTAAGCTTAACTTACTTTAGTTTTGCCACCGGCAAAATGAAGAAGCTGTTTTAGAAGGCCTATGGAGTCCCTTATAATTCTCTATCTATAATCCAAGGATCATTGATGATTTGACTATTCAGTGTAAAAAAAGTACCCTACCCCGGTTTTTCAGTCATTTCAGTCATGTCTGATTCTCTGTGACCCCATTTGGGGTTTTCTTGGCAAGGATACTGAAGTGGGTTGTCATTTCCTTCTCCTGCTCCTTTCATAGCTGTAAAGCCATACATCAGCAGCTTTCCAGAGGACTGCGGCTGTGAACAGCTTTCAGGGTTCTAATTCCATAACATAGCAAACTCTTTATTCAATAACAAATCAGAGCAAAACATTCACAGAAAATCAAGGTACAGTATTCACAATGTTACAACTTATCATAGAAAATCAAAATACAGCTTTATCAAAACTCAACCACTTGTCACTAAAGTGGCCACATAGTTTTCACCAAAACAGTCACGTAGTTTTAAACAAAGTACATTCATTTAGTCAATCACAAAATCCTTAATTCAATCACAAAGTACAAAAGTCAAAGTTCTCCCCCCCTAGGTCATAGTAAATCATTATCTTTTCAGTAAGTACACAGTATTTGGGTAAAATATTACCTCAGCTTGATGCAAGGTTGGCTTTACAGCTTCCATGCTTCCTCTTCCATGGCCCCAGCTCCAACTGTCACCTGGGTTCAAAGGCAGGCAGCTCCCAGTTCATTGTCCAGTTCTTCTTCCAGTTCCTGTTCCATGTTGAAATTCACAGTGTCCAGTCCACCTCAAGTCCTTCACAGTTATTGTTTCTGGAAAGACAAAGCTTGACAGAGCCACCATAATATTCATAAACATTGCTGGCACCATCATCAATTCACTATCTGCCTGTGAAATCAACAGACCCACAAACAAGGTCCAAGAGGTCATCACAAATCATTATTAAAGTCCCAGGACCTCCAACACCTTCTTCCAGGACTTCTGTAAACATACAACCAGAAAATCCTCTTTCAGGGCTTCCAGTAAGGTCCCAGGGCTTCTGTACAAAGTATCAAAAACAAACATCAACACAGAGCAGACAGAGTGCCAGGACACCTCAAGTTTTCTCCTTCTTGACTCTGCCACCACAAGAATCCGCTTCTCAGATCTGATGTCCCCAGCCTGGGGCTCTCCTTATATATGGTCAATAGCTCCTCCCTGGAGTTCACAAGTTGTGGGGTCATATGTTCTGTTTCTTAATGGACTTGATACAAGGCTCAAAAGAAACTTGAACTGAAACAAGGTGTTAATTCAATAGCTGAAACAAAGTGAGAACTACTTCTGTTCTTACCATTACAATAGATGAGAAAACTGAGTGAAACAGGGTTCAATGACCTCCCTAGGGTTGCCCACCTAATAAATATCTGAGGCCAGATTTGAACTCAGGAAGATAAGTCTTCTGCCTCCTGGACTGGCCCTCTATGTACTCTGCTACTTACCCTACTCTGACACCTACCTCCCCTCTCCCCAAAGAAAGGGAAAGATAACTGTGGTTTTATTTGCTTTTTTTTTAAACTCCCTACCCCCACCAGTATCTTTAAACTCTTTGTGTTGGTGATAGCATTGGCCAAGGCTGTTCCAAGTGCCCTTGTTCTTAATATTTAGTGTCAAAAGGGTGTTATTCAAAGGCTTCAATGAAATAAGTTTGTTTTAGTCAATTTATTTTGATTGAGAAAGTCTCCATTATTAATTATAGGAAGCATTTGTGCAATAGACACTGAAACAGGATTATGAAGGTCTGAGTTCTAGTTTTGGCTGCCTCACTAGCTATGTGATTTTTTTTTTTTGCTTTTTGGAGGGCAGTTGGGGTTAAGTGACTTGCCCAAGGTCACACGGCTAGTTTTTTGTGTTAAGTGTCTGAGGCCAGATTTGAACTCAGGTACTCCTGACTCCAGGGCCAGTGCTCTATTCACTGCGCCACCTAGCCGCCCCGCTATGTGATCTTGAACACACTATTGGTCTTTCATTGACTCCAGGATTTTCCCACATATAAAATGATGGTGTTGGACTAGACTGAAACCAGAACTAGGAAACGGCAATCAGTCCTTTGATCCTGGATGCTGAAATGTGAAGGTGTTTATAAAACTTGCAATGTTTAAGCAAATAGGATTAACACGAACATTATGCACTAGATCTATGATTTTATTATTAGATATAACTATGAATGATGCTACTCTCTTCAAAAAAATATGGATTATTACAGAGAATAAGTTTTTAATACAGAAAGCTTTCTGATATGTCAAAACATTTCCTTTGTACTATAGTCCCTTCCCCCAAGTCTCACTCACATTCATAGATGGGTCACCAGAAGACAGATTCTACCTTAGATTTTAGGGGTACACAAAGATAGACTTACAGGTCTACGTGCCTAATACTATGTAGCCCATGAGCCCCAACCAATCTGCTTCCCATTAACAATCAGTCCATAGACATGCTTAGTTTTTATCAAAGTTATTTACTAATACAGCATTAAAAAAAGAGCATCTACAAATCACCCCCATTTCCAACCTAGGATACATTTTACCACAAATCTACATAATGAAGAATGGATTCCAACTTAAAGTATAATGGTAGTGAGACATATTGATAGGCTATATATCTGTGACAAAGGCATTTCATGACTCCTTGTAGTTTATTGCCTGGAAGTCTTTCATTTCCTTGTAGGATTGTCACACAGAATCTCTTGGGTACAGCCTTTTTGCTTGGCAGATTTTTCAGCTGGTTTCTCAGGATCAATGTCTTTCCACAGCCAGTTTTATTCTTTGCTGACAGGAATATTGTACCTTGAAGCAGCTTCCTCCCTCAGGTGACTGTCTCTCTAAACATGTCTACTTGAAGTATCTCTGTTCTCCATCAGATGCAGTATTCCTACTGATTCAGTAGTCACCTTCAAAAAATTGCCAATGTGAGGAGGAGAAATTCCCTCTCTATTCTTCTGCTGCCTTAGCCTTCTCCAAAAGTCCCTCCTGCCTTCTAGTCTCTCACACTCTTGAATTCCTGAAATTCATACACATTGGAGGTACGGAAACCCCCCAGGAGTATGACTAATTCGTTTGCTCACACAAACACCTCCCCCTCTTTTATTACTAAATCAGAGAGGTATATACACTTCACAAATGGTTTAGATGCATTTTACAGCTAAATACCACATTAATCCCTTATGTTTGCCTTCTAGCCCTTCAGTTTCTACATCGACTGAAGTAGCCAGAGTCACATATTCTTGAATGTTTGCTTTCATCATCATCACAGCCCATCTCACAGATCTCATGAATCTGAAGCCAGAGGATGAGGGTTCATATCCCAGCTTACTTACTACATAAATCACTGAGGGTGAGCCCTATGACTTGTCAGTCTCATCAGCAACAAAATGAAGACAGTCAAACCAGTTTCCTCCCAGATCTAAGTATTCTGAATTTCTGGCTTTCCTGTCTATATATGTTTTTGTTTGTTTGTTTGTTTTGTTTGTTTATTTTTAACAAGTGTTTCTGCTTCCCTTTTGTCCCCAGGAAAGGCATTGGCAAACAATTTTGAATAGTCTTTTCTGCGTGATCAGAGTCGTTTCCATCATGTCTGACTCTTTGTGACACCATCTGGAGTTTTCTTGACAAAGATCCTGGAAAGTGGTTTGCCATTTCCTCCTCCAGTTTATTTTACAGGTGATGAAACTGACACAAACAGGGTTAAGTGACTGGCCCAGGGTCACACAACTGTGTCTAGGATTGGATTTGAACTTAGGTCTTCCTGACTCCAGAATCAGCATTGTATATACTGTGCCACCTAACTGCCTACTGGACGGAGAATTAAGCTTTTCTATTTGTAGAAGTGGTTCAAAGAAGCTAGAAATGATAAGTGGTGGTAGTGGTAGTGGTGGTGGTAGTGGTGATTGAATATTATCGTATTACTTATGGGTTAAAAAAATATCCTCCAAGTCAGGGAGACCTAGATTAAAGTCCACCTCTGGTATCTACTATCTGTGTGACCTCGGTCAGGTTTACTTAGTACTCAAGCAAGTGTTTAAGACCGTAAATTGCAGAAAATCCCCGTTTGCCTAAATAGAGGCTGTTTCCTCATCAGGTAATTTTTATTCCAATGAAATCACACACACACAATTTCTAGATATGAGATGTCTATGTTAAGTTATTAAAATTTAAAACTGTACAAACAAGCTCCTAGGGCAGCTCTATAATAGTTAGAATCTTCCTATTTGACTAGGAATGTAAATATAAATTATCCCCTTCTGGAGAAATTCCCATTGCATAGTATGATGGGGTGTAAACTACTGGAATTGGAGTCAGGGAGACCTGAGTTCAGAACCAGTCTCTGACTAACCTTGGGCATGTCATCTAACTGGACTCATCCTTGCTTTTTATGCACAAAATGGGGTTATTTGGATCCATCCTACCTTACTCATGAATTGTCATGAAGCTCAAATGAGCTACTGTATATAAATTGTTTTGCAAACTTTAGTGTGCTGTATAAATGTCAGTATTGGTTGTTTTATTATTATTCATTCCATTCTTCTCATCTTTATTTTATGTTATTATTTTTCATCATCATTAACATTGAGATTCATTGTGACTTTCCAAAAGAGATAATATAGAGCTATAGGTCTCTCCCTTCAAATTCATTAAAAGCAAAAGGAAAAAGCAGATGCAAAAAAAAAGTCTGTCAGGGAAGAGAGAAGAGGAGAGGAGCAAGGGGGAGGTGGACATTGGCAGTGAACTTGCATGTTCCAGGAGCATCACATGGACTTCTGGCTGGCACTGCTGTTTAGCAGGCCCTGCTGCAAGAAAGAGAGGAGATCCAACCTGCCGAGGCTGCATTTGACTTTCTAATAATAAAGTCAGTCTCTGAGGAGTGCCTAGATGGAAATGAGTAAAAGAGAGCATTTGGGATGCAGTCATTCTGGCTGTCAGAGGCGTTATGGCTTTTCAGCAGGCCACAAAAGGCCAATCCACTGGAATATGAATCAGATCTCGTCAAGGCCCCATGGAATAAGTAAGAGTCATCAGACCTCCCTGTTTGGATCCTAATAGCTTTTTCCACCTCAGTAACCTCTCACTGTAAACAAAAAAAATGATGATTTTTCTCCCCCCTCCCCGTCCCCAAGTTATTATTCTGAGGGCCCTAGGATAAATGTCAGGGAGTTAATAGGCAAGTGCAAATCCATGAAACAATGTCTTTGAACATATTTTTGTTCCATCATTAAGACTGTGGATGTTAAAGTGTGACATTGTCCCTGGTTGAGATTGGGAAAGATGCTGTTGACATTTTGTCAGGAAGGGTGGGGGGATAGTATGTGAAACACAGTTAGTAAAAGTGACTACTGAGAATCTGGCTTCCCCATTTGGGGTTCAATGAACCCAGGAGAAAAACTCAACTGAGTAACATGGACATTGAATAATATTGCCAGGCCAATGAAGATGATGCTGGAGGGGAGGGACCACTGTGTTGGCTCTTTTTGCACATTGCAAGTCCTGTTCAACTTTGCATCAAAGATTTTGCTCAATTACTTTAAAAATTCTTCTGCTCTTGATTGTGTGCTTTTGTGGATGCTTGGTTTGAAGAATGGTTTGCTCAGTTTCTCTCAATCACAGACCCAGAAAACCCCCAATTTTAAGGCATGCTCCTCTATTCTTACCCTTTCATACTTTGTTCTGCCAAACCATATTCCTTACTCTTCTATGAAGGCCCCAGTCCAGCTTTCAACTTTGTACCTTTTAATCAGCTTCAGCTGCTCACTGTTCTCCCATGACTAGAATGTGATCCCTCCTGACCTCCATTTCTTAGAATCCTTAGCTTCCTTCAAAGTCCTACTTGAGACATTTTGGGAATTCCCTTGACCCTCCCTACAGCTGCTAATGCTCTTTTTCTCACGTACAAATGATCTTTTATATATTTGTTTAAATGTTCTGTTTCTCATTAGAATGCAAGCTCTTTTTAGGAAAGGACTGATTTTCATTTTCTGTTTTTATCCTCACACTAAATACAGTGCTTAGTAAATAGCAGGGACAGTTAGGTGGCATGGTGTTTAGACGAAGGGACCTGTTGTCAGGAAGACTTGAGTTCAGATCCAGTCTCAGACACTTATTAACTGTGTGACCCTGGGCAAATTCCTTCATGCTGTTAGCCTCAGTTCCTCATCTGTAGAATGGGGATGATAATAGTACTTACCTCCCAGGGTTGATATGGGGATCAAATGAGATAATAATTGTAAAGTGTTTATCAGAGTGTCTAGCACGTTGTAATTGCTACATAAATGGGAGTTATTATTATTATAATTATTATTTGTTTACTGGACAGGTGAGTATGATTTAAGCTGCTTCAGCCTTGCATTCTTCCAAGAAGAAATTATTAAGCTCCTACTATGTTCCAGGTAATGTTTTCCGGCAACAAAGAAAAAATAAGGAACTGTTTCTCGTCTCTAGAGGCTTATATTCTATTGGAAAGAAATAATATGTATATAGAAAAGTGAGTATGAAATTCAAATAAACCAAGTTTGAATTACTGCCTGGATTCCTTTTTTTCCTCCATTCCTGCTTTAATCTCAACTTCCAAAGAAGCCAAACCTAGGCTGTAAATTCTATAGTGTTTTTTTAAAAATTAATTTAAAATTTTGTTTTAACACCTGGCAATTTCAGGATTATCTCCTTGACTACTGATTCCTCATGGGATTTCAGCTGCTACTGGAGAACAGGTAATTCCTACTCATGTTACAGAACTTGAAAGAAAAGTGGTTTTAAGCATAATCGATAAACGTTTATTAAGTACCTACTATGGTACTTTGCTAAGCACTAGAGATACAAAAAGAGACAAAAACAGTTCCTTATCCTCAAGAAACTTACAATCCAATGACTGCCACTATAAGATATGCTAAATACATCCATCTCTCTCTCTCTCTCTTTCTCTCTCTCTCTCTTTCTCTCTCTCACCCATCATCTACCTATCTATCTATCTATCTATCTATCTATCTATCTATCTATCTATCTATCTATCTATCTATCTTTCTATCTTTCTTTCTTTCTTTCTTTTTCTTTCTTTCTTTCTTTCCATCCATCTATCTATCCATCATCTATCTGTCTATCTATCTATCTTTCTATCTATCTATCTATCTATCCATCATCTGTCTATCTATCCATCTGTCTATCCATCTCTCTGTCTATCTATCTATCTATCTATCTATCTATCTATCTATCTATCTATCTATCTATCTGTCTGTCTGTCTGTCTGTCTATCCATCTATCCATCCATCCATCCATCTGTCCATCCGTCTGTCTATCTATCCATCTATCCATCCATCTATCTATCCATCATCTGTCTGTCTATCTATCTATCCAACATCTATCTCTCTATCCATCTATCCGTTTATCCATCTATCCATCCATCTGTCCAACCGTCCATTCGTCCATCCATCCTTCCATCCATCTGTCTATCTATTTATCTGTCTATCTATCTATCTATCTATCTATCTATCTATCTATCTATCTATCTATCTATCTATCTATCTATCTATCTATCTATCTGTCTATCTACCTTTCTACCTAGCTACCTATCTACCTACCTACCTACCAATATAACAATTACAAGACCCTTCACAATGAACTGTAAATCAAAGAATTTAGAACTAGAAATGACCTTGCAAATCATTTTGTCCACTCTCTGCCCATACTCTTTCATCAATGTCTAGTTAAGGAAAATCAGGCTCAGAGAGGCCAAAGACTTTGTCAGAGATATATGGTTAAAAGTAAAAGAGTTTGATAAACTTTGTATACAGGGGCAGGAGGGATGGCATTTTTAGGCCTCTATCCATTTCCCTTCATTAACAGATTTTACTCTGCTTAGCCTGTGTAGAAATCCTAAACTGTTAGTACATTAGCACATGTTGCCTACCACTCAAGGTCTTCATTGTTGTCATGTTAATCTACTAAAATATACTTTGAATAATAAATTGCCTTTAGTGTAATGTGCTTATTGACTGGCCTAGGTAAGGGGTTGGCACTTCCAAAAGTCAATTTTTGAAAATGTTAAAGTTTAAGGAGAAGAGTACAGGGAAACAATAACAATAATGATCATCATTATTATTATTATTTAATGGAGAATCAGGTCTTTCATTGAAATGGTTTTCCATGATGAGTCTAACGAGGTAGACTTGTCTCCATCCTCTCCACTGAATGTTGGACATAGAGTCAGGAAGACCTAAAATAAAATCTGTCCTTACATATTTACCAGCTATTTGACCCTGGACAAGTCACTTAACCTTTCTCTGCCCCAATATCCTTACCTGTAAACTAGGGTTAAATAATAGAGGATAATAACAAATATTATTGGGAATAATAATAAACTTACCTCCCAAAGTTGTTATGAGGCTGAAATGAAGTAATATTTGCAAAAGTTAAAGTGCTACATAAACGCTCACTATAAGGTCTCCCATGTTTGTGATATTTTGTTGTTGAAAAGCACTTTTCTCACTGTCTGCTTCACTTGCCTATTATGATGTAAATCAATGGGCATTTATGGGTTGGGGGAGAATCAGAGAGTTAACCAGTGGAGTGTCTTTAGCCCATTATTGTTGATAGTTATCCAGACCTTCACGCATCTGGGTAAAAATGAAACTTCACTGCAAATTAAGATATATTTTGTTATGATAATATTATATTGGTGCGGAAACTCTTTCCACCTGTGCAAAATGATCTCCATTCCTGTCTTATCTTGAGAAATGTGTCCATGTTCTCCTACAAATCATTCAAAGAGTCTTGTTCCAACATCTGGAGCCTTGTCTCCAAGTTGCTAAATATTTCATGGACATCTTTGCAGCTCTCAGTATTTTGATCCATTGTCCTTCCTTCTCCTGACATTACTGGCCCATCATCTCTTCTAAGCCTGAAAATTCTTGATAATGCCCTTTGCAAAACTGAGTTACACTTCTACCCTTACTTTATTGTTTTTTCATTGTTCTTCAGTTCTCCTGGAGTTTAGGGAACTAGATCCTGGTATTCAATTAATTCTAGGAAAAATAATATTTTTGAGACATTAATAGCATTAAAATATGGTTTTGTAACTTAGAATCATTGAAAACATTGCAATAACCTAAATGTAAAATACATCAAGTCCTTTTCTAATGAATTCAGGACTCAGTTCTCTGTCCACTTTAAGTTAGTCAACAAGCATTTTCCATGTGATAGGCACTGTGTTTAGTGGTGGGTACACAAAGAAAAGAAAGAACATGGCCCTGTTATAATACTGGGATTTGTAGATCTTCCATGCCCCTTGAACTTGCTGTTGTAGCAGGAAAGGGTGGAGCAAGAGAAAGCTGGAACCAACCTAATGTCTGTGCCATGGTGACTGGAAGCAGCAGCAGCAGAAGTGGCTGTGGTTGCAGTGTGAACTCCTTTTACTTTGAGCCTGCCAGAATCTCTGCTAAGAACTCCTGCTGAGGACTGCCAGGGATGGGAACTGCAGGGGCGTGGGGGTGGCCGGAGCTGCTGGGAGCAAGCTGCCTGGATTCTGAGCAGTTGTTGAGAGTGAGGAGAGGAGGATCTTTGCCTGAGGTAGCCTGTCCTGTTTTCAAGGCTTGAGAATGTGGGTGTTTACTACTTTAACTACATGTGTCATAACTATTGCGTTGGCTTTGACTTTCTGGTTTTGGGACTCAGTTTTCTGGTATTTGAATAAATGCTCTAGCTATGTTTCCCATGAAAGAGAGACTGTTACATTCTGTGATTAATAACTATATCAGCATACTTATAGTTGCTGTAGGCATTGTGAATACTGCATTGCTGATATAGGCCCTTGCCTAAAAAGCACTTGTAGTCTATGGGGAAGATGATATGCAAATTATTATATACATATATATGTATGTATATATACAATTTATAATATGTGTGTGCATATAGATATATATCTGTATATACATATACTTTATATTTATCTGTTGTGTGCATATATGTATGTGTCTATATACATACATAAACATACACACATGTACATGTGTGTATGTGTCTGTAAATCTCAGAGGGGTAAAGTGCAAGTAGTAAGTAAGGAAGAGCCTGGGAAAGGACTTCTACAGAGGTTGAGTTGAGTCTTAAAAGAGGCAGGGGAAGCCAGCAAGTGAAGTTGAGGTACTAGAACATTCTAGGCATGATGTTTAGCCAGTGTAAATGCAATGAATTTACAGAGTGTCATGTGTGGGGAACAGCAAGTAGGATAGTATCCTGGGATTGTAGTGTGTTGAGGGGCCAAGTATTTTAAATATCTACCGAAGACTTTTTATTTGATCCTTATGATAATAAGGAATCTCTGGAGTATATTAAGTAGGAGGAGAACAGAGTGAGAGCTGTAGTTGCAGGAAAATCTCTTGCGTAGCCATGCAAAGGATGGATGTCCCATACGATACTGATATTTAGTTGATGGCTGAATAGTTAATTTTGTGGTTGAATCTGTCAAGGAATATTGGCTAAATGTAATACATGCATAGGAGGCACTGTGTTAGTGGATAGCCTTTAGAGATACGTTTTGTGCTGCGAACTCGGTTTTTACCCCCCAAATAATAAGAGTAGAATGTAGTCATTTCTGCCCCTGAATCTTAACTCATGTAACTAAGAAGATGTGGTCTTGTGTAGAAAGTATCTCTGGAAGCTTGATTATATTCTTTTCCTGCTTTTATAAAAGTTAGGCTTTTGATGTGTACATAGATCATTCCCATATACATTTTAGAGAGATGAGAAAATAATTGCATAGCTCAGTACTCTTTCTTGGCTTGTGCCCTTAAAGGTCCTAAGTTCCATCAGGATTTGCCTAAAGTGCCACATTCTTCATATTATCTTTTCTTATTCGACCAGTTGTCAGTATCCTCGCCTTCACTTTTTTAAATATAAGGGATATAACAACCCCCCTCCCCCTTGAAGTTCAGTCATTAACACAAGATACAGCATAGATGATGGAATTCAAGATGCATCCGCAAGATGAGTTTGTCCTTTGTGATCCCTTTGTGAGTTCTGAACCTCTTTAAAATGTTTTCTTATTATCTTTTGTTTTCTGTATTGCCTAGATTTTCCCCCCATAGGTACAACCTATATTGGTTGGCTCAAAAAGGGAAGAGATTATTGGTTCAAAATAAACTAACTCTACCTCTTGAGACTTTAGCCATTTTTTAAGTATTTCAGCATTGATCCAAATAAGCAATGAGTCAGGCACTTAGCTGTAGATCAGCGCTGTCGTGAAAGGCTCCAAGTTCAAGAATTGAAGATTTTAGCTCCAGACCTGGAGTCTACTTCCTGAGTGAGTGATTCTTACAGGAAGAATAGAGCAGCCTTACAGTAACACTTTGGCTGAAAATGAACAGAAAACTAGAGGCCCCCAGTAAACTTTTAGAAAAAGAAAAAGAGAGAAGGGAGAGCAGAGAGAAGTAGAGGAAAAACAAGAAAGGAGAGAGAGAGAGAGAGAGAGAGAGAGAGAGAGAGAGAGAGAGAGAGAGAGAGAGAGAGAAAGGGAGTAGAAGAGAGAGAAAGAATGAGAGAAGTGAGTGAAAGAACACTAGAGAGATCTGAGAAAGTAGGATAGGAAAGGGAGAGAGACAGAGACAGAGAGAGACAGAGACAGAGACAGAGAGACAGAGACAGAGACACAGAGACAGAGAGAGACACAGAGACAGAGAGACAGAGACTCTCAATACTGTTGCTAGAGATGCTGGACTAGTAGCAGATAATATATTCAGCTTGGACAGAGACATTGAACTGGTGGGAGATAAGACATCTAATGAGAAGCAAAGGGATACCCCAATCATAAATGGATACAGAAAAAAGTGATCTCTGAAGGGAGACACAAGAATATGACTGCTTGTATCAGAGAAGAATGTTGGAAATGGTCAAGAAATGCCTTCTATTTCATAAAGCATCAGAGTTGTTCATTGGCTATTTACTACACTAGACAGCTAAATAGGTTGGATTGGACAATTCATATTTGCATGTTGGTTCTTCTTTTCCTTTCCATCCTTTCTTTGAATTTGGTGGGATTTTTAGTTTTTATGTAAGTAGTCAATGACCTCAACTGTATATATGAACAGTTGATTCTGAAATGTCTCCCATATTAGTTATAAATCACTTTCTGTCCTATAAGATTGAGATTATTTTATCTTTCTTTTTATTATGATTGTTCTGATACCTACCTTACCATCTTTCACCCAGCTCTCACTTCTGACTCCAAGAAGCTCTAGCATGTGCTACATTGTTTTCTGTATACAGCCTCAGCAACTGTCTGGGAACATGGGTTAAATCAAATTGAGGGCAACCAATAGATCTCAAACCTGTTGGTGAGTTAGGGGGATGTCTACCAAAGAATGTGAAACTTCTCCCTGGAAGAATGGGCAGATGAGAACATTTTGTTCCAGAAACCACAAAGGCAGCTAAAGGAAAGTTTGTGATTAGAGGTTGGTCAGACGTTGAAGATGCCAAAGATATTCACTGTATCCCAGGCCATTGCTAGTCAGTCATCTTGACTTTTGTGCTGACACTGGACTGGACTTGGATGATTCTGGAAGAGAGGGTGAGGCTGACAACTTTGTGCAGCTTGGCCTAACTTAAATTCAATCTATGTGCAAGACATCACCCTGTGATGTCATTGATTCTCTTCAGAAATGAAGGACAAACAATAGTAACTGAGTATCAAGCTATCTGTTGACTTGGTCCAAGGGATTTTGTCAAGCTGTTCACAGTTCCCTTCTGCTTCATCCTTAGCCATGGTAAAAACAGGTCCTTGGAGAGAGATGGGGAATGCCATGTTCTAGAGGTTGCCAGTGATGGCATGTCAAGAATATGCTAATATGGCAGATATCTCTATGAGCCTTTGGAACAAAACTATAGGTGATAGTCTTTCCTCTTAGGAAGGAAAGAAGAGAGAAAAACAGGCATACTAGAAAATAGCAAAAAGTGACACCCAAATTGGGAAAGAGACTTTCCCAGTGACACACAGCAGAGCTGAGATTCAAACACAAATCATCAGATTTTAAAACCAATGCTCTTTTGCCTTCTTTGAATATATTACAGTATTTCTTTCATCAATAGTGCCTGCCTCATTAGAAGACTTATTCCTAATAATGAGCATGCGTTCCTTTATGAAAGATAATTCTTTTATCTCTCTTCTTGTTTTGTCAAGCTATTCTATGATTGTGTGTAAAGCACAAAAGGATTTAATTCTGAATTGACAATTAGAAGGTGTTATTTGCTTCAAAGGTCAGTAGAGAATTAAAAGAGCATAGTAATAACTTTGATCAATTAATCAACAGTTTTATATATTTAATTTTGATTTTGATTTTTCATTTTTATTCATTCTGTATACCTATATATGTCCTTGTTCCTTCTGTTTGAATGTAAGCTTCTTGTAAAGAAATATTTTTTTTTCTTTATCATCTTTGTATCCCTAGTGCCTAGAACAGAACCTGACTCACAGAACGCACTTAAAAAACAACTGTTGTGGCTCCTGGGTGGCGTGGTGAATGGAATACCAGCCCTGGAGTCAGGAGGACCTGAGTTCAAATCCAACCTCAGACACTTAACACAATTACTAGCTGTATGACTTTGGGCAAGTCACTTAACCCCAGTTGCCTTGCAAAAAAAAATAAAAATGAACTCCTATTTGATGACTTATTAGATTCAAGCCTATCTTTTGACAAATGGGGAACCATTAAGCCCCATAAGTTAAATGACAAGATAGCTAGTTAATTATAGTGCTAAGCATGGAATCTAGGTCTAATATTCTTTTGTTTGTCTTTTTTTTTTGCTTTTTGGAGGGGGGAAGATAGGGCAATTGGGGTTAAGTGACTTGCCCAAGCTCACATGGCTGGATGTGTGTGTGTGTGTGTGTGTGTGTCAAATGTCTGAAGCCAGATATGAACTCAGGTCCTCCTGACTCCAGGGTCGGGGCTTTATTTACTGCACCACCTAGCTGCTACATAATATTCTTTCAATAGTGTAGAAATCTACCTTAAAAATAATAGCGTCGAATCATTTTTCTTTTGGAAATAATTTGGGGAGGGGCTTTTGAATAAGTTTCTTATATAGTAGCTATAACTAGCAGCCTTACAGTAACACTTTGGCAGAAATGAACAGAAAACTAGAGGCCCCCCCATAAACTTTTAGAAAAAGAAAAAGAGAGAAGGGAGAGCATAGAGAAATAGAGAAAAAGCAAGAGAGGAGGGAGATAGAGAGGAGGGAGAGAAAGGGAGTAGAGAAAGAAAGAATGAGAGAAGTGAGTGAAAGATCTAAAGAAACTAGAGAGATATGAGAAAGTAGGGTATGAGAGGGAGGGAGGGGAGAGAGAAAGAGAGAGAGAGAGAGAGAGAGAGAAAAAGAGAGAGAGAGACAGAGAGAGAGACAGACAGAGAGAGAGACAGAGAGACAGAGACAGAGAGAGAGAAAGAGAGAAGAGAGAGAGAGAGAGAGGAGAGAGAGAGAGAGGGAAAGAGGGAGAGAGGGAGGGAGAAAGAGAGACAGAAAGATAGAGAGGGACTCTCAGTACTGGGAAGTTGAATAGTGAGTACATAGAGAGTCATGTAAGAGTAATTCTGATTTGCTTTGTCAAATCTGCCTTTTAAAACATTGCTGTTAGATAATTCAAGGGAAAGTGCAATTAAACCCAATTAAGTTCATACAAGAGGAAAAATGTTTAAGTATATTCTATGCACAGCTTGAATCTCATTATTTTATTCATGTCAATGAAACTGGATTTGTTTAAGATGTATCTTACATTTTCTTTTTGCCACATTGGGGGTGGGATGCCATTACAGAATTGCATTATTTCATAAGAATGGAATAGAAATGGAAAATATAAAGAAACTTTTATGATCCAAAGCATATCCAACAAGTATTTATTAAGGGCCTACCCTGTGTCAAGCACTATATTCTGTACTGGATATACAAAGACCTAAACAAGACACAATAAAACCCAACAAAACAAATAGAAAAAGGCAGTTCCTGCCTGAAAGGAGCATACATTCTACAAAGAAGAAGAAGCAGATACACATAAATAAGTAGATTTAAAATATATACAAAGGAAATGCAAAATAATTTCGGGGATACTAACAACTTGGGGATAGGAGAAAACATATTTTGTTTTGAGACAAGCTTTTCAGAGACATTGAGATTCCGTGGGGAAAAGATGAGGCTGGAGCGCATTCCAGGGTCCTGGGAAAAGCTGAGATGGATTGCCATGGGCAGATAATACCCAGCAAGCCAGTTTGGATGAAATGTAAATTGTGTGAAAGGGAATAATAGGAAATCATTTGGGGAGGTTAGTCTGGAGGCAGATTATCTAGGATTTTAGTTGCTAAGTAGAAGAGATTGTATATTATCTAAAAGGTAATAGGGAGCCACCAAACCTTCTAAAGCAAGCGAATAATATAGATTTAGTAATATCTGTCTGGCAACTGTGGTGGGGGAGAGATAAATGAGAAGACTGTCACAGTGGTTTGAGCAATAGACTGCTAGGAATTAAACTTGGCTAGGGGTGGTATGAGAAGAGAAAAATATGGTATAGAGGAGAAAAATATGAGGTCAGCTCTAACTACAAAGATATTTTTTATTAGTGTTGCTTTCAGAATTCCAGACATAGATGGTCCAGCTCCCTATATTGGCAAGTTAATGCTTATGGCCTCTGTACCCAGGCCAGACATGTGTAGCAAGTACCTCTTTTATTAGAAGAATTTTTCAAAAGTAGATTAATTAGGAGTCATAATCAGTCATCGACAGCAGGTTGTGCTCATCATCATTGGGATGAATGAGTGTCTGGGGTGAGGTGAATTTTAATCTTGTGGTCACTAAGTCAGAAACGGAAATCTGGTGACAGGGAAAGTCTGGCTGTGATCAGGCCTTAGAAACCTAGGACAGTGTAGGCAGTGAGCCCTGTGATGAGGGCACATTGCTGACGGACATTTTATGCCCCAGACTCAGGTTCAATTTCATCTGAATTGTAGAACGGAGGTATCTGCCTTGCTTCTCTTTAATAATGGACAAAATATTTTTTTCTCTTCCCTTTTCCCTTTCTCTTTACAAATAAAATCTTTTCAGCAAATAACAGCAACAAATAAAGGAAACCTTAGGAAGGTTCAGAGTCAAGGACTACCCTTATAGAACACAGTGTACCAAAGACTCTGAATTGCAACCCTGAAAATAACAGCAGCCATTAAGGGAGGCCTGTGGACTGGCTGCCAGAGGAAAAGATGCCCGCTCAAAGGGAAGGAGGTTTTGTTTCAACTCTTCTTTCTTTCAGGATCATTTTGCTTCAGTGATTCCTGCTGCTGAGCCGGGCTCTGAAACTTCTTTCAAGTGTATTCTGTATGCCAGCAACCATGGGTAAGGTATGGGCAGCACCTGGGCAGATGAGCTCTCTTCCTTGGACAAGACATATTCTATGCAGAGACTTCTTATGGAAAAAAAGAAATTACCCTCTGATTTAGAAAATGATTTCAAAGCATTTTAATAGACATATATCTTTAGGATCACAGAATGTCAGAGCTAGAAGATATTATAGTTTACGGGCATCTATCAAACACTGCTCTTGACCAGATCAGCCAGGGACCTTAAAGAGGCAGCTGGGTGGCCCAGTGGATAGAAGTGGGACCTTTGGTCAAATCTGGTCTCACACACTTACCAGCTATTAAGACCCCAAGCAGTTCATCCAATGTCTGTCTGGCTCTGTTTCCTTATCTGGAAAATGGGAGTAGTAGCATTTAGCTCACAGAATTCTGTGAACATCAAATGAAATATTTATAAAATGCTTTGAAAACCTTAAAGTACTATATAAATGCTATCATTATATTTTCTAGTCCAGTACCTTCATTTTACAGATAATAAAATTAATCCCAAAAGAGGAGACGTGTCTGGCTCAAGGTTACAGAGTGCAATACAATCAGAAATTGAACCCAGCTTTCTTCTAGGACAGGTTGGTCTTATCTATTCATTTATTTGTTATAGGCTATTCTCATATTTGGGAAGCTAGGTGGTGCAGTGGATAGAGCACTGGGCTTAGAATCAGGAAGACTCATTCTCATGAATTCAAATCCAGCCTTAGATACTTAACAATTAAGTGACCTTGGGCAAATCACTTAACCCTATTTGCCTCAGTTTGCTCATCTGTAAAGTAAGCTGGAAAAGGAAATGGCAAGTCACTCCAATATCTTTGCCAAGAAAACCCCAAATGTAGTGAGGAAAGAGACTGGAATGACTGAACAGAATTCATATATTTGCAGCAAAGGGACTTGAGTGCAAATTGTGACTACTACTACTTAACATATTTCCACTTCTGCAAACATTTCTACCCCTACAGCCTCTTTCAGTGATGCGTGAATTCTTTTCTAACTTTCACTGGAGGAAGCACTTCTACCTGACATACCCTTTTCAACCCTAGCAACCCTTTCCTTCAGTGATTCTTGTGACTTTCTCTTGAGACTCTTGAGACTATTTCTCTACCTTGCTACTGTTGGAGTTTCTCCTTTGTCCTTCTTCTATGTGGGATCTTCCCCAATTAAAATGTAATTTTCACGAGGATTGAATGAATGAACAAATGTAAAGTGTTCAGCAAATATTAAAGTTAAATATCATTGGGGTGAAGGATTGTTTTTCAGGGGAAGTCTGGTAACTCTGTAAAAGGGCTGCTTTCCACCTTTTATGTCCACTTGATTCACCTAAATCTTACTTGTGGTTCCAAGAAGCTGTAGCAGGCAGAAGCACACCCAGAAACTGTTTTGGCAGATGAACTAAACCAGGTTGAGGATAATTGAGGAATCTCAAACCTGTTGGTGAGTAAGGGGTAGTTTCTATCGCCAGGCATGTGAAGACTGCCCTTGTGGAATGGCTGATGAGAACAATCTGTTCCAAGGTCTATGAAGGTGGCTGAAGCAGACACTGTGGAGCACTCAGAGCTTGGTTAGATGTTGAAGATGCCAAAGTCATCCACCTCAACCCAAGCCAATACCAGTTGTCTTGAGTATGTCTTTCCATAAGACTTGATGACTCTGGAAGAGACAATGAGGCTGACATGCAACTCTGCTTCACTTAAATCCAATTTGTGGACAAATTAAAAGATACTACCTATATCATTTTAGCATTTTTACCTATCTCAAAATCCTATGATGACTGGCAAGTGAGGAAGCAGCAGGTGTGAATTAATTGGGAGCTGTAGTTGCACCCCTGCACACAGGTGGCCCAGGCCATAGGGCCATCTTCTCAGTGAACTGAAACAGCAGTGGGATTCAGCAGCCCCCTGGGTTTCTGAGCAGCCTTTTGGAAAGACCACACTGCTCACCTCCCGGTGTGAGGAAGGGGCTAGAAAAGGAGCCTTAAAATTTGTCTGCTTCACCCAACCATGGCCATAATCATACATGGCAGTAATCAAGCTGTGGCTGACCAGCAGGGGTCCCACCCTTTGGTAAGAAACAAGAAAAGAACAAAAGCTTTTTTAAAGATGATTTCACTCACCATCACAACATAGAATATGTGCACACTTATTGACAACACAAAATCCAATAGACCTGAAAGAATAATAGTTCTTGTTGCAAGAGGACTCAGCAGGTATTGCATTCAAAATAGCAGCCCTGAGTGAAACAAGACAGGGAAATAAAGGCCAGTTTACTGAAGTCAGAACTGGATACACATTTTTCTGCAGTGGTCACAGCAAATGGGAGCCCTGTGAAACTGGCATATGTTTGGCAATCAAAATGAATTGAGTCAATAAGCTTGCATGCCTCTGTAATGGAAATATGAAGATCTTCCCTGCCCCTAGGCCCCTTGATAGGCTTAAGTGAATCTGAGAACCTTCCATGATTTGAAAGTATCCTCTGCCCCCTAATAGGCTGATTGTGGTCACATGGAGCCTGTGGTAGAAGGCTTGTTCTTCAGGAATGGCCGCACCTTGTTACTTTGTAATTGGGCAATGGGTCGAGAGGGCTGTGACATTCTCTGATGCAGAAGAAGGCTATATATACCCTGATGTGAGGTTTTGCTTTGGGGCTCACTTTGAGAAGAGTTGTATGATTTGGCCAGAGGAGACTTTGGCCTGCCATTGACACCCCCCCTCCCCTTCCCACTTTGAAAACCCACAGGTTGGTGCTTCCCTCTCTGGTAACCACCTAAGTATGGATGTGATGGTCAGATGGTTGGAAGCCGGTCTACTGATCTGTTTCTTTTTCCACTTGTAACTTCTGTTTGCATTCTCTGAAATTCAGGGTGTTCACTTTTTCCCCTGAACTAAGTAAATGATATATGTTTGATTGATTAGAGTAAGATTGTTATCCCATTTAGAGTTGTTTTCCTTTCCAACTGAGTTTTTCAAGGTAGGGTTTCACTACTCACACAAAAACTGACTGAATTTTTCTGAGTTATACGGCAAGAGGAGCTTTTCCTGTGGGAGTTCAAGGACACCTTGATTCTCCATCTCTATAAAAGTAAAGAAAACACATCATCCTGTGACAATCAGAGGTGAGGTGGGGATTGGGGTGTTATTTTTTTAGTCATTGCTGGCAAGATTCTTGACAGAGTACTTCTTAACGGGCTGACTTTTCACCTGGAAGTGATCTTCTGGCTGAGAGCCATTGTGGCTTCAGAAAGGACCAATAAGAGATTGATTCAGTCTTTGCTGCCCAACAATTCCAGAAGAAATGCCATGAGCAGAACAAAGGTACATACATGACATTCATTAATCTGACCTAGGACTTTGATACTGTCAGTCATGAGGGTTTGTGAAAAATTATATCACAATTTGGTTGCTTGGAGAAGTTAATCAGTTTTAAGTATGTCAGTTTTGTGAGGGAATTCTTGTCCAGATTCTTGATAATGGATGATGCTCTCATGCTTTCCCCATCACCAATTTAGTGAAGGAATGTTGTATGCTTACTCCCATGTTTTTAGTATGTTTGCAGCAATGTTGTCAGATGCCATCAGTGAGGACATACATAGCATCAAGGTGAGCTACCACACTGATGGTAAATTGTTTACTTGAAAAGGTTAAAAGACTAAAAGAAGGGGGAGTTAGTGCACGGTTTTTTATTTGCAGATGACTGTGGACTCGATGCAACCTCAGACACTGTGATGCAAAAAGGTAAGGATCATTTCTCTACTGCTTTTGCTAATTTTGGCCTAACAATTTACACAAATTTTACAAGAAAATAAAGGCTCTTACCAACACTAGACCATCCATATGTGGAACCATCAGTCACAACAAATGGAGAAATTTTGAATACTGTGGATGAGTTCACTTGGCAATATATGTTTCAAGGATGTACAGAGAGATGATGAATTTGACACATGCATTGTCAGAGCTGTTTCACTGTTTGAGAGACTGAAGGAAAGTATGGGAGAGAAGAGGTATTAGACTAGATTGCCTGGCAAGATAAAGTAAAGGATACTGATGTCCTTTCTTGAGGCAAACTGCCAATCATTCAAACCCTACTTCAGAGTGCAACTCTGATGGGCTGGCCACATTCTTTGAATATCAAACCTATGTTATGTTTGCCTAAAAGACTACTTTATGGAGAACTCATACAAGTCAAGTTCTACATTGAGGTGAGAGAAAGAAATACAAGGAAATGATCAAGTTCTATCTAAACAACTTTGTAATGGATTGCATGATGTGGGAGATAGTGCCAAGGATAGCCTAGCATGGTCTGCTGGATCAAAGCAGGTGCTGTTTTCTATAAGTGAAACAGAATTGTAGTAGATCAAAAGAAAAGTGAAATCTCCAAATTTAGAGACATCTCCACTCCAAATACTGATATAAACTATTTGTGCCTGCCCGGTTATAGAGCCTTCTGAGTTCATATTGGTCCTTTCAGCTATAGTTGGGCACACTTGATTCCAAAATAATGTCATTTTTATCCTCTTTGAGAATGAAGGACAACAACCAACCAATCAATTATTTATTATTATTAATTTTTTTGAGGTCAAGGACTGTCGTTTTTGTTATTTTTTGCTGTTTTCCAGATGTTTAGCACAATGTTACAAAGTAATTACTTAATTAATATATCCCTCTCTCTCTCTCTGTCTGTCTTTCCTTTGGTCTACCTATAAATACCTTCCTTTTCTGTCATCTATCTAACCTCTTTGTGACCGTGGAAAAGGCATTAAACACATTGCGTGGCAGTTCATTAACCATTTGGAATAGGTAATCTCCGAGTTTCCTTCTGATTCTAAATTGATGATTCTGCATGCAAAATCCTATCAGTGTAGATTGTTATGAGGTCATAATTTTGCAAACCATTACTTGTTACTTGTGTTTATATTATTGCCATTATTAGTATTACTATTACCATTAGAAGGTGACCAAGAGAATATCAACAATTGATTAACGTTTTGTTATTCTTCAGTGATTTCTGATTATGACCCCATTTGGAATTTTCTTAGCAAAGATGCTGGAGTAGCTTGACATTTCCTTCTCCAGCTCATTTTGTAGAT
Source organism: Pseudocheirus occidentalis (assembly GCA_028646575.1). NCBI lineage: Eukaryota > Metazoa > Chordata > Mammalia > Diprotodontia > Pseudocheiridae > Pseudocheirus > Pseudocheirus occidentalis. The sequence goes on along the minus strand of CM053601.1, from coordinate 172,784,027 downwards.
GATGAAACTGAAGTCAACAGGATTAACTGACTTGTCCAGGATCACATAGGAGTAAGTGTCTCAAGCCAGATTTGGACTCAGGAAGAAGAGTCTTCCTGACTTCAGCCTGGTACTCTACCTACTGTGCCACCTAGCTGCTCCAACTGCAGAGCTAAATAACTACTTTAACATCTATGTATCCAATCATCTACCATCTTACTAGGGCATCAATCAATCAGCAAACATTGATTAAATGCCAAGTACCATCAAAAAGGTTTTTTAATAGAGTACAGGGAGACTTTTCTAAGTATTATTCCATAACAGATTACATCTTTACTGTTGTGTGTCCTTCGTTTTGATAAAAACCAATGACAGAGTGATGTCTTGACTTGTACGTGAATTGTATTTAACCAAGGCAGAGTTGAACAAAATCATAAGTCTTATTCTTGTCTCCTGAATCATTGAAGTCCAGTGACAAGACAAAAGATAGGATGACTGGGGATGGCTCAGGATGCAGTGGATGACCTTGGCATCTTTGATATCTGACCAAACTCTATATGCTCCACAATGCCAGCTTCAGCTGCCTTTATGGCCATTGGAACAAATTGTTTTCATCTATCCATCCCACCAGAGGAAGTCTCCACATGATTGGGGAAGAACTAACTAACAGGTTTGAGCCCCATTATTTACCCCCACTCTGGTTTAGATTGGATTTACCAGGGTGTGGCTGCTACACATGCTGCAGTTTCTTGGAGCCAAAGGTGAGAGTTCAGTGATAGGTGTCACCAAAGCTGAATGGTCAGTGGCAAACCCTCACAGTGGAGGTTCCAGGCCTCCCTAAATTACCCCATATACTCCATCTTTATTATCATACAATGACAAAAAGATGTAGTGGATACAGGATGCTCATTGTGCTTGTTGTTTACTCATTTAAACATCTACTCCACCACCTCTCTTAATGGAGCTAGGAAGGTAGTTGCTTGAGTAGATGTAATGGTAATGGAATTTGAAGATGCACCTGAATTGACTTGGCTTTTGGGTTGAGTGTTAAGACACAGAGCTTATGAATCCCACTTGTGGATAGACTTGTTGACGTGAAGAGAGAGGGCTGACCTGGGAGGAGCCATGAATTGAAAAAGAAAAACACTCAAGCCCAGGGAAGGCCAGAAGAAGAAGGACTTTGGGGAGACCAGTATCCAGTATTATGGAGCCTGAGTTGCTGAGAGAGACTGTTGAGAGCCCATTGGAGCTGCCCAGGACTTTTGAGGACTGCCACCTGGACCTGCTGAGAATTGAGGAGGCATGACTGTGATGCCGGTATTTTGTCTGTCTGTTTTAATGCTGTTTTTCTAAATTCACCTGATGGTGGACAGTGCTGCTGTTATAGAGGTCCTGGAAACTGGTTGTTGGTGCAGAAGCCCTGAAGAAGGATTTTCTTGTTGTATGTTCACAGAAATCCTGGAAGGGGGCCTTGCTGGTACTTTCAGGGGTTCTGGGACTGTTCTATAGGCAGAGAGTGACTTGATGAGGACACTGGCTATGGCTTTGTTGAGCCTTGTCTCTCCAGGAACTGAGACTGCTGAGGGCTTGTCTGGAGTAAAGATGAAAGAAGGGTCTTTCCTTGGGTTTTCAGTGCTGAGATGTTAT
>CM053601.1:172751942-172781901 GCA_028646575.1 Pseudocheirus occidentalis | reverse complement strand
GACTAGGGGTGGTTCAGAGGAGGAGCCAGGGGAGGGTCTTCAGGAGGAGCTAATGAGGTATGATTCCAGTAATGAGTTTGGGGAGGACTTCAGGTGGAGTTAATGTGATCAGACTACAGTACTTCAGGTGGAGTTAATGAGGTCAATGTAAGATATATTGATAGGCTCCAGGGTGGGAAGCAGATGGACAATGGAGGGCCAGGCTAGTAACAGATTTGGGCCCAGCCACAATGAAATACTTATGGCCTCTGCAAATGCCTCCTGAAGATTCAATCAGACTTGAAGAGGTTTCCAGAGTATGTACCTCAAAGATTAAAGGAGAGCTTAAAAGGGAAGGGGGGGCCCCAGAGCCTACACCTCATCAACCTTGCTGTGAGATCATGAGTATTTACAAGATCATAGGGTAAGGTTTGTCTGTATGCCCCAAAATACAAAGAAATCAACCCTTAGTGCATAGTAGCTTTTTTTTTCTTGAAAAAACTAACTTTTCTTGTGGGTTTATCTGACTACATATTCATACATACATATACATACAGACACACACACATATGTATATGTATATATATGTGTGTATGTGTGTGTGTGTGTGTATGTATTTGCAAATTCAACTCATTTGTCTTGTCAATTGAATTTGTAATTCCATTTGGATTGTCCTAGAAATTACAGGGGAAATTTTTGGACTATCCTTGTGACAGAGATCTTGGCCCCTCAACCCAAAAGAGTTTGGGTCCATTTGCCTATGGGCCCTGGAAAACCTCACCTTGAAATCTCCTTGAATTTCCCCACTTGATGTGGCATTTGCTTGAGGGTCATAGATCTTTCGTTATCAATATGCCCAAATCTCTGTTGCTCTCAATCTAATCTAGCCCTCCATTGTCTGCTATCTCCAAATTGCCTTCAGTTATTTCCCACCCTTATTCACATTCTGCAGACTACTGGTCAATTCCATCAATATCCTCCCTAGACCCCCCCTTCCTCTCCTCCTGATACCCCAGACGGCTAGGACAACGCTAGATGCCTCCCACATTTTTTTTCTATATATAAGAATACATCTTGTTTCCATGAAAAATGAGCAGATTCAATCTAGTCCATTGGCGTTAGAGATACACATGTTCAGATTCATTATGAGTCTACCTAATATGACAAATCTTTAATAAACTTTGTTTTTCTTTGGCTTAAAGGAGGCTTCAGTAGAATTCATTCAGATAGGACCCACATAACACTATTTTAGGGTCCTAGCACCCCTAAACCTCAACACTTGGAGTAAAGACCCATAGGATGACCTATAATACTGGGTATCACAGAGAAATTTTTGTGCATTCTGTGTACAGAGAGACACAGGAAATTTCATCCAGATGGCATTTGAATGGTCTTGTCCAAAACTGAGGGAATTATGTGAAGAGTTTTCCCTCAAGACTATTGACTTTTGAGTAGAGGAGAGCAGGTAAAGGGATGATGTCCAGCTCATCTCATGTCCCATGTGGAGAGTCTCACATGCTCTGAGATTTGAATAGGAACTCAAATTTTTCTGTTTGTTTCCTTTTCCCTTAAGAATCACTTAATCATTGTACTTACTCTGAATATGAAACAGGGGGTGGAGGGAACCTAATGGAACAAAGAGAGGGTAAAGTGTCCCTATCAATCAACCTCAGTTGAATGGAATAGGTATAGAACTCTCATGGTTTGGGAAGTTCTGAAGGCACCAGATTTCTTTCTGAATTTAGAAGTCTTTTTTTTTTTTTGGTCTTTTGGGTATTTCTTTGCTTTGCTTTTCATTTATTTGTTTTGAGATCGAGGAAGGTCATTCAAGCACCAAATCAAGTATTTGTTGAATACTAAACAAGTAATAGTCTATGCTAAAGTTTGTTATATATTCCTTGTTTTTTTGATTCTACAAAACTTTGCATTGAGACGTAATTACGATTTTCTTCCAAACATACGGAACTGTATTAGGATTGCACCATTTTGACTGTTGGAATTCCTGAATGGCGCTGGGGAAGCATGTGAAAAGATAATCCTCATTCTTCTCCAGAGATCCCAGAAAACTGGTTGACTGAGGGCATGTATTCAAAACATCCTATTGCCCATTTGCTAAAGATGGGAAATTCTTTAAACTAGGGGAAAGATAATGAAAAGTCATCTAGCTCAGCCCTTCATCTTCGTCAATCAGGCTCTTCATCTGGAGGTTGCTATGAGGTCCACATGACCTCTGTGGAACATGCATAGACTTTCTGTATCTGGTTCTTACCACCTAATCACATGTGAAGAAGCATCTCTTTGACTTGCTTTGTAGGCATTTGAAAAGACATTTTGACACCAACAACTGCTTCTTTGCCTCTTCATTCTTTTGGTTTAATGACTCCTCTCAGGGTGTCTGGTAAGAAATCATATGGTGAAAGAGGAGGACTTTCTAACCAATTGAGGTCACATGATTATAAGAAGAAGACCTTAAGCTTTGGCTTTTATGTGTGTTCTATCCATTCTAGGTGAAAGGACTGGAGTCTCCAACTTTGGTAGATCCAAAAGTCATGAAAGCAAAGCACAGAAATACAGGAGTTGGAATCCAGTCTTTGGAATCCAGGCTAGGTTTTGCAGCCAGCAAATATCAATGCCTCTAGAAGTAAAGAGTGATTTTCAGAAGTTCTTTTCTGGACGCCAGACCAGCAGAAATACTTACCAAGAAGCCATGGTGCATCTGGACATAAACTTGGGTAGGAGAAATACTATATTGGAAATGAATTAAATCATGTGCCTAGTTCCCCCTACTTTTATGCACTGAGACCGAGGTGATATATGAAATGTTGTTTTCATTCATGTCTGTCTCTTCATGGTCACTTTTGGGGTTTTCTTGGCAACAATGCTGGAGCATTATCCCAAATACTTCTCCAGTTCATTTTGCAGATGAGAAAACTGAAGCAAATAGGATAAAATGACTTGCCTAGAGTCACACAGCTATTAAGTGTCTGAGGTCAGATTTGCACTTCAGGTCTTCCTGATTCCAGACACAATATTTTATCCACTGTCCCACCTAGTTGCCCGCTTGAAGTGTTGAAGGAAAGGTTTTTAGTTTTTTCTTACTATACTATGCAATTAAATGGTTCTTTATAAAAGTGAACTGAAATTAAATGGAACTGAGGTGCTAGTCACAAGTAGCCCTAACAATGAAGGTACTACCACAATCCATGGGTACTCAAACCAAGGACTAGTCTGCAAGAGATACTCTAATCCTTCAAGATGCCCCTGGGGCCCTGAGCAACAATGCAGCAGGCCAGCCATTGTCTTCTTTCTTTCATATATTTCTTTTGTTGTATTCAGTTTCCTACTGATGAAATCTTTCTCTTCTTTTCCCAGCCTACAACACATGACACTTTTTTTTTTAAAGAAAATTTCATTTCAAGTCTCCTTGTTCCATTTAATCAAACTTTCCAGGAGAAGCCCTATTTGGGTCTTATTTTCCTTAGAGGATGCCATAACAGTTCTTTTATACCAAGAAACCTAAAGATTCTTTTGCAGCACTTGTGAGGAAACCCTCGATGGCAGTGTTCTCATTTTCGTTCTGCTTGGGGAGTTAACACTTTTATATCCCATTCTTCTTGTTTGAGACCTTTTCATGAGAAACTCATACTGTGCCCCCAATGAATGAAAGTAAACATTAGTCCCATTTTACAGATAAAAAATGGAGATGTAAGTGAGGCGATCTATTTTTTCTTACGTATGTCCCTTTGGAGCCCAGCAAAGAACACATTGGAGAAAATGTCACTGTCCCATGGTTTCATTGACTCCCAGAGGCTTAGAATTGGGGGTCCTTAAGGAGGTGAGTGTTTCATTTTGTCTTTGCATATCTACAACTAACACAGTATATTTTGTATTATAGCTGAACATGTAGTCATTGAATTAAATCATATAATATTAAGTGGATTTGAAGGGACCCCAAATATATTCTAGTCCAAGTCTTGCTTGAATAGTAATCACATTAAGCACACTATGTTCCAGACACTGTGCCAGGTGTTAGGGATACACAAATAAAAATGAGCTATCTCTGCCTTTAAGGAGATTATATACTACCTGAGATAAGAACCTGTGCATATATGTTCATGTGTGTGTGTGTGTGTGTGTGTGTGTGTGTAAAAATATATAGATATATAGATATATAATGTGTCTCTATATATTTATATGTGTGTGTATATATATGTATGTACATACAAACATATAACACATAAATACTTATTCAACATGCTGCTTGTCCTTTGTTTCTGAACAATACATATGGCATGGTGTCTTGACTTGTGAGTGAATTGGATTAAAGTGAGGCAGAGTTACAGTTATCAGCCTCATTCTTCTTTCCAGTCATCAAAATCTAGCAGCAAGACAAAAATCAAGACGACCATCGCTGGCCCAGGATGTAGTGGGTGATCTTGGCCTCTTTAATATCTGACCAAGCTCTAAGAGCTCCACAGAGCCTGTTTCAGCCACCCTCATGGCCACTGAAACAAAGTACTCATCCACTAATTTCACCTGGGGGGTTTCACATGTTTGTGGGGGACATCTCCCTAACTCACCAACAGTTTTGAGGTCTATTACTTACTATTGACCTAGTTTAGCCCATCTGTCCAGACAGATTTAGGAGGGTCTGGCTGCTACCCATACTACAGTCTCTTGGAGTCACAGGTAGAAATCAAAGCTAGATGAGCAGTCCTGAAAATGGCTTAGCAAGCCCTCACCCCGGGGGTGCTAATCCTACCAGAATACTCAATAAAGCCCATATTCAAAATATGCACAAAATAAATACACGATAATTTTGAAGAAGGCAGTAGCATCTGGGAGGGGGAGAGAGATCCATAAAAGGTTTCTTGTCCAAGGTGCCACCTAAGCAGAGTTTTTAAGAAAACTCATGATTCTGAGAGGCAGAGACAAGGTGAGCATGAATTATAGATAGGAAGTTTGTTTTGTTTTGTTTCATGTTGTTCAAATCGAAACAAGTATAAGTTTTCTCTGTGAAAGGCACCCATTGCTCCTTTCCTATCATCTGAGCGGAAGCCTAATCTGCCATCTATATGTGAGCCCTTCAAATACTTGAAGACACCTCTCACAGGCCACCCTAGCTCTCCCCAAGCTTTCTCTACTTCAAATAAAACATCCTTAACTCTTTCAATTATTCTTCAGATAGGAAGATGACAAGGTCCTCCACTATTTTGGCTATATGAGCCTAAGCACATTTCTCTCTATATTTGGGGAAGATATCAGACATTCAGCTCTGAAATTTGAACATGATTTTTTAAAATGGATTATAAATTGACTGTGTGGGTGATTATCTTGAAGTTATGTGACTGATGTGGCATTGGCAGAATGCCTGATGTTTTCCTTTAGCATCAGCAGGCTATGATTTTTTTTCACTCTAACCATTTATAAGAAAAAAGATACCTCATTATAGGATTTCTACAAAAACACACTTACATATGTCCTTGGGGGAGAAGGGCTACCAACTTCAAAGTGCTGAAAGCAAGTCATCACTCAAGTTCCCAACTGGATTTGGGCCATGCATTTTTAATTCAGCAGAAAGAAAGAAAGATTCACTGAAGCATATAAATTTTGATATTACAAATTTGAAACCTTAAGTCACCCGTTACTAATGCAGTTACAATGACTAAATCACTACATTCTCTCAAGGAAGGGGACCCTAAATCCTTGACCTTATTATTGTCATGCATACTCAGAGAATAACAGTGACCAAATTACAATAAAAAAAATTAGAGCAAATAAATGTTACCCACCTCATAAGAAATTAGTAACTTAGATGGAAATCATTGAGAGTGTTCAACATAGGCATTTCTAGTGTGATAATTATACTAGTGCCTGCATGATCAGAGATACAGGATAATTCAATAAAGCAGGAGAGAACACTGAGTCCTCTGTAGCAGCAAACAGAAATTCTCCGGTCTTTGGAAATTATTTAGATACACATACTTGCTCCAGAAACATTCCCCTCCATTTTTTTACAATCAACTAATTACTTGTTTGTTTGTTTGTTTTTAATTAAAGATGCTAAGTTAATTATTGGATAGAAAGGATTTAAACCAAAAACATTATGCCTATTCTTAAAAACAAACAAAAATGTAACCATAAAACCCTGATCAAATAGTTTGCTAAAACACCTGAATCTGCAAATACATTCTCAACAACTGGGAAATGGATGAACAAAATATGGTCCTTCCGTGAATATAATGAAATAGTACCATCTCCTAACAAACGAAAATATGAATAATTTAGAAAAACACAGGAAGATGTATAGGCATCCATCAAAGTTAGCAGAACCAAGTAGGGAAGGAAGGGGAAGCATGCCCTAGGACTACAACAGTGTAAATAGAAACAAGGACAAACTGAAGAAGAACCTAATGTCATATCATGACCAAAGTTGGTTAAAAAAAATAAGATTTGGAGAAAATGTGTCTTCCTCTATTCTTTTCAAGGTGAGGAATATGAAGGTGGAACATGGCACACGCTATCAGTTTTTGTTGATTTGCTGGTTAGTTTTGCTGACTTCTTTTCCTTCTTTTTAAAAAATTATATGTTATATTCTATGGACACTAAAGGGGAAGACAGATCTTTAGAAAGTGAAGTGATAAAAAGAAAGAAAAATTTCAATATTTTGAAAATCAGAGTTATTATTATTATTATTGATTTGGTTTGGTTTTACATTTTTATGGTATTTATTAGAGGGGAATGCATCCAGTAAAGTAGAGTTAAAAAGTTGACAGCCTACCCTCTACTTAAAAAAAAAATCTTGAACCAAAAAGAAAAAAAGAAAAGGAAATGTTTGTTTAATGTTTCCTCCTCTGATCATAGAGATTGAATGAATGTTCTTAGGAAAGGGATTGGAACTTTGATTTTATTTTTATAGTAAACTCTCAAGTGACTTGATGTTGATTGGCAACTTCTCTGAAATTTACAGCTTTAAAGGGCTGACTAGAGCAAGAGATGTCAAGTTATCTGCCCAGGATCACACAGCCAGGATATATCAGAAGAGCTAATCATCTCACCCTTTTCTCCAACCACCAAGTCAGATAGGAAAACTATCCTAACCAGAAACCATATTATACATTGAGGCCGTGGGAGAGTTGCTAAAGTGAGTGGGCCACTATGATTTGTTCCCTCTCTTAGAAAGTAAATATATGATTCTTTAATGTCACTGGATAAATATGCATCAAACTGAGTTGGGATCATCACTTTTCAGGGATGTTGTAGTGGGAAATACTTGTTCTAATGTAGATTGCATGTGATGGTCACTGATGTCCCTCTTATCCCTGAGATACTGTGTTACTGACAGAGCAAGACAGAGGAAGGAATATGACAGAAGTAAAGTACAATGGACATGATATCCATTGTTGTTTGTTTTGTTTTGTTTTTTGCTGGTTTGTTTGCTTAAATCACACTTGTAATTTTATTAATAGTGAGAAATCCCAGTGAGGAAACTCCCTCTTCCAATGAAGATGGAAACCTACTCTAAAAGTTCTAGTCCTGAATCTTTTGCCACTATTTGAATTCTGGTCATGCCACTAGTTAGTTTCTCCCTCCCAAGGGACTGTCCTATCTCCTCGTCTAGCTTCTCTCTCCACACTCTCTCACTTGGAGATATTTAGTTCTGATAGGTTCAGTTACCATCTCTGCACAAATGGTGCCTAGATAGATAGATACATAGGTAGATAGATAGATAGATAGATAGATAGATAGATAGATAGATAGATAGATAGATAGACAGATAGCTATCTAGATAGATATACAGCCTTAGTCTATTTCCTGAACTCCAGACCCACATCATTAACTGACTTTGAATGTCTCAACTTGCATATGCCAAAGGTATTTAAAACACAACATACATAAGACCAAATTTCTCTTTCCTAAAGAATCTTCCATGCTTCTGATCTTTCCTATTACTTTAAGGAACAGCCTTAATTTTTCAGTGACCGAAGTTACTAAACTTGGCATCATATTCCATTCCTCACTCATAATTATACCACATAATCAAATATATACTATATATTTTTCGCTTCTATATTCAAAATCTCTCTCCTATATGTCAACCATTTACCCATACAACCAAAACCCTCATTAGAAGCCTCATCATCTCTCATTTAGACAATGCTTTTCCAACTGGTCTCCCCCAATCATTTCTCCTCCCTCCAATCCACATTCCACTTGGCTGTCAAAATGATTTTGCCAAGGTGTAGGTCTATCCATGCTATTTGTTACCCACCATCTTCTCAATAAACTCCAGTGGTTCCCTAATACTATTAACTTCATGATCAAATAGAAAGTCATCTGATAGTCATTCAAAGCTATTCAGAATTGGACTACTTCCTATATTTCTAGTCCTTTCATAATTTTCCCCTTCTGCACACTCAATAATCCAGCTACATTAGCCTACTTATACACAAAATACTCCATATCCCAAGTATGAGCCCTTGTGTTTACTGTACCACCTGTCTGGAATTCTTCCTTTTCTCCCCTCTACCACTCGGTTTCCCTTCATTCAAGACTCAGCTCAGACATCATGTTCTATTCTTGGTCCTTCTAGCTACTTATTCTTTCCTTGAAGTTGTCTTCCTTCCATCTTCTCCCCACCCCAACCTGCAATGCCCACACTCTTCTCTCTCTCTCTGAAAAAAAAAACTATTGGTGCCTTATTGTATACAAAACATAGTCCTAATGATGATGAAAGAAATAGAAAAAAACAAGATAGTCTCAGCTCTCAAGAGCTCAAATCTAAGAGGGCAAATATGTGTGTGTGTGTGTATTATTTGGATTATTTATACTATATGTATGTATATATATTTGGATTATTTATACCAAAAAGTATACACACACACACACACACACACACACACACACACACACACGGAAGGTTACAGTGACAAGTCAAATGGAAAGATCCCATGGTCCTTAGAGTAATGGGACAAAACAGAAGACAATGCTTCCCCTTTGATGTCATTTCCACTGATAAAATCCTAATTTATGATGTTGAATTATTTGAAAGTGCCATGAATTTTGGTGGAAGGAATTTTATTTCATGGCTCATCAGTAACTATGGCTTTTGGACCTGTAGATGCCCAGGCGCAGAATTTAGCAGGGTCTTTGTACCTTTGTCTCTATCTCTTTCTTTTACCCCATGTACAGATAAATATGTAGAGACAGAGTTATAACTACAGATAAATAGATTGTGTATATAAATGCATGCATGCACATGTATTCATGTATCTAGTTATTGCATGTTGTATGTGAGTTTTATGAATACAAGGACTCCCCCCGATGCCTTCCCTTGTATCTGCAGTGCCTTTCCACAGTGCATGATGTAATATAAACACCTACTAAATGCTTTTGACAGGTTAAACATATATCTTTATGTAAATGTTTACTCTGAGATAATATTGCTGAGGTCTAGGAGTGCTAGGAACCCCAAAACTCAAGGGCATACAATGCAGATCCTGCCTTGAAAAAATTTGATCTAAGCCTTTTTTCACTCAGAGACAGGGTTTATCAAAACACCAATTGGTGCGAGTGAGATTTTAAGAATCCACTCTGTTGGTCTGACTCTTAAAGAATCTGAGGGATGTAATGGGGGCAAGATGGACACTTATATACAATGGTCAGGGAGAAGATCTAAATGAAATCAAGGGATCAAGGGTGGAAAGTGGCCTAGAATAATCTGGGGGTTATAGACCAGTGGTTCTCAAACTGTGGGTTACGTTCAATTTAAATACATCATGCATATCAGATATTTACATTATGATTCATAAGAAAAGCAAAATTATAGTTATGAAGTAGCAATGAAAATGATTTTATAATTGGGGGTTACCACATGAGGAACTGTATTAAAGGGTCACGGCATTAGGAAGGTTGAGAACCACTGTTATAGACCACGGAGGTCTGGGCTAGGTTAGAAGTAACAGAAAATTGGAGATTGGGCCTGGGACCACAGTGAAAGTCTAGTTGAAAAGATTAATAGGATGATTCGATGCCTCAGGCAAATACCAGAGATTTGGAAATGTGGGAAAGTTCAAGGAAAGTTTGGGGCGGGGTGGTCAGGACTCATAACCCAATCAATATAAACTCTTTGTTGGCAGGAATTTTCTTTTTATGTTTTTATGCCCTATATTTAGCACCCTACCAGGGACATAGATTTCTAATAACTGAGGTAAATAATAAACAGAACTTTTAGGCTAATTAAATATAATATTATTACCCAACTGTCTTTTTTTTTCTTTCTTACAAAAAGAGACATTAAACTTCACCAATGATCCCAGCGAAGTAAAAGCCAACAACCACCCCACAGAGGCAGAGGAGGAGAGCATGTACTCTCTACTAAGTACAAATGCTGCTTCTATTCTCTCCACAATAGTAACCATTTCTTTCATTGCGCTTGATAGTGCTTCAAGGCCGTCAAAAACATCCCTTAGAGAAAATAATATTTCTTTAATCTCCCAAGAGCATCTTCATCAGATTTCATCCCAGTCCATCTGACAGATATGGTGTCTATGGAAAGTGAATTTTATACATATAAATAAATATATATGAATTTCAGGGATGAAACTTGGTGGCAGAATGATCAATCTGGGCTGTCAGTGAACAGAGGAGCCTACCTGTTCATGACTTCCTAACAAGTCCCCTCCACCTCTTTTCCAGCTTGTTTTGATATTCTTATAAATACTGGGAATTAAGCGTTTGCTCTCTCTTCCTAACAAATGGCAGGATGGTATTGGATGATATTATCGACTGAGACCCTTATGTTCTTTATTTAACGTTGGTCCACTTTGATATGTTGTGCTGAATACATCCTTTGACTTCACTCCCATTCATGACTAAATGCTTTTTTCCAAAACACCAGCATTCAGGAAAGAATTTCTGGAACAATGACTACCACTTCATTCAAGTCACTGCTCATCAATTACTGCTTAATGGATGGAAGAAATGTAGAAAAAGGTAACCTGGAAATATACCCAATGCTAATGGTGGCCAGTAAATTTAAGCTTGTCATATAATAATGTGCCTGGAATATGATCATTAAAACAAAAATAAAGGTAAGGGGATATTAACTGTGTTGCCAATTGGAGAATGGAGAACTATCCTAGTGCTTCCCACAGGAGAAAAAATAATCAGCTTTCTTGTCTCCCCCATCTCCACAGGTGCTGCAATTCATCTTGAAAAGAGTTGGGGGGGGATCTTAACCCCTTATCAAATATCTGTAAAAACCAAACTTATTGCAAGTTCCAAATGAATCTCTGATACAAATTAGCTGATATATATATATATGATATATTTATATATCATATATATATATATAAAACTTTTTGTACATTTTCTTATTTAACTGTTTTTAAAATTCTATTAGACACTACAGGTATTGAAGACCAGACTTAATATTCCATTGCTATTAGGGAATTCTTAGCAGCAAACTGTATCAATATAGAGAAACTTAATCTTTGATTATTATTAAAATTAAAGCCAACCAAAAGTATACCAAAAAGTACATATTTATAGGCCTACTGATGAGAATAACCTAAAAGTTTCTGTCCAGCATCCTTGCTGAAGGTCTGGGAAATGATTGCCTACTCCCTGCCCATAATTGCCATGGACCTCACTTGTCTCATTGAGGAATATGTAACATCTAGTTGCCCCAATCTGAACATCCTAGTGAAATCTTTCCTGTTCTGGATTGCCCATGCTGTTTGCTGCTCCAGTTTGCAGAGGGGGAAATGACTTCTTGTATTTGTAAGGTTCTGACTATTGCCTTGGTTCCAGGGGTGGAATTGCTGTCTTGAACGTATCTCTTCCCTCATTACCCCTCCACAATGTCCCCACCATCATGTATCTCCTAAAACTGAGATTTCCCTTATAATAGTTTAAACTCAATAATAAAGAACCAGTGCTTCACATATTCCCCCACACTTATTATGTCATCAGTGGTGCTGCCCACCTTACTTTCTCTCCTTTCCCCAGTTCCAAGCCTTTTGCTTGGCTATCTGCCCCGACATCTGAAATACTTTCCCTCTTTGTCTCTTGTCTCCAGGCTTCCCCAAATCTAAGCTGAAGTCTCACCTTCTCAAAGAAGACTTTCCTAGTTGTCCATAATCTTGGTGTCTTCCCTTTGCAACTACCCTCCAATGTATGCTGTAAATATCTTGTTTACACACAGTTCTATGCAGACTTTCTCCTTAGATTGCGTGCCCCTTGATATTTGAGATTATGTGTGTGTATGTATGTGTTTGGGTTTTTTTTTGGTGGGGTTTCTTTATATCCTAAATGAAGGTTTCTTTATATCCTAAATGCTTAGCACACAGAGCCCACAAACAAAAGGCACTTGATATATACTAGCTGACTGACCCAATGTCTAATATGATTCTTATGAGAAATCTCCAGTAAGTCCACAAACTACTAAATTGTATTGAGAGGACTTCTATGGAGAAAAATGAAATCATGCCAGAATAAAAAAAAAGTATGATGATAAGAAGAGTAACAAACTTAAGTTTTCAAGGATTTACTTCACTGATAAGCATGAAGCTCCCATTATTTCTGTGTTTGGAATCCAACAGCTGTATAATTTAACAACATTTGATAATTGTCATTCAATGCAGATCATTAAGTAAATAATGACTGTCACTTGTATTTCAAGTAAAGTAGTTGCTGTCATGCTGAATAAAGCTTGGAGCTGATGAAAGGGAGAAAAAATAGAATTACCCTTTATTTGAACTCTGATCCTCGTATTTAGAAGAAAAGGAAAACAAGGGAGAATATTCTTTCCATCAGTGTGCATGTGATTGGTAGGGGAAATAAGGAACAAGTGAAGGCAGGTAGACAGTTAAAAGGAACAGTCATTTATTCAACCTCCGCCTCCCCCACACTGCAGGTTGAAGAAGAGAACACGATCATCACTTTCTGAATCCACACCTTTTGAATATATTCACACACATGCCCAAGATCACCTGCCAAGATCCTACAAGTTCCTTAAAAATATGTTGGTGATCTAAAGATGATTAAAAACTTTGAAAACCAGAATCATAATTAGCTCTGTAGATAACAAAACAACAAAAATAAACTATAAAGCTTATTAGCTCATTAGATACAGAAACATAGATATTATATTGTTGTTTGTTCTTCCTTCTTGAAGAAGACCAATGACATCAGGACGGTGATGTCTTGACTTTCAAGTGAACTGGATTTAAGTGATGCAGGGCTGTGCAAAGTTACCAGCCTCACTCTCTCCTAAGGAGCCGTACCGGTCCAGTAGCAAGATCCAATTGGACATGGGCCCAATTGCAGTAGAAATCCTTGGCCTTTCTAAGCTATAAGGCATTTTCCAGGTCTCAGTTTGACCGAGGTAACACCCATTCAACAATTAAGGCTAGGTAAGAAATAAGGCAAAGAATGGCCTCTTTTACCTATTCAACAACAACAACAAAAATCAGTCTGGGAGGGGAACTCTTAAGGTTTCTGGCCAAAAACAGAAACAATTGCTGTTTACATTCATTCTGAGCTGTCAAAAGCCAAGCTTGGGCTGGGACCTATTGTTGGCCAATACAGACTAGGCTTTAAGGCATGGTCTAGTAGTTCCATATGAATACCAATGGGTTTTATCAAATTCTGGTTTTCCAATGCTGCACTTCTAGAAATCATAAATGAAACTAAATGGGGCAAAATAGTTAATTCTTCCAGTATGTGTGTATGTGTGTGTGTTGTGTAAATATGTATATATGAGTATGAGTGTATATGTGTGTATGTGTATGCCTTTAATCATACTTAGATGTAGAAATCATAAATATAATTGAAGGCATATATATAATAAAAACAAGAACTATTTGCAGTGGAAAAAGTCATAAGTCCATTGTATACAAATGGAAAGTAAGGATGTTCTCTTTCTTATATAGGAGAAAAAATAATTAGGGAAGAAATACTGGAAAAGGGAAAGCAAAAATGACCTATTCATAGATTATAAAATGTTTTGCTCTTTATTCCTCTTGGAAAGAATGAAAGTACTAATTAGTTGCAAAAAAAGATACAAATTAGAAATATATATGTATATATATATATATATATATATATATATATATATATATCCTTTAATATTTTAAAGGATCTGTGATCTCTTCATTTGAGGAGTTCCATCTCATGATGCAGATTGAAACACATACATTCCTGATTATCCCTTGTGACTTCTTTCCCTGCTTTCTCCAAAGTTTGTATACCCAACATGCTAGAGGCTTCCTTCACTTTGAACATCACTAGGGTGCCAAGGGAGTACTTTGAATGGTCACCTATAATTTCTCACTCACAATTTCTCACATTTGACCAGCCCATTTTCTCCTCCTGCCACACAATGCTTTGCCAGAGCCCATGAATTCCATTCTTCAGAATTACTCTCATTGTCTGTTTCAGCTTCCTCACACCCATCATGGGCCTACCCATTTCACTCTCTGTGTGATGCTGATAGTCATCTTAGTCATCTTTAGATTTTCAGAAGTGTCAGGATTCAAAAGATGGGTCTTTTCTCTCATGAGAAGTTTTAAATCAGTGAGAAAACTTTACAATTTCTCTAAAGCAGTGGTTCTCAATTTTCCTAATGCTGAGCCCCTTTAATACAGTTCCTCATGTTATAGTGACCTCCAACCATAAAATTCTTTTCATTGCTACTTCATAACTGTAATTTTGCTACTGTTGTGAATCGTAATGTAAAATCTGATATGCAGGATGTATTTTCATTGTTACAAATTGAACATAACCCACAGGTTGGGAACCATTGCTCTAAAGCACTCCACCTCCCTCTACTGCTTCCTTTCCTGCTTTTCAACTCTCAGTTCTTTTTACCTTTTTTAAATCTATAATAAGGTTCCTTAACTGTTTTGTGACATGGATCCCTTTGGCATTCCAGTAAAAACTATAGATACTTTCTCAAAACATTTAAAAAAAATAATTGAAATGGATGATCTCAGCTGTGACCAACATTGCCTGGGCTTTGGCCGAGGGATTTGCACCCTCTGTGCCCTAGTCATGAGTGCCACCATGGCGAAGCTAAGGTAAGCTGCTAAGAATCAAGGGGAAGCAAAGAAAATGGCCTCTCCACCAAAAGAGGTAGAAGACAGTGAAGATGAGGACATGTCAGAAGAGGACAAAGAAGGCAGTGGAGAAGAGGTTGTAGTTCCTCAGAAGAAGGACAAAAAGGCTACAGCCACACCAGCAAAGAAGGTACCACCAACCAAAGAAGCTGTTGCTGCCATCGCCAGCCAAGAAGGCAGCAGTGCTTCCTGGTAAGAAAGCGGCCACCACAGCCCCCACCAATAAGGCGGCCACCCCCACAGCCAAAGCTGCCATCACACCAAGCAAGAAGGGAGCCACTCCAACTAAGCCAGCCGCCACCCCAGCAAAAGCAGCAGTGCCCCCAGCCAAAAGGGCAAAAAATGGAAAGAAAGCCAAGATGGACCACAAGTCTGAAGAAGGCAGTGAAGATGAGGAAGATGAAGAATTTGAGCTTCCCAACACCACAAAGATGGCAGCAACTACAGCCAAGCAAGACTCTGAGGATGGGGAGGATGAGAAAGAGGAGGGGGTGACAGTGATGAGTCTGATTCTGACAAAGAGCCCTTGGATACCACAACCTGCCAAGGGAAACTGCTGCTGTGAAAGCCACCAGCAGGAAATTAGGAAAGGACAAGGAATCTGAGGAGGAGAAGATGAGGAGGAAGAAGAAGAGGAAGCACCTGGAAAGAGGAAAAAGGAAATGGGCAAACAGAAGGCCTCAAAGCCAAGAAATAGAAAGTGGATGCTGAAGCATCTGCAAATTTTAGTCTCTTTGCTGGTAACCAGAATTTCAACAAAACCAGTTGTGAGCTTAAAACCAGTATCACAGACTTCTTTGCTAAAAAAGATGTGGCCATTGTGGACGTCTGCATTGGTGCCACTGGGAAGTTTGGCTATGTGGAATCTGAATCTGCTGAAGACATGGAGAAGGCTCTGGAACTCAGTGGCTCCAAAGTGCTTGGCTCTGAAATTAATCTGGAAAAAGCAAAAGAAAACAAGAAAGTTCGAGTGCAAAGCTGCTCTTCATCAAGAATCTGCTGTATGAAGTAACTCAGGAAGAGCTCAAGGAAGTGTTTGAAGGTGCTGTTGAGGTCAGACTGGTCTGCACCAAGGATGGGACCCATAAAGAAACTGCCTTTGGTGAATTTAAGATCGAAACAGATGTGGACAGTATCTTGGAAGAGAAACAGGGCACCGAGATGGAAGGCCAAGTGCTCATTCTGGACGACGCAGGGGAGAAGAACCAAGGACAAGAGAACTCCAGGAAGAAGAACAATTACTGGGATGGGAGCAACAGCAAGACTCCAAGACCCTGGTGCTGAGCAACCTGGCCTACAGTGTCACCTATCTTTAATTAATAAGTTGCTCCTTATTCAGTTCTAAGGGTTGCTTTTTGGCCCACATACAGATTCCACAAGAGACAAGTGAGGTGATCTGGCACTCCCATCTCTTTGAGGACTTTGCCACACTTTGGTGTAAACCACACAGTCAAAGGCTTTAGTGTAGTATATGAAGCAGAAGTAGATTTTTTTTCTCCTGCTGTATCTAACCAAGATAGAAATATTATTGGACATATTCAACTGCTTGTCATAATCTGGATGACTGGAATTTTTCATATTTTTTATATTTGAATAGGTGGGCCAAAATTATTTTGTAAAATAATCATAGTAATTTTATACTGCTTTCCTATTTGCAAAATACTTTATATTTTTTACCTTGCTTGACCCTCACACTGCCGTGGCTTAAGGGTTAACAAGATCAACATTTCACAAATGAAGAAACTAAGGCTCAGAAAATTAAAATTACTTACACTGTCACACTGTCAAGTAAAAGTCAGAAGCAGTATTCAAACTCAAGTCTACCCTACTCTAAGGCCATTCTATCGCCATCCAATATCTGACATAGCTGTTTCTAAGTAAAATCTATCATATTTAAAAATCTGTTCAGTATTCTGGGGGTTGATTCAATTATTAAAAGGCTATCCATTAATTTCTCTTGAATTTGGACCCTGTGCAGGATATTCTCCATAACCATGAGTAAAAAACAAAAACAAAAAACTTTGATGAGCATGTGTCCCTAGTTCATGCCTCACTTGATAGTCAGAGGAGCATACAACAGAATCATCTGCAATTGCATCTTTCAAAAAAGCTTATATCATTATGATATATGCATGGGAGGTACTTTTTTTGGTAATGTTTTATCCTACCAAATAAAATCTTCCTTAATAGCCAACAAATGAAGGGGGGAAGCGTGGCTAGGTGGCACAGTGAATAGAGCAACAACCCTGAAGTCAAAAGGACCTGAGTTCAAATCCGGCATCAGACACTTAACACTTAGTAGCCATGTGACCTTGGGCAAGTCACTTAACCCTAACTGCCCTGCCTTCCCCCCTCCAAAAACAAAGGCAAAAAATTTTTTAAAATTAAAATTAAATAATCAACAAATGTTAGGCCCTGTATGAGCTTATATTCTCTATGTTTTCCTTCAACTCAGGGACTATTAAAATGTGACCTATAGGATATTGTTGGTGAAAACCTGTATTCTTCCTATGCATACTTTCATCAAGGATGTACTTGATCATATGTAGATTATTCTCATCAAAATTTGATAGAGGGGAAAAAACAAACTAGGCATATCTGTCAAGAGGTTTTTTTAAAATCTATTCCTGGTTGCTTTTTATTATTAATAATATATTTTCCCTGTACACACTTGACAAATTGTATTCTTTAAGACACTTGAAGATTCAGCCTCTCATTGTCTTCAAAACTGTTTGTTTCAACAGGGGTATATTTTGCAGATAATTGGCTAGTCTAGCTGCTTTCCCTATCTTTTTTTTTACCTTGTATCTACATCCTCCACCATCATGTAGAACTATGACATTAAGACCCAACTGCAATTATTTCACTGTCATTGATTATGAAAATTTAATTAAAAGAAATGATGGAATTCTTCCATTTTTTCAATAGCCTGGGGATCCTTATTTCAGGTTCACTTCTAAATGTCCTAAAGAGGACTCCTTAGCTAGATCTCGCATTCAATTTTCTTTAAATATTTTTCTTTTTTCCATCACTGATTTTTTTGTCTTACATAGCTGCATTACTGATAATCTTCTATTATATTATCACAATCTGTAGAATTTTCTAAATGCGTATATATCCTAAAACAGCCTTGCCCTTGGCAATCTTATCTCTTCACTGTGTGATTATCAAATGTTTACTGCCTGAGGTGGTCTAGACTCTTCTGTTTTCTTCCTCTCATCAATTAATTTACAACAGGGAAACTTCTTTAGGAATTACCTATCATCTTACTAATATCTGTTCTATCATCTATTTCCCATCTTTTTGTATCAACAGATTTTAAAAATAGATAATATTGGAATTTTCCAAAAATTGCATGCTATGTATTTTTTTTTCATTTCAATTCTTTCTTCAAGTTTTATATTAATTTTGATCCCTAATATAAAAAATCCATGATCTGATTATACATAGGGAGCTGATTTGGGAATGACTCCCTCATCAGTAACAAGTTGTTTCCTGTCTGTTAAAACATAATCAGTTCATTTTTTATTATGTTAATTGGTGCTTGCCATGTCTACTGCCTGCCAATTCTTTCCTGAAAAAGAAAAAAGTGTATTAATGAGGTGCAGGCCTTAGGTTTCTGTAGTCTGTAAGCCTTTGGGCTTCCAGATTCATGCTTCTAAACTATATACCACAAAATATCTTTTGGTCATCCCTCACTATGTCAATCTTGCATTGTAGTTACCAGCTATCTAACTCTGTTTTAATTTAATTTGGCAGATTTCTAGTTGAGTTCTTCATTGAATGTAGCAATCTTCACATCCTCTGCAATATATGTTGGTGCTCAATCTATAATTATTTCTATAATGGGTAACATGAACACTGTGACAGGACATGAACAGATGTTTCACGAACACTTTCTTTTTCCATTTGGACACATGATTTAAAATAATTCCTTGATTTGTTGTTGCAATGAGAGTGTTTGAGTCATTTCTCCATTTTATCTTCTGACTGATTAATATGATTGATAAGATAAGATATGATATCGATATGATTCAGTTCCTCCTTTGTGACTAATTGGTCTTTAGATAAGAATCTCAAATCAACAGCTAGCTTAATGCTCATACATAATCTTAAAAACTGTATGTTTGTTAGCATTATCTCTCTTCATTTTTCTTTCACCTGGTCAATGACACAATAAAACTGGAAAGGGAAAAATAGTCCTTGGAGACCATTTTGTATTGATCTTTATTTTATTGTTAACTATTGCCAAGAAATGTATTATCAAGTGGTTAACCTACTGCTGGTTAGTGTCTACATACTTAGCTAAAACTCATTAGAAATCAAATATCTTTTTTGAGGAAAGTACTCACAACCTTTCAGTAGGAGTAGTTGGCAGGAGATTTGGAGCTTCTTAATTTCCATGACCTGCAACACTCCAGGGTCACTTTCACACAATGAGAATGCGTCACAGTAATTTTCACCACCAATCACTTAGACAAGCTGACAGTAGTGGATAGAGGGATGGCCTCTTGACCACGAAGAGCTGACTTCAAGACCTGTCTCTGACATATATTGGCTATGCGACCTTAGACAAGGCATATAACTTCTAAGTACTTCAGGTACCTTTTTGAGATAGTAAGGTGTTAACCTAAATTGGTCAAATGAGTTTCCCCATTTGAGAATTACTTAAAATGATGGATTTACTGATTCAATCTATCCCATTCCCAATCTCTTTTTAAAACCTCAATACCCAAGATATAAAGGTAATTGAAACAAATATATATTACTAAGAACTGTCTTCCAATAAAAAAGTGATCAAAGAATTTGATAAAGTAGCTACAAAAATTTACCAAACACATGAGAGAAGTGTTACAAATCATTTTAAAAAACCTGAAATTAAAATTACTGTGAAGTTTCATCTCAAATTCCCTCAAAGTTGTAAAAATGTTAAATGGAAGAGCTAAGAAAAAACCCATTGATATATTGTTGGTGTAACTATAAATTGGTACAGTTGTTTTGGAAAACTATTTGGACATAAGGAAAAAATGTCTAAATTATTTGGAAGGTTTGGCCTAACAATCCCTTACTGAGCATTGAAGTTAATGATAGAAAGGTATCATGTATGTTGAAATATACATTGCAGCAATTTGAGGATATCACAAAATTAAATACAATAAGTACTCATTGGTTGTGGGATTGGCTATCCAAATTGTATTATCAATCGAGTAAATAAAAAAAAATTCGTGAAAAGCACTTAGCACACTACCTGGCAGAAAATGCTTTGTCCCTACCCTCACTCCCTATTAATGTTATGAATGAGTTATTATTCTATAATAAAGGCTGAACATGAGGAATTTCATGAAACAGAAACGACTACATAAACTAATGCAGAGAGAACCAGAAAAGCATCATGAGCAACATTTATAATACAACAAGGTGTCCAAGTGCAGTTTTAAGCAAAATATTACACTGAGACTTTTGGAACAAGTTATATAGAGGGAAATACTAAAAGGTATCTGAAATCAGATAAAATGCAAAGATTTTTTTTTACAGAGAACAGACAATGAAAAAGACCCCATTCCTCTCAGTAACAACAAATGGAAAGAATTTCATTTGCTGGCAGATGTGGTCACTGGGCCAATTGGTTTAGATTAATTGTTTTTCCTTTGTTAGAGTAGAAAGCTCTAAGAGGGGGATGCCATTTATAAGAAAATGGTGATGTAAAGAAATAAAATCCATCAACTAAATTTTTTGTATTAAATTAATCACAGGAGATGAAAAGTTGTAGCATAGTTATAATCAATAACCATGCAAGGACAATGATAAAATCGCAGGTCCATATAAGTGTCTAAGGAGGAGGGGTGATGAACTTCTAGCGGTTTAGAAATACATCAACCATCCAGTGATTGCATCAATACATGACTAAAAGAAGATTCCAAATTAGCTTTTGAAATGAAAGCTAATTTGGTTCAAGGACACCGTGCAGTGTTCATAATTGGGAAGACAAAAGGATGAAAAATTCAGTTTTGACAATGGATTGTGGCATTCAAGAGATAAATAATGAGCAGTTAGAAAGTTTATTCCAGCATAAAAGAAATCAGACAAATCTCCCAACCTAGACATTTAGTTCTTTATCTCTCTGTACTTTCTCCGTCTGGTTTTGGCATTATTACAATACACAAGTGCCACCAAATTCAATATAAGGTATTCAGGGTGTGCCACAATTTTTGTTGTGATTGTTGTTCAGTCATTCAGTTGTGTGCGACTCTTCATGATCGCATGGACCATATTGTCCATGAGACTTTCTTGGCAAAGATACTAGAGTGGATTGACATTTCCTTCAGCAGTGGATTAAGGCAAACAGACGCTAACTGACTTGCCCAGGATCACACAGCTAGTAAGCATCTGAAGTCAGATTGGAACTCAGGTCCTGCCTTGGGAATTCTGGATTCTAAAGGGAGAGGTATCTCTAGAGGTATATACAAAATACTTGCAAAGTAGAGACATCATCAGTGTAATGGACGTGGAACTTTAAGAGTCAGCATGACGTCATGGATAGAGGAATGCCAGGAAGACCTATGCCTATTTTCCAGTTATGCCTATTTCACATAAGAGGCTATGTGGTCATGAATAAGTTAATTCACCTTTCATTCGGCCGAGGCAAATCTCTAAAATCATAACAGTCAGATGTTGTCCAATTGTATCTGATGCTTCATTACTCCATTTGAGATTTTCTTGGCAAAGACACAGGAGCAGTTTGCTATTTCCTTCTCTGGCTTATTTTACAGATGAGGAAACTAAGGTAAACAGAGTGAAGTGACTTGCCCAGGGTCACACAGCTAGTAAATGTCTGAGGCCAGATTTGAACTCAGGAAGATGAGTCTTCCTGACTTCAGACCTGGTATTCTATCCACTGTGCCACCTAGCTGTCTGTAAGTGAGAGATGAATGTCTTATCTATGTCCAAGGAGGAAATTTCCATATCATAGTATTCTTCAGAAAGATAAAATAAAAAAGGAGTGGTTAGGTGGCATAGTGAATAGAGCACAGGCCCTGGAGTCAGGAGGACCTGAGTTCAAATCCGGCCTCAGACACTTAACACACACACCAAAAAAACTACCCATGTGACCTTGGGCAAGTCACTTAACCCCAATTGCCCTGCCTTTCCCACTACAAAAAGCAAAAATTAATTAAT
The DNA here is from genome assembly GCA_028646575.1 of Pseudocheirus occidentalis. Classification (NCBI taxonomy): domain Eukaryota; kingdom Metazoa; phylum Chordata; class Mammalia; order Diprotodontia; family Pseudocheiridae; genus Pseudocheirus; species Pseudocheirus occidentalis. Next base: position 172,759,624 of record CM053601.1, on the reverse strand, counting down.
TAATTAATAGATAAACAAACAAATAAATAAGTAAATGAATGAATGAATGAGTGAATGAATAAAAAAGCAAAGAATGAATGAGTGAATTGAATGAATGAATTACAAAGGCTTGTACAGTTATAAAGGTCATTGGGTTGTTGTGAAGTTCAAATGACATAGTGAAATAATGTGTGGCACATAGTAATTCAGAGAGTCCTTTCAGCAGCTCCCTTTCATGGTACACAAGTTGGGTCCTCCAGAGAGAAACTTTCTAAATATTCATTTCCTATGTCCACATCCTAGGAGGATACCTGAGAGTCCAAGGGGTTTCTTTGTAATGCCCTCAGTTAGATTGCCAATTCCTATGTGTTCTTACTTGCATTTGTCAGTCATACTCGGCATTTCTCTTATATTATCCATTGGTCCAATAATTAGCATTCTCCATATCATTTGGCCATTTAACACAATTGGTTATATGTCTCCATAATGTGGAGATGTGGTAAGAGCAGAAGTAGAAAGTAGAGAAGCCTTCTCCCCTCTAACAGCACAGTCCCTGAGGCTCAGACTTCAAGTGGTTGACAAAATATTTGCCCTACCAAGTTCATATCTTTGAGGCAGAACTGATGGATGAGTCACTACCTTGTTTGAAGTACATGACATCCTACTCCTATCTTCACCCAGTGGAGTTTGGACCCCACAGATTGTTCCTTGGGGCTTTGCTGCCGGAAAACTTTGGTATGAACTTCAATTTTTGGATCTTTTCTAATCTCCCAAGTTTATACTCATGTCCTTCCTAACTCTAACTCTCGTCTAAAACAGGAAAGAATAAATGCAGAAACAAAAAGTAAGAGGTATTACATCCACAGTCATAGGTTAGCTTTAAGAGTGGAAAGTTGATAGTTCACTTGGAAGGTTTCAGCCTCTCTTCCCACCCAGAGGCCTTACCACCTTTTCTTTTCCATGAAAGAGTAGAAGCTTGAGTACTTGAGGACAAATAAAAGGCACTTCTTCATCATACAATAAGCAAACAGAAAACGGTCACAAAATGCTTACGTGTGTTTTGAAATCCTTATGGGAGATCACATTAGGCAAAGTATGCCAAGCATATTTATAAGGCCTTGGCTTTACTTGTCCTAGTCTCTATTACATATGTGAGCATTTTCAAGACTTTAAAAGCATTATACAAATGTCAGTTATTACTGTTATTCTATTTACCTAAATCTAATAACCATTTACTTGCCAGTGCAAGACAAGCATTCACACTGAGGTCAGAAAAAGCTGTACAAGGACACTCTCAAAGTCTTGATGAAGAACTTTGGGGCTGACTGTGTGAGATATGGGAGTCACTGGCATGGGACCGTGCCCACATCAAAGAAGGCAGTGTGCTCTGTGAGCAAAACAGAATCACAGTAGCTCAAAAGGAATGTGAGATGTGCAAATTTAGAGACATCTCCATTCTAAGTGTTCATGAAGACTATTTGTGCCTGGCCTGTGGTAGAACCTTCCGAGCTCAGCCTCAGTCTACAGACACACTGTATAATGACCCCAACAAAGTGACTTCATTTTGGTCCTCCTCAAGTACAAAAAAGGACAACAACCAGATATTGAGAGGCAGCATTGAATAATGGGTAGAAAGGTGCCCTGGAAGTCAGTAAGACATGCGGGTTCTGAAAATTTCTTAAGTACTCTGAGTAAGATAATGAATTTCAGGAACAGTACCAAACTACATTGGAAGGAGGAACTTCCTTGCCTGGGCATTTCCTGTGCTGATGAAATGACAATTCCATTCCCTATTTGTATGCCTCTGGGTAGGAACCTGGATTAGATGACTAGGGACACCAAGAGAAATGAAAATGATCCCTTCCTCACCCTCGTGGTCCACAATTTACCTTCCTTCTCAGTTTGGGAACCATGAAGCACGAACAGATTAACTATGCCTTTGTTTCTGAATGGAATGTCTCAGTTCATTCCCTGAGGGAGGACCGTATTAAAGATTTCTGTAACCTAATGGACCAAAGGTCCCTTCCTGGTCACCATTTTGACTTTTGAAAATTAGCTCCATCATAAAAATATTCTCTTTGAAAGGATGGACTGTGTTTGGATCTTGAATTTGTTACTTTCATGCTTAGCACAATGATTACTGCCAGTTAATTTTTTAATAAATACATTTTTAATACATTGTTTATACCTGGGATCTAGGATATAGCCTGCCATGCTACAGCCTAGGGTGATGTAAAAAATATAGCCCAATTGGAGGAAGTGGGCACAAATCTTGAGACTGACACTTTGTGACCTGAATGGGCCTTACTTTCTTCATTGGTATAATTAAGTGGTTGCAGTAGGTAACATCTAAGGTTCCTTATAACTCTAAATCTATACTGGTATAATACACCATAAGCTTTAAAAAATAAATTTGCTGTACCATATACTTCAGCTGGCATATGAGCGTGTTGGCCATTGGCACTCATCAGGACCATCAACATCTGAAGTATATAGCATTTAGCCCTTGACAGAGATACACATGGGCACACACACACACACACACACACGCACACACACACACACACACACACACACACACACCAGACATGACATAAAACATGGCTGTCAAAGCTCATCCAAGATTCAGTACATTTAATTTAGGGTACTCTGGTGGCTCTTTCAAAGAAAGTGCATTTTACTTCTTGCTCTTTCAGATTTTTCTTTATTTATACTTTGTTTTCCAGCCAGGCTCAGAGAAAGGAAAGATGAAACCAGACCAAAGCTGGCACAGAAGTAGGCCTGGATTCTCACGTGCCCCTTCTCCCCTCAGTGTGCCCCATAAACAGCTGCTTCCCGGGTTAAATTAATTTTAGTCCATTCCGATGGAGCAAACAGAAAACAAGTCTTTCTATTCAACTCTTTTCCTTAATGGAGGGGCCACTTTTTTTTTCCTTCCCCTACACAATCACCTCCAGTGGTCTAATGAGGGAAAAGTACCAAGTCGGCATTGGGTTGCCAGGCAACATTCTTTGTCTTACATACTGTCAGACAATGATTTTTCTGTTTTCATCCCCTCCTCTTTGTTTTAATAGGATAAAGGCCTCTGCTGTAATAAATGCAATCTCACCAGTCCCACGTTTCTGGTTTTGCTTCATTAGAATGAATAAATTTCTTAAAAGGATGTATGTCCTAATAATGAAACGGCCTCATACTTAATTATGTGGTGCCATTATTTTTGAAGACACACTGTTGCTGACAAATAGAGTGGTTTCCTGCTTCATGAGGTAATTAATAGTGTTGTTTATTGTTCTATAAGTTTTCTCTTTTGTCAGACATAATTTGTTAAGTAAATTAGACACTAAAATGCATATGGGCTTACCAGATACCAAATAATAAAGCATTATCAAGGATTTAATGATACAGAAATAGCTCTGGGAAAAAATAGTGCTCTGATGCAAACAGTTACCATGGTAACACCTCGAAACCACCTCTACTTTCTCTTTAAAATATGTATACACACACACATATATATATATATATATATATACATAGATGCATGTGTGTAATATATACTTATATGTCAATATGATATATGTATAAATGTATATGGCATAAAATGTAATTTTTATTAAGGGTAAATGCCTAGGATTCACCAGATTTGCCACTATTCTGCTTAGTCCAATAGCCTTCCATTCGGGGAGAACTTGAATTATACTCCCATCTGTTGTATATTTCAAAGATTCGGTTGCTTCTGAGTTGGTACACTGGCATGGACCTATCACAGACAGCAGAAGGAGAAAAAGAAAATATGGTGAAGCCATGTGGTTCAAAGATCCAAAAAGAGCTGACTTCCTAACAACAAAATATGGTTAAAAGTCAGTGCTCTATACTGCCTTTCTCTCAATAAAGGCCTGAGGGGGACTATGGGTACAGAATGCTGCATGTGTTACTAGATGCTATTTTTCTCCTGTTAATTTTGTTTAGTGAAATTTCACTGTAACAGAAGATGATTCAAGAAATCAGGAAATAGCCACTGTGAGCAGGGGATTGATGCAACATTTTAAAAAGCATGTTCTTATTCTAAAATCTTTCATCATACTCAAATCAACAGGTAATACTGACTAAATATCCATAATATATAGGTAGAGAGATCTTCCTATATGGTCCCAATACATTATGTATAATATATACACAAATCCGTATATGGGCACACATACTACATATACACACATATATACATATATACACACATATGTGTATGTATATGTATGTGTGAATTTGTTCATATTTATATGTATGGTGCATGCATGTATGTCTTATTTATACATATATATGTATGTCAAACTAAATCCATTATTTCGTGTGGATAAGGAACTACAAGTGAGAAAACTCCTTTTATCAATGCAGATCAAAACCTGCTCTCAAACTCATAACCATAGATAGTTGTATGGGACATTAAGAGGTTGAGGGACTTGACCAAGGTATACATGAGAAGTACGGCTTGAAGCCAGATCTTTCTGACTTCAAAGCCATCTTTCTACAGTAAAAATAAATAAACAAACAAACAAACAAACAAATAAATAGATAGATAGATAGATAGATAGATAAGTAAATAAATAGATAAATAAATAAATATCAATTTGCAAGTAATTAATTTAAAATATTATGTTTAACCCTCCAAGCAGACTTTAGCAAATTATTACAAAGAATAATTATGCAATAAGATAGTTATAGCATGATTAAAAAGGACCATTTCTAGTTACATTTTTTTTAACATAAAGGTTACAGTACTGCTGAAATGTCCCAACTGGGGTGTTATATTTAGCCTTGGGCACTGTATTTTATGAAAAGGAAAGGGATACTTTGAGGGGAGTGTCTAAATGGGTCATGATAATGATTAGGACTGTGACATGGAATTGGTTAAAGAAAATAGAGATGTAATTTAAAAGAGAGAATTCAACTTAGTAGAATAGTTACCTTCAAATAGTTGAAAGGCTTTCCAATTGGGGGGGAGGGGTAATATATATATATATATATATATATGTATGTATAAAATAAAAGTTGTTCTTCTTAGCCTCAAGTGGTACAACTAAAACCAAAGGTTGGAATTAGAGAAAAGTCAGTTCTGCTATGAGAATGGATCATTACAGACTGATAGAGAGATCTGTTCAATTTCTATCCGCTGTCATCATTGCAATTCAACCCAATTCTAGGATCATTTGACTAACTGGATCTCTTGATCAAAACTCTTCCAGTATCTTTTTCATTCAAGTGATTCTCCCTATTTTATGAGGTTATACCATATAGACCTTACTCTAATGCTCCTCCATGTTTTTCTTCAAACAAGGCTATACCCCAAACCTGTGTTCCTGAACAGAATTCTTCTGACTGAGGCCATTTGTGTGACTTTTGGTCTCTTATTTTTGGTTCTCATTTTGTTTCCTTTAAATTTTTTATACAAAATAATAATGAAGTAACTGTTTTTAGTGCTGTCAGTACCTGCCCTGATTATTATTTTTCCCTTTTGGAAGTTTTAATTCATTGAAATGTACTCATTTTGAGGTCCTGTAATTGCATGCAGTATTTTAATTTCATCTTTAACCCTAGTTTTCTAATTAAGTAAGATTTTGACCTTTGGGCCAACCTGTCAATGATACGACTTCCCACATGCAAATGATTCATAAGTAACTACCACATCTGTGGTCAGTGTAATTAAGGTTTAAGAACTGATAGGAAGTCTGGTATATGTAGTTCAGAGGTATGAATATTCCCTCGAATGTCTGAGAACTCTTTAAAATCATCACAGTCTTTGAACTGGAAGATGGACTTGAATTCTTTTTTTTTTTAGAAGTCAGGGATCTACACTCTCACACTTTATTTCCCTATAAAACATACCTAAACCGATACATAACATCGTAAACAAAATTTGGCAAGTCACTAGAGAAATGTATCAAAGTTTTCTACACAGTGGTACAATAATTTTTGGCCAGAGAACCAAAGAAACTCTGCCATTCTGTTCAGCCGAGTTGGTCTCCGTGAAGGTTCCCTAACAAAATCTCACACTGGAATCTTCCTACAAAGGCAAGTTCAGTGGACAGAATGGGAGGAACAAGGAGGAAGCACTCTCTGAGAATGGGCCTGCACACAGGGGTGCTTCAAGACCTGAGTGAGGTGAAGTCGTTCTGAGGGTTTATGCCTAAGCAGCTTAGAGATCAGTTCCTGGGCTCCAGAAGGCATAGATGAAGGGAATTTCAGGTCCACCTTGGTGATTCATCTATAGGTCTCACTGTGAGAGGAGCTTTCAAAAGGAGAATTTCCCACTAATAATTCATAGCACAGCACGCCAATGAACCAAAGGTCCACCTTTTCATCATGTAAATGTCCTTCAATCATCTCAGGGGGAAGATAGTCTAGGGTCCCACACATTGTCTTCCTCCTAAGGGAAGGGGTATGGACAGACCAGCCAAAGTCAGCAATCTTGAGCTCTCCTCGAAGTCCCATGAGTAGATTCTCAGGTTTAATGTCTCTGTGAATCACTTTCTTCCCATGGCAGTAGATCAAGGCATCTGCCAGCTCCTCTATGATCTCGGTTGTGCACTGCTGGTCAAATGTATGGCTCTTCTGCAGCTCCTTGTAGAGTTCACCTCAAGGTGCATATTCCAGAATCAGGTAAACCTAACTACGATCATGAAAGTAATTGTAGAGGGAAAGGATGTTGGGGTGCCGAAGATGAGACTGGATCTCAATCTCCCTTCAAAGCTGGTGTTCTACACCTTCCTTCTCCGTCTGAGATTTGAAGAGAACCTTCAGTGCCACTATGAACTGGCTGTTCTTTTCCTGAGCCAGGTACACATTCCCAAACTTGCCCTTACCCAGCGGCCGCCCAATTTCAAAGTCATCAATTTTGAATTGATATACTGGGAGGTTCTTCACATTGCTGCTATCCACCCCTATCCTGCCAGGTACAGCTGCTAGCTGGGTGCTTGAAGGCTCTAGAACAGGTCTGGAACGATTCATGAGAAGGGTTGAAGAGGGAGTAGCTAGCTCTTTCTGGAGGATCCACAAGGGCAGGGCATTCAGGCTGGACTGATGCACGGATGTGCTGTAAGATCCTAGATGGGCATTCTCCTTCTGTGACATCTTGCAAAGGAAAAAGGGGTGGAAGGAATTAGTTCGGATGACCACTACTCCTGAGAGTAGCTACCACCTCAGTGTGATCTGGACTTGAATTCTTAAAACAATGTCAGTCTGCTAGAGATAGAATGAGAAAAAGAATTAGGGGTTATAAGAGCTGAGTAGCAGCAGGAGCCACAACGGTGAGACAGGGTCCCCAGCCCAGGCCAGGACTTAGCAAGCAAAGCCAGAAATAATCAGAGACACAAGGAAACCAGCTGAAAGAAGAAACTAAAAATGAGAAACAGAAAGGGGGCTGATCCAGGGCAGAGAAGGCATATACAAAGTTGGGCCATTGAGCTCTATGAACATCTCAGGACAGGTGGCTTAGACTGAAAATATCAATGGCATTCTTCTTCAAGAATAGATGGGCATAATGATGATAGAAACATGATAGATGGACGGACAGACAGGCGGGCGGGCAGATGGATGGATGGATAGATAAATAGATAGATAGATAGATAGATAGATAGATAGATAGATCGATAGATAGATAGAAGATAGATGATAGATAGATAGACAGATAGATGGATGGATAGATAGATAGA
>CM053601.1:172714447-172751442 GCA_028646575.1 Pseudocheirus occidentalis | reverse complement strand
CTGCCCTGGGCTCAGGCCGCGTTTGCTGGCCTTGGCTCCAGACCTGCTGCGATGGGTTCCTGCTGCCGAACTGCCTTCAGCAGGGACGTGTTTTCTGCAGTTCCGTGGGTTTTGGAGCTGTAAAATTTATTGATTTTATGTGTATTTAAGGTGGCCGTGCAGGAGCTGCTGATCCTTGCTCCTTCTATGCCGCCATCTTCCCCGGTCCCATTTTGTAAACAAGGAAACTGAGGCCTGGAAAAAAATTAGCAACTTGCCCAGGGTCATTTGGGTGGTAAGTGGCAGAGTTTAGAACATATGCTATCATGTGTTCCTTGGAAACCATGACATCCCTTCAGATGTTTAAAGGCAGCTGTCATGTCCCCTCAGGCCTTTCTTCTTTAGGCCAATCACCCTGTTTCCTCATATGGCACAAAAGCAAGACCTACCACTATTTTTGCTACTTCCTCCATAATCCTCCAGGATGACAGAGATCAGAAGCTGATAAACACGTCATCTTCTCAGAGTCAATGAGATTGTTTCACTGTGGCACTCAGACTCTGTGTTCCATGATTCTCAAATGAGGCAGAGTGGCAGGGCTGATGACTTGTTTTGCTTCCTTAATGCAGGGAGTTGGAAACTTCAATATCAACCCTTACCTCCCCTTTGAAGGAGGTTCACTTGAAAGACAATGTAATAGTCTTTGTAGATCTGCCTGCTCAAACCACTTCTTGACTGAGATAAATAGCATGTCAGAATGATCAACCAAGAGGGCTTAGCTTCATGACCCAGAGCCTGATCACTTCATGGACCATATCTAGAAAGGTTGCAGCATCCCCCTGGGCTGTGCTCATTAGGGTAGCTTGATGATCTATGAGTGCTGTATTTTGTGTGTAAATTAAAATCTCACATTTTGGCTTCAGACCCTGCACTAGTATGCTTTATGCAACTCAATACTCTGTTCTTTTAAAAAATAGAAATACCCTTTTTCTTAACATTTGCTGCTCCAGATTCTGGGACAATCAGGTAGCATGAGAATAGAACACTGGGCTTTGGAGCAGAAAGACTCCTTTTCCTGAAATCAAATCCGGCCTCAGACACTTACTAGTTGTGTGATTCTGGGCAAGTTACTTCACTCTATTGCCATAGTTCTTCATCTGTAAAATGACCCCGAGAAGGAAGTGGTAAAGCCTTCTAGCATCTTTGCCTAGAAAACCCTCAAATGGAGTCTTGGAGACTCTGACAGGACTTAAATGACTCAACAAAAAAGACAAACTTAAAACCCTAAGCAATTAAATCTAAGTGCTTATATGTTTCAAGTATTATATGTATTATGCTAGGGGAGAGAGAGAGAGAGAGAGAGAGAGAGAGAGAGAGAGAGAGAGAGAGAGAGAGGACAGAGACAGACAGAGACAGATTGATAAGGATAGGAAATTAGGTCCTACTTTCAAGGCTTCAAGGGTCCTTGTAAACATCATATTCCCACTGTGGGAACATTAAAACAATAGCCATAAAGATAAGGGGCAGTGGGAAAACTACAACAAAAAAGTCATTGTTCCACGAATCAAAGAATCTTCATTCAAATGCTGCCTCTGATATCTATTATGTTGGACAAGTCGCAATCAGTTTCCTCATCTGTAACGGGAAGGTTGGAATATGTGGCCTCTGAGATCCCTTCCCACTCTGTAGCTATGATAATATTTGAAGTCTGAGGTGTGGAACCTGAGGCCTCAAGGCCATATATGACCTTCTAGATCCTCGGGTGCTGCCTTTTGACTGAGTCTGAGTTTTACAGAACAAATCCTTTTATTAAGGTGATGTATGGATTCAGTCAAAGGGCCACACTAGAGGAGCAAGAGGGACGCCGGCCTTGCGCTTGTAGGCTCTTCACCTCTGCTCTAAGTAAATACATCTAGGGTAAATATGAATACTTTGGGGAGGGTTGTTTGGTTGGAGGGATGCACAGACAACTGACTGGATCAGGAAGAAACAAAACAAAACAAAACTTTTCATATTCTATAAATTGTCAGAGAAAAAAGGTGGGTAGGCAATTACTAACTCCTGAAGGCCTATTGAGTAACCATTACACCAAATGTGTTTCTAATACAAAGAGAAAAAGAAATGGAGTCTATATCTGATTTCAAAGTACCCTGTGTTCCTTTAGTGATCTTATATTCTATTTATATTAGGTAGGTCTACATATGTATATTTACATCCCCAGGACCTAGAACAATATATTCCCCATAATTGGAATTTAATAAAGACTTCTAATCTGAAGGCCACAATTCTACCCACATATACTGATCATCCTCAGCAATTATCCTCACATTCTATGTGTATGAGACAACTGTGGGCAACTTCCATGAGCTGTCTAAGCTCTTTTCTTCTAAACCACCCAGGTTCCTCACTCTTTCTCTTCATTGCAATTTCTGAACAAGAGTTGGCTTTACTTTTCTTTACAAAAGGTAACCCTGTATCATCAATCTGTCAATGACAGTCTTCTTTATGACTATTCTTCCTCAAGCATTCATTCTTTTCTTTTCTAAGCTAATGGAATAAATAACATCTTAACTCATCTACCTCCTCCCCTTCTCTCCCCACTCAAATCTACCCTTTACACAGTTGCCTTGGTAATCTTCCTAAAGTACTGCTTGCCTCATGCCATTTTTCCACTCAAAATCCTTCAGTGTCTTCAAAACAAATAAAATTTAAATTCTTGATATTGGAATTCAAGACCCAACACACACTAGATTCAACCAAACCTTCCAGCTTTATCTCATGCTGCTCCCTTTCGTGTACTCAAGTTTCCCCTAAACAGGACTATTTTAAATCACCTTTAGGATCTGTAGATTTCAATTTTTGTCTCTGTTTTCACTCATATCAGTACCCTTAGTACCCAGTGAAACAAAAAGGTGATGGATGGGCGGAATGGTTCCCAACTCGATGTCATAATAGGCTTTGTTTTCCAGTATGTTGTTATTCATTTTTTTCAGAAAAGTGCTATTCTGACTTTTTGCTAGAGGTAAGGTGGTACGATGTCGTGGATAAGGTGCTGAAGTCATGATTAAGAGGACCTGGATTCAAATTTGACTAAGATAATACTAGCTATTTGGCCCTTTAGAAAACACCCAAAATGTATATACCTCAGTTTCTTCATTTTTAGAGTGAGATGGTTATGATCCACTTTTAAGTTCTATTCCATCTCTTCATCTTTGATCTTATGGTGATCCCACGATCCTGGGTTCGAAAGAAGTTAGGCACAAATTCTCACAGCATCTACCATGTTAGAAGGGCTTCAGCTATTCATTCACATCAATAGTCTATATCTGCTTTCTGAAGACCAACTTAGTGAAGTATGGGGAAGCACATTATTAGTAGGTTATGCACTTAATGATTAATTCTTTGGCAACAGGATTCATTTAAAAAAGCAAAAATACAAAAGACCTTCTGTACTCTGAGGTTTCTTTACATTTATGAAGTGATGGCAGTGGCAGAGTGACAGAAAAAGAGGTGATCTATTACTACAAGTGATACATTTTTAAGATCATCTGATATTTAATTTAAAGATTAATGTTGTATTTAAAATAAATTAAATATAATATATATGAATATATTGATATAAATTTGTTGACATAATCTATTAAATAAGTTGATATGCACATATATTTAATATAAATATAGACAAAGTTAGCATAAACATTTAATTCAATATTAAAATATAAATATTAAATTAACTATTGCTATTAAAAGAATGAGATTCCTACTCAGGAACCCAGAAGTGGATATACTACTGGAGGAACTGAGACATCCGTATTTTAACATTATCAGTATAAAAGAAACCAACAGACTAAAAGAGAGGTTGAATTTAAATGAAAGATTCTTCTAGGAGAAGCAATTGGAGAAGCTGATGGAATTGGATTTGCCCTTTACCCAAAGGCAAAAAGTAACCTAATTCTATAGAACATCTGATCTTCTTGCATTGCAGTGCATATAATCAAAAATCTTCTATTTAAAGTACCAAGGAAAACAATTGTAACCCAGCATCTGTAATGTTAATGGGATCTGAAGATGTTCCATGCTCCTTTGTATTGGCAAGTAAGCAGGCACTTAGCACCTTGTCTCAAGTCAACACCTTGTTTAAGCTATTTAATTAACACAGAAGTAGTTAACACCTTGGGAGTAGTTAACACCTTAACAGGAAGGGACTGAACAGGGAGGAGTTATACTGTATATAAGGAAGAGAATGGCAGGAGAATCAGATTTTCTCTCTGTGAGCACCTGGAGGCGGCAACCTTTTGCTGAGATCTTCCTTCTGCAATTTTTGCCAAGAACTTCCAAGAACCAGGCTGAGGAGCTTCTGTGAGTGAGAGAAGAATGAGGGAGGGAGCCTGTTCTATTGTGAAGGCTTGGGAATGGAATGTTTACTGCATTGACGATGTGTATCGACTTCATGACTATGGTAATGACTTTGGCTTTCTGGTTCTGGGACTCATCTTTCTCGTTCTGGGACACAGTTTTCTGGTATTTGACTAAAAGCTTTGATTCTGCCTTCCATGTGGAGAGTTTGCTACATATTGTGATTCACAATTATACCAGCATATTCATAACTATGATGGGTGCTGTGAATATTGCATTATTGTTGCAGCATCTCATCCAGAAGATGAAGAGATGGAGAAATTTCATGAAGACCTACATATAATAATACTGCTCAAGACAACATTCATTTTAATAAGCAGAAAACTCAATGCAAAGTTACATATAGAGGAGAAGAGTGAAGGAAAATCTAGAAAAAAATAAATTAGTCCAAAGGTTCATAGACCACAAATTTACATGACATTAATAATTTGAAAAAAGAAACAGAAAATAGATTATGTAGAAAGAAACAAATAATGGTATGAATGAAGTTGATTATATTTTGCAGATAAGTAATGAATATTTAACAATTTGATTATTACTTGTGGAATAACTTTTGTGAATTGTTGGATCTCTGACTTCGTAAAGTGCAATAAAGAACACTGCAAAATTAGAAGAAAATAAAAATCTTAAGATATCAAAGGTAGTTTAAAAAATGCCAACAAAACTTACTTAAGGAAGTTATTGAGAACAAAAATTGTAAATGGATAAAAGAACAGATATAAAAGTAGACATTTAAGAAAAGGAACTTTAACTTTCTAAATGAAGCAGATCAAGGAAAAAGAAAGAAGAAGGCCTAGAATATGCCACAGGGAACAAGTACTTGCTCCACCTTCAAATATGATATGCGAAAGGTAAGGGTAATTGCCTTTGGAAATACAAATTCAATTCCTTTCTAAAATATTAGAGAAGCAACATAAAGCTTTGGGATTCAAATGCACCTTCAGAAAGCTGGATATGATAATCTTCTAAACCAGTGGTTCTCAATCTTCCTAATGCCACGACCCTTTAATACAGTTCCTCATGTTGTGGTGATCCCCAACCATAAAATTATTTTAGTTGCTACTTCATGACTATAATTTTGCTACTGTTATGAAATGTAATGTAAACATCTGATATGCAGGATGTATGTTCATTGTTATAAACTGAACATAACCCACAGGTTGAGAACCACTGTCTAAACAAAGGTACCTCAAGAGTATTAAAGGACAAACCTTGAAGAAAGGCAATAAGCAGACAGAAATATGAAAGAACACTAGAGATTTTTATGAGAAATTATTATAACTATTAAAGAGATTGGAACTGCCACTTTTGTACTCATAACATTACAGACATGGATGTGCTTATGTTAGAATTACTTGACAATTAACAGACAAATATGAGAAAAACTACTATAATGTCAAATATAGAGAGGACCCACTCTAGAGGTAATACAATTTTTGAAAGTATTGAAAGATCAATTTCCTGGTATCTGAAAGGAGGCATGATATAAATTTCTTGGGATTGGAGGAAGGGTGAACCTTATTATTCCTCTCTATACTACACGAAAACAACTTTGAGAATATCAATAACTATTAATCCGTATGCCTACTTTTTCATCTTTACATTTTAAAATGAAAATATTATATATTTTTATCAAAAACTTTTTTATGAAGGTACAAAAAAAGGAAAGGCCAAGGAATGTATAAATTGACATTCTACCATTACCATTTTTTTTTACTCATAGAAGTGACTGAGAGGTACAAAATTATAAGAATCTATTGCATGTTTTTTTTATTTTAATTGTAAAACCACAATAATGAATTTAGGAGAAAAGCCCTTCAGCAAAAGCTCCCTATGAAAAGGTATTTCCCACATGTCAGAATTATACAGAAATCCTACAGAAATTATACAGAAAAAGGACAATGTATACTCATCAACTGACTTGCCTTTTGCCTAGATATCCCATTGTAGGGTCCAAAACGTAAGTGAGGTTTCTCGCAATTACTTAAGGATTCCAAATGGTTTCTGGGGATGTTGATACAACTGATTTTCTCAATACTCAGAATATTGCAGAATTTTTTAAATGGAATCTATTACTATTAAAAATGATTAAACAAATTTTCAACCACAAAAAGTAGATGAAAGCCTGGAAGGTAGCACTTTTGACCAGCCTATAATACACAGTCAAAAGAACAATTAATAGAGCTCACTCATCACTACATATATTTTAGATAGACTCTAACGACAGGTAAGGAGCTCCATGTGGTGCAGCAACTGGGCAAAGTCCCATAAAATACTCACCAGAGAGCAACTGATTTTTGCCAAGGACTGGGTACTCTACCCTACTTTGGATTTCTACATTGGATAGTTTTGATTCCAGGGGATGCCATACAGTTTGAAACTTCTTCACTATGTCTTCAGTACACATATAACAATGAAGAAGAGACTAAAATGTTATCTTTTGGTTCTGTTTTACAGATATAGATCAATTCTTATCCAACCACTTGCCCTTTTGCTTTCATAATTTTATAGTTTAAAAATTCAAGTTATCTCTTCTCTCAGGTTGTCTCTTTTTCTTCCTCTCCATTGCATTCCAACAGGGAATTTCTGGGTCTCCATGACCAGTTTTTTAAAAATCCTCAAATATACTATGGAATTATTCTTGATGGCATTATTTCATTCACTTTTTGCAATTCACTATGGCTGAATGACAGCCTGTAGGAGGGTGCATATCTTGATTTAGAGGTGATTTTCTTCCCCCAGAGAATGCAAATTTTTACTGATCAACTTCTGTGTAAGGAGGTAACTGAAGAGTATTTGTTCCTTTACTGTTATTGGATGAAACAGGAAGGAATGGAAATAATTTAAAATATATTCCCATATCCCATAGAATATCTTTGCATACTAGGATATTATGTGAAGACACAGACAACTGAAACATTGATATTCTCTTGGTAACTGATAAAACCACATCCTCATTACTACTTCAGTTTTCTGGACATATTGAATCTCATATAGACAAATGACTTTGCTTGACTTGCCTAAGTCACATTTATCTGTATTTTGATTATGTGATTATCTATATTAGCAATGATTCTGCTAATCCCAACACTGAGTCATGTTGTATGGGTCAGAGATTTCCTAAACACCTTATAGTAATGAATTTCTTTGTTTCTGTTTCTGTTCCTGTTGTCTCTGTTTCTATAGGTGTCTCTGTGTGTGTCATATACATGTATAAATATATATATATATATATACACACAGAGATATATAATCATACATTCACTCATTCTCTATGTATGTGCTTATACATTTGTATGTGTATAAATGTATATGTATATACACTCTCCTTTCAATGTCATATTCTGTTGTCCTTGTATAGCAAAAGTTGCATTTTCATTATTCTAGCAGGTTGCTCTCAAATAATAAGTGAATGTTAGAGGAGAGAGTTGTTTTTTTGAAAACGTTTTAACCAAACTTAAAAAATAATTAATATAGTCAAAGAGAAATTCTTTCTTGTGGTTCCTCCAATTAGTTCTATTTCTTCTTTAAATCATGACTAATGTGAAAATATGCTTAATATGCATGTATAAATAGAGCCTATATCAGATTGCACACCATCTTGGGGAGGGGGGAAAAGAGGGAGGGGGAGAAAATTTAAAACTCAAAATCTTATGGAGGTGAGTGTTGAAAACTAAAAATAAATTAAGTATATAAAAATAAAAATATATATGTGTATATATACATATATGCAAACACACACATTAATGTGTGTATACATACACATATGCATATGTGTATATATATATATATATATATATATATATATACACACTTGTGTCATATGGGATTCATGCCTTCTGTTCACTAAGTGTTTGAATTATCAAGAAAGAGAGGTACAAAACAAAGGCTGCATACCACAGTACCACCATTAAACCTTGCATCAACTAGAATTATCTTCCCTGAAGACTCCATTTGGGTCCTAGGTTCCTAGGACTTAGAAAGACTATTGAAAATTAATCTGGTCCTATCACTTTGCAGAAGAGGAAATTTGTTTCTTTCCTCAGGTCTCTGATTAAGCCCTTGTTTACATTTCTTTCATATAAATATCATAGCCTATTTGTGATGAAAGTATGTGTGTGTGTATGTGTCTATGTGTGTGTATGTAAACTACTTGAAGGAAAGAGGATAAGCTATCAGTTTACCCTCAGCACTTGGAAAAGGGTTTCGTTTTTGCTTGGCCCTTAATAACTGCTTGTTGAACTGAATGTTGACAGGACCATGGCTCTCCATGAACCCCTTGAAAAAGATTTTTTGCTTTCTAATTGTGCTTCTTCATTTAATGACAATAGCCAAATGTTTCTAAAGCTATTGTCTGTATCATTGAAAATCGGTTGGTACAAGATCACTCTACATAAACTTCTACTGTGTATGTATTTGCTTAGAAGAAAGGGTAGATACTTTTTTGCTCCTTAAGAGAAATGATGGAATCTGTCAAAAGGCTATCATGGACTTCTGAGGTTAAAAGACTTTAAATTATGTTTGATCACCCTGAAAATTGTCACGGTTTGTCACAATGGGGTGCCGATAAAGCTAGGCAGCCATCTGTCCCTCATTTCCACTGCCAGGATTCAGACACTTAGCAGGGTTGAAGCCAAGAGCATTTGAGTTATATTTTTAAGGCAATGCTGGACATTTCCTTCTCTATTTGATGACATGGATTATAGGGTTTAACTTAAATACTCAACCTGGGAAAATCAGAAATTGTTTTATCTTTTTAAACCCACTTTTACTTATCCACTGGCATGTATAAACCACTTAAATTTAAAAAATGGAAACAAAGTCGACCTAGGTTTATTAAAAAATCCTTAAAATGTCATCTCTCTTTACAAAATGCATTCTTTGTATCAATTTCTCATTTGAGTGCAAATGAACGAAAATATATTTAATCTGTGGTCATTATCCTTGTGCCAAGTGTACATCATAACTCCTTGGTAGTTTTCCATGTCCTCACTGAGCTGCCTTGAAGGCCGGGGTAACACCATGCCAATTACCTGGTCAATTTGGTCAAAATGTTCACTTAGGCAAAAATGGTTTTAGCGAAATATTTCACAGCCTGGCACTTGACCTTGTGCAGTATATGTCTTATATCAGTGGTGATGGGCCAAGATAAGTATGGAGCTGGGTGGAGGCTGGGCCAAACTCTAGCAAGATTCCTTTTTTTCTGCAACTGATTATTAATTTCATGTTGTTGTTTTTAATGTGGAGCAATTCCTGATAAAACGTTGTTTTAAAATGTAACTAATTTTAGCTTGGGAGTTATACCAAACCTGGTGGATAGTAATATTTTCCCTGCCAACCATGTTTATGGACACCTTTTCTACAATATATTCAACAAGTGTTATTCCAGCCTCTTGGAAATTTACTAGTAGTGGAGAACTTGTTGTTTCTTATGGCAGATCTTTTTTTTTTCCTATCTCTCTAATTGTTAGGGAGATTTTTCCTTCCATCAGATATAATTTACCTCTTTTAAATTTCTCCCTATTGTTTCTGAACTTCCTTCTGGAGTCAGAAAAAGTTTTATCCTTCTTCTAGATGGCAGGTCATTGATATTTGAATGCAGTTAAGGTAGCCTATCCTAAAGCTTTCTATGATCACAGTACATTCCTGAAATAAAACATGTTTATAATTAATTTACAAAATATATATTATAACTAGTTCACACACTGTGTTCATTGATGATAGAGGCATGAAATTTAAGTATGACACAGTCAGCTGCCCTCATGGAGTTTATAGTTTAGCTTGTAGGAAAATACAGAAATACAAATAAGTATTATATCATAATTAATGAGCATTTATTAAGTGCCTGCTATGTGTTCAGCCCTGTACTAAGTGCTAAGGATACAAATAAGAAGGGAAAGACAGCCCTTCACATCAAGAAGCTTATAATCCAATGGGAAGGACAATATATAAAAAGTAAGGTGCAAGATGGGGGTGGCGAAGGATCTGAGCATACCCATGTGGGGTTATGATGTCTGTGAAGTCAAAACTAAGCAGAGTAACAAGTAGGAAATGGAGAGGCAATTAGAAGTTCTGAGCCCTCTCTTTAAAAGCAAGCTTTGGGAGGAGTGTTTTTTTTTTTTACTCTTGAGGCAGGAGACAGGTCTCAAAGGTGGTTCTTTGAACACTATAGCATTTCAGTTAGACTTAATGTAAAGTTGATGTAACTTTTAACTAATTCCTAGAATCCAGCACTCTGCCTTGTGCATAATAGGCACTTAGTACTTGTTGGGTTATATTAGTTAAAAGTGGATGGTATTTATACTTCTAATACCAACATTATAATAAACTTATGTTAGAGCCATAAAACTATTGAATTTTACTGGTGTTCAGTTATTTCAATCTTGTCCAACACTTGAACCCCATTTGTTCAATCCTGATCCATTTTGGGTTTTCTTGGCAAAGATACTGGAGTGGTTTTCTAGTCTCTTCTGCTCGTTTTACAGATGAGGGAACTGAGGTAAACAAGGTTATGTAACTTGACTGGGGTTTACTAATAGTATTACTTCTATTACTTCCTGTATCAGCAATGCATCATTCACAATGCCTACAGTAACTATAAGTATGCTGATGTGGTTATTAATCACAAAATGTAACAGGCTCTTTACATGAGAAATATAGTCAGAGCATTTATTCAAGTACCAGAAGACTGAGTCCCAAAACCAGAAAGTCAGAGCCAGCACAGTAGTTATGAAGTTGGCACATGTAGTTAAAGTAGTAAATACCCGCATTCTCAAGCCTTCAAAACAGGACAGGTGACCTCAGGCAAAGATCCTCCTTTCCTCACACATGATAACTACTCAGCATCTAGGCAGCTTGCTCCCAGCAGCTCCGGCCCCTCCGCAGTTGTCATCCCTGGAAGTCCTCAGCGAGAGTCCTTATCAGAGATTCTGACTGGCTCAAAGAAAAAGGAGTTCGTACTACTGCTGCTGCCGCTACTGCCAGTCGCCAGCCCAGATGGTAGCTTGGTTCTGGTATTCTCTTGCTCCACCCCTTCCTGCTACATCAGCAAGTTCAAGGGGCATGGAAGATCTTCAAATCTCAGTGTCATTACACTTCAGTAATAATAATACTATATAATTACTATAGTAATACTATAATTACTGTTACTAATAGTAATTAAGTTGTAACATATAATGTTAATATTTACACATACTAGTAAGTGTAAGAGGCTGGACTTGAATTAAAATCTTCCCGATTCCAAGTCTGGGATTCTATCCAATACATCACCTATCTGCTTTGAACTATGTATTATTAAACTGATTTTGATTTATTGAGAGGCAATGTGGGGTAGTACATAGAGATTAGCTATGTGACATTGTGCAAATCACTTAACCTGAGAGCCCTCTCTTAGAGGGTAATTTGCAGAGAAGAATACCAGATTTCATCAGGGCTTTCTCATTTAATAGTTCCCAATGTCAATTAAATCATACATGCAGACTCTTTCTTTAACCCTATCAAATTCCTTTAAAAATGTGAACAGAAGAATAGCATATGAATCACTACGTTTTTGAGGCCTGTAAAACTAGATATAAGAACCTGTACCAAAATTTCCTTCATATTAAATATAAGAGCTTATCATATAGCATAAAACAAAGGTGCCCTCGAGAATATGTCTAAAAGTAATTGAGGTTGCAAGTTTATATGGCACTGTTTGAGTTGTTGCAAGTAGGCTTCAATTACTGAAGACGAGGGGTAGAAGAAATGCCCAGAAACACATGAGAAGATTTTTCCCCAACAATCTGGGAATCAGTCATCACCAGGGGATTCAAGACTGAGCACTTTGAAGACAGAAAGTAAATGAGGAGCAGGACAGTGATTTGCAATAGGCTGTTATTTGAGTTTTTTGAATAGATGTGATTTATCCCATCACAGACTTCATTGAAATTTCACAAAACACAAGGACAAACATTACCTTGAGTAGAGGGCACAGCTGAAAGTATAGGGACCAGATAAAACACCTACTTGTGAGACTTAAAAAAAACCCAAAACAACTTTATGCAGTTTGGTGATGGAGTGAGCCTAGCTCTTATTAGCTCTCAAAATTCATTCTTTTAGCATGAAAGTAAGATTATTCTGTTTCCCCCCTTTTTTAATCCTTAAACTGAAAGTTCTGTATTAGAAATTTCTGACCACTAGTATCCAAAATCTGGTCTACAAAAGCATTTGGTGGCAACCTTTGGAAAGAGTCATTAAAAGGAAGCCTTTTAGGTAACATTCAAATAAAATATTTCAAACCGCTACCTTGCCCATACTGAAAAAAATGAGATGGTAGTTCATGAGAGTTCACACAAAGACTGGAAATACACCTTAAGATTACAAGGATTTGTTGGAAGTTTCATTATGAGAACAATAGAATACAGCGTTTATCTTATGTGGGTGGGAGGTTCTAGGAGCAGATGACATTTCATTTTCATTCATTCATTCATTCAATGGATATTTCTTAGGACAGAATGAAAAAAACATAAAAGAGAGAAGTAGTTTATGGACAGGTATTTGGTGAAAATACCTATTAAAATGATGGGAAGAGGATAAGCACCAACATTCTCAGAATAAGCAACAAAGGATGTATATATAGGCAGTAAGGTTGAAAGATAAATTAAAAAGGGCACTGTAGCTGAAGCTAAAGTAAGATATAATATACAGTAGGTTGGAGTGCATAACTACATCAAAAGTAGCTAGAGAGGTCAAGTAGGGTGCAGATTTCTTTTTTAAACAGGTAATTGGATTTGATATCTAGGAGGTCTTAAGAGAGCAATTTTAATAGAATGTTTGCCAAGAATGCCTGATTGGAAAGATTGGGGAGAGAGTAGACAGTAAAGAAGGGAAGGCATCATGTTAAGACAACTTTTCTTTTCTTCAAATTTATCAGTGAAGTAGAGAAAGAGGATGGTGGTAGAATTATCTAAAAGGTTGAAATGAAAATGATTTTATGATTGGGGAGCTTTATGATCTGGGGTGAATAGCATAAACATCATAGAAGGAGAGATTAATTTTAGCAGGGAACTGAGTCACATTTTCTTCTATGACAAGAGGGAAGGAGGAGAGAATGGGTGAAGATGCTAAGATGGTTTGAGGAGTGGAAATTTATAATTTATAATCAGATGGCTTCAACCTTCTACAGGAAATAGAAGGCTAAATTATCAGAGGCAAGTATAAACTTGTGTGTATATTGTGATGGTAATGGAGGTGGTTATTGGTAATATGGAAATGTGAAGGTACACATGAAAAGATTTGAAATATTTGATTAAGCTCAATATAATGGTATGAGAATTTTTTTTATCCCTTAATGAGACTGACTGGTTTAGTATTAAAATGCTCCAATGAATCTAACTAGTATGGCCAGTTTCATTCTAGCTGCATTCCAGTAGTGTAGATCGGACTCCATCTCTTCCTGCCCATCCTTAGTGAATCTTATTTATTTCTTCCCATAAATTCACCTCAGGGTTTCCACCACGGTGAATAGAGACTTTTTATGCCAAAATAAGGTACTCATTTTGAGTTTATGTTAGGATATGGCATGAAATGTCATTTTATACCTTGTTTCTGCCAAACCTCTTTTCAATTTTCCCAGCAGTTTTTGTCTCATAATGAGTTCTTGCCCCCAAAGTTTGGATCTTTGGGTTTGTTAAATATTAGATTATTTTAGTGATTTACTGCTATAGATTTTGTAACTTATTTATTCTACTGATTAATCATTCTATCTATTAACCATTACCAGATTGTTTTGATAATTACTGCTTATAGTATTGTTTGTAATCTGATACTGCTGGGCTCTGTTCCTTCATTTTTTAAAAATTGATTTCCTTTGATATTCTCAGCCTTTTGTTGCTCCAGTTGAATTGAATTTTGTCATTATTATTATTATTATTAATTATCTTTTAGCTCTTAAAAAGTAATTCTTTGCTAGTCTGATTGGTATGACTGCATGAGTAAATTAATTTAGGTAACAGTATTATTTTTATTATTTTGGCTTGGTCCATTTATGAGCAGCTAATATTTCTTTAAATATTTAGATCTGGCATTATTTGTGTGAAGAACGTTTAATGTTTTGTAATGTGTTAACATAATCCCTTTGTTTCTTGGCAGATAGACTCTCAAGTATTCAAGTATTTTACATTATTTGCAGTTATTTTAAATGGAATTTATCTATCTCTTCCTTTTATTTTTTTATTGGCAATATATAGAAATACTGATGATTTATGAGCGTTTATTGTATATCTTATAAGTCTGATAAAGTTAATTGTTTCAAACAATGTTCCCATTGATTCTCTAGGATTCTCTAAGTAAACCATCATATCGCCCTCCTATTTCTTCTTCTTCTTCTCCTTCTCCTTCTCTTTCTCCTACCCCTTCCCCTTCTTCCTCCTCCTCCTCCCCCTACTCTTTCTCCTCTTCCTCCTCCTTCTTCTTTTTCTTTTTCTTCTTCTTCTTCTTCTTCTTCTTCTTCTTCTTCTACTACTACTACTACTACTACTTCTACTACTTCTTCTACTACTTCTTCTACTTCCTCCTACTCCTCTTTTTTTCCTCCTTCTTCTCCTCTTCCTCTTCCTCTTATCTTTGTCAGTCAACAGTACCACTCACGGTATCTTAAACTATTGGCAGTATGAACAGATTTCTCCTTATTTCTTATCTGACCCTACTGGCACATAATTATGAAATACTTATTCACTTATGTTAATTATGTGTCTTGTCTCTTAGAATTTTCTTTTAGGGATTTTAATTCCTTACTAAAGTGTATCAACATGCCTATCCTAACCCATATCAAATACATCATACTTTTTTACATTAAACCTGGCAATATGGAGAATAATAAGGTCATAATATTAGAGCCAGAGGGGATTTTAAAGGTTATATAATACAGTGTCTTTCTCTGGAAGAGCTCTGGGGACAGGAAACTCAGAACTCTATCTTCTTACTTAGCTCAACCAACTTTTGAACACCTATAACGTTGTTGTTGTTTTTTTCTTACATGAAACCAAACATTCATATTTGGAATTTCCACTTGCTCAGATTTTCTCCCATTGGTGCCAAGGGGAAAAAATAATCTAGTTCCACTTTTCATTTGAAAGACCTTCAGATGCTTGAAGATAGTTCCCAATCATTTGCATCCTCATGGACTCACTGAGTCTATTCTTCTTCTTCAAGCTTAAAACGGCTGGATGTTTTAAGTGATACCTATGTAAGGCTGAGGTTTCTATCACATATCAATTAATCACAAGAGGTTCTGAAGATATTGATTGAATCAATTAGTTAAATGTAAGCTAGATATGAATAAGTCTAAATCAATTTGAAAGGGTTACGGGGGCTTTAGGTCATTGGATAAAGACAGATGGTGTCATATACGAAATATTTTGTTAGTATTTGAATATCAGGTCAAGACTTTTGGATTTCATATGGAATATCAAATAAAGACTTTTTATATTTAATATCAAAACATCCAGTTGGTTCAGAGTGAGACAGTTAATTGAATAGGATAATACTCACATTTGAGAAATGAGGATTCTAGTCCCAGAAAGGAAATTGCTTTTGCTGGGAGGAGTTTCTCTCTCTCCCTTCCTCCCCCTCCCCCTTTTCTTCCCCATTAACCCTGTAACTAGTAGGAGACGACAAATGCATCTGGGATAGAGTGACATGGAAGGTTAGGCAGAAGGTGTCTAGAGAAAAAGGTGATTGGATAGCCAGAAATGGAACTGACTAGGTTATAACCTTATAAACATTAAAAGGTCAGAAGGTTTGGAAGCCCCTATATTGTTAATGTATGTTTGATTCATGGGAAGAACTTTCCCACCTATTAATAGGCCCATGTGACCTGCGTGAATCACATGGAAGCCTGAGTCACATGAGTCTGTGGGTGGGAGGAACTTGCTGAGTGGATAGGAAAGGAAGGGTGGAGCAGAGACCAGAGGAAGTTGTTCAGAGCAGTTAGAACTGAGGGGGAAAGAGGGAGCAGCCAGTGAACTGGGAGTGTTCATTTGTGGAAAGCACTAGCAGAGGAAAGGCTTGAGGAAGGCAGTGCACCCTACATTTGTAATTGTATGTAGCTTTCTTTTATGGCTATGCTGGATTTGGTTTTCTGGTGTACATGTAAATGTTTTGGTTTTGTCTTCTATATGGAGAGTCTGTTATGTTTTGTGATTCAGCATTATGCTGGCATATTCATAGCCACCACAGGTGCTGTGAATATCGTGTTGGCATTACAACTCCATCTGTATCAGTAGTAATGTCCACCAGAACTGGTAGCAGTATCCAGCAAGCCCCAAAGGTATCAGAAGGCGATACATGGAGGAAAAACTAGACCTATTAAGAAAAATGGCTTCAGGGTTCTGAAATGACACTGACCCTCAAAGACAGAAAGTTCTACCTAAAGTTTTTATGAGCCCCCTATAAAGCAGGAAAGGACTTCCAATAATGAAAACTCTAAATTACCCCTTTTTCACATGAGTTCTCTATATGGGTTCCTCGATGCAATTTAATGATAAATTTTAGCCAACTTTTCACAGGAACCTTGTATATAAGAGGGGAGAGTATTCTCTAATTTTAATAGATAACTTCTATAGCAACTCTCCTTGCTGTACCTGTCCTAACTATAATAAATGCCTTTTCTAAAAGCTAACAGTCTGACTGATAAACAGTGGAAAGGATGTTGATGTGTGTGTGTGTGTGTGTGTGTGTGTGTGTGTGTGTGTGTGTGTGTGTGTGTGGGGAGGTTAATATAAATAGGGTGGTGGTTCATGAGTCATTATACAAAAAACATCAAGATGTTTATAATTATTCCTAGTGACTACGAAGCAGATTAGTATTTATTGATCTCTGAAAACATCCAACTTCCAGTATGATTTGGGGAAGGAGCCCAGCAGGGAGGTTACACTGATATGGCATGGATTTGAAGAATGTTGATATCTTGGCTACAGTTTTCTGGACATTTTGAATTTATCAGTTGACAAGACCACTCACTGAAGCTATTGTTAGTAAGAACATATTTCTCCTGATTTTTTTTATCTGACCCAACTGGCACACAGTTATGAAATACTTATTCACTTATACTGACTATGAATCTTTGCCTCCTAGAATTATTCTTTAGGGATTTTCATTCCTTACTAAATTGCACTAAGAATCCAGAAATTCAGCAAGAAAGGATAAAAGACATTACTTTCTTTCCCTTGCCCAATCAAATCTTTCTATAAAAGAATTGAAATTAGGGGGAAAAATCAAGATCTAGTCTCTTTTGAGTCTGTGTATTAGTTGAACCAACTCATTATAGGAACTGAAATGGTTTTCAGATAAACCTATATGTGCCTAGGCATCTAGGACTGATAAAGTGAAAAGTAGTTTTTCTCTCTTTTTTAAAAGTGGATTTCAATTATTTAGTTATGTTTTTATCTTTTAAGCATCAGTTTCACTTGTAAATTGCAGTTGGGAAGCTCTTTTGTAATTGGATAGGGCAATCTCAGCTCCCTCAACTTCACATATTTCCTATTTCAGTAGGTGAAATTATTTTTCTCTCCAACATCATTCAGCAGAGATGAATAATTGGAATTAGGAAGTTTCCAAAGTAGGAGGTGTCGTTATGGGACCCAATAAATATTTAATATCTGTCTAATTAAATAAAGCAATCGAAATACATTGATTGAAGGCCTATTAATGTATGTCTCAGGCACTGTATACAATAATAGATACATTTCTTCTTTTTTAAATAGCTACTTTCTATCAGGGGTTATAGGTAAATATACAAACATTACAAATATTTTGTATGTATGCATGGATATATTTATCTCTTTGTATACATACATGCAATATACACATAAAGGGGGACACACACCTATATACACATTGCATATAGAGCTAGACTTAGCTGTATACACATATGTGTTTTATATACATGCATGTATATAAATGTATGTATGTGTAACATGTATATACATTTTCTCCTTGTAAGCTCTTGAAATCTGAATCCAAAATTTCATTCATGATGAGTTCTATTGCCCCTGAGGGGCAGGGTCAGCTACATTTGCTTTCAGGCCTCTAAGGGTACACCTGAGTGATTGTAGCATCTTTTATTCCTTGAATTTTTTGGAATGAATTCCTTTCATTCATTGGTTTAAGCCTCCAATATTTATGTCTTTTCTTTTATTTAAATCAGCAGTTATAGTTAACGTATTGCTTATAATATTGATATTCTCCAGCAATTAACAACTAATTTTCTTTTAGCCAATCAATAGGAAGGGTTTTCACATAGGGATATTAGCTGTGAAGATAAAGCAAAAAAACAAAGTATAACCATATCCAAGACCCAAAGGACATTTATTCCCTTATACCACTGCAGTCAATAGAAATAGTAGTTTAACTTTAAAGTAATTGTGACAAAGCATTGAACACATCAGGTTTTTCTTCTGAATGTTGTACAGCAGATTGAGAACGTCAAGCCCTTGTTTTCATGATCCAGTGTATGGGCTGTGTGGTTGAGTCATTGCTGGGGTGGGTCCCTGCCACTCTTCAAGGTTGGGCTTGGTTGTCTGCAAATTCTGTTAAGGAGCCACAACTCTGGACCTCTGGCAGTTATCTCTTGAGATCTTTTGAAGCTTATAAGGTCACAATTAGCCTATTCCATCTTATATAGGTACCCAGGCACATATGTATATACATATACATACGGGTGTATAATATATGCTTGTATGTGCATATATTTCTACATCTATATCTATAATCTGTCTCCGTCTCCATCTCTAGCTGTGTTTGTTTCTATTTCTATGTCTATCCATATCTCTCACATGCAATTTAAGGAACATTTAAGTGCCTACTATATGTTAGGCGCTACTCTAAGTACAAAAGTCTATTCTTACCCTTAAGGAGCTGAAAAAGTGTGTGTGTGTGTGTGTGTGTGTGTATTTGATGTTGTTGTTGTTGTTGAGTTGTGTCTAACACTTCCTAACTCTGTGGATCATTGCCCACCAATACCGTCCATGGGATTTTGGGGCAAAGATTATAGAGAGATTTGCCATTTTCTTTTCTAGTGGATTAAGACAAATAGAAGTTGAATGACTTGCCCAGGGTCACCCAGAGAGGAAGTACCTGAGGACAGATTTAAGCATATGTCTCTATGACTCCAGGTCTAGTACTTTATCCACTGAGTAACTTAGCTGTATACCCTGGAGTCAGGAAGAGTTAAGTTAAAAAATATAGAGAGACATACATATAAGCATACATTCACATGCACATTCACATGTGTATCCATGCTGTTTCCCCTAACAAAATGCGAACTCCTGGAAATCAGAAATGATTTTATACTTTGTACCTCCAGATCTTAGCACAGTGTTAGGCACACAAAAGTACTTAATAAATACTTGATTATTTGATCTGATTGTCTTATGCTTATTTACATCAGTTTTATTCATGAAGGCTTCTTGATATATAATATTCAGCAAATCGCAAAATATCAGAATTGGAGGGGACCTTAGGGAACATCAAATCCATCTTGTTCTGAAAAGGTAGCCCCTCTACACCATCGACCTCATGAGGTCAATCATTTGAACATCTATTTGAATATCTCCAATGGGCAACTCTCCTTTGAATAGCTGTCGTTGTTGGAAAAATAAATTGATATATCTATACAAAGAAAAATTAAGTCTTATATATATATATATATATATTTAGATAGATTATAGGCCATGAGAAGATAGATTAGTTAGATAGATAGACAGATTGATAGATAATTAGATAGATGATAAATAGATGGAGAGATAGATAGATGATAGATAAATAGACAGACAGACAGATTCAGACACACAGATAGGTCGATAGATGATTAGATAGATGATAGATAGATGGAGAGATAGATAGATAGATAGATAGATAGATAGATAGATAGATAGATGGAGAGATAGATTTGTACCTAACTGTCCAGAACCCTATTCCTGGTTTTTATTGTTGTTATTTGAATGGTCCAACTTGTTCAAATGAATAGTTGCTCGAGAGTTAAAGTGACTTGAAATGATGCAGCTGTAGTCAATGAAATCTTAAGTTTAGGTGACAGCATAATGTAGTAAATGGGCACTTAACATTTTTTCCCGTGGCATCATGGATCCCCTTGGCAGTTTTGTGAAGTTTATGAATGTCCAAGAATAAGATTTTACTATGCAAAAATCCATAAGATTTCAAAGAAAACCAATTAAACCAAAATACAGTTATCATCATCAGCATAATAAAAATAATATTCATATAAGGAGCTTAAAAATCTTTTGAGTGGTGATAGGGCCGCACGGGAGCAAATGAGTTTAAACTCTTGTTCTCCTTGTCACCACCTTTGTGGCCTTGCATCAGTCACTTAATTTCTTGGGACTTCAATGTCCTTATCTGCTAAGTTAAGCAGTTGGATGCACTAACAAACCACTAAAGTCTCCTTTAGTTCTGTATCAAAGAATTTATGTGATAAATTCTTGGTCATAGAGAAAAAAAAATAGACTGGAAAGAATGGAATACTATCATTATTATTAAAACTTCAGATGATAGGGTTTTTAACATGAAAATAGTGTTCCCGACTCCAGTGCCCACCCTGATGGTAGGGAAACCACTGGAGAAGTAAAATTTGGCTATCCAATTGATAGCTGGGAAAGTATTTTAAATTCATTCCTCAGATATGTATTTTTCACTGATTTCTTTTGATCCTGTATGTAGTGATAACACAGCATTGTCAGAGAAATGAAAATTTCAGGTTATTAGCAATTTTCAGATCTAAAGAGACTTTTGAGACATTTTGATATTTCCACGTTCATTTTCCAGTTTGCCTTTCCAACTGCTTCATCTTGCTCCATCTTCTCAAAGCTATTACCACCATTTGTTCCATAACAATACCTCTTCACTATTAGTACATTTGTTCTGTTCTGATTTTTTTTCTTCAGAGCATAGACATTTGTCTTCTTCTTTGGTCTGATAGAACTATGAAATTAGCATGAGTTTTCTGTCATTATATTATCTCTCCATTTCCTACTGTAAGAATATCTTACATTTCTATAACACTTTATGGGTTTTCAAATTGCTTTCACGTACATTATCTCATTTGATAATAGATCATTCTGAAAGCTGTACCAATTCAGTTCTACTGTGAGTTGTTACATAGATTACACACATAATGTGTTGCCTTGCTTCTCCTGAACTAGAGTAGGAATCAGAAGTCCCTGCATTTCTCTACCTTGCTTTTCATCCTTTCACTCAGTAGACATCATCTAATAAAGACTTACAGGTCAATCACCATTGCTATTGCTTCTCATCCAGTGTTTTCACTAATGTTCAAGTTGTGAGGAATGATAACACATGGGCAGCTAGGATAAGGCTCATATTCAGTGAGGCTTTACTTTACATCAGTCATCTCCCAGAAGATGCCAACTTCAGGAGCACAGGAAAATAAACTTAACAGTCACATGTATGGGCGATGCATATGCAAATGGGCATTCTCTTTACAAAAATCACCTTGGATGTTTCAGTATGTCAAGCATCCACAATTTTGTGTGTGTGTATGTATGTATGTATGTATATGTGCATGAAAGAGAGACACAGAGAGAGAGAGAGACAGAGACAGACAAAAAGTCAGAGAGATTGAGATGCAAAATGAGATAGAAAAAGACAAAGAACTAGAGACAGACAGACAGAGAGGCATATAGAGATAGAAGGAGAAGGAGGAAGAGAAGGGGGAGTTCTACCTATGCTATTAAAGACAGCAACTATTTTATCACTTATTAGCTGCTCTTCCAAAACTGCTTTGGACAAAGGATTTATCATCTTATACCCTATAGTGATAATTTAAAGAACCTTAGTTAGTCCTCTGATGATTGAGTCTTCATATGAGAACAATCCACGTTAGCAGGGCCTAGAAGAGGTTACATTTTGATGATGATGATGATTATGATACAAGAAGGAGGAGAAGAAGGAGAAGGAGAAGGAGAAGACCATCTATCCTTTATATATAGCACCTTGACAGAAGGCACAACGTGAAAAATTTCATTTTAATCTCTCATTTGCCCTGCAACGTAGGTATTATTATTATTATACCCATTTTCTAGATACAGAAACTGATGGTGTACACTTGTTATTTTCCCAGTGTCCCATAGGTAGTAAATGCCTGAAAAAATAAAAAATCATACATTTCTGCCTCTAAATCTACTATCTGCTAACCAACCTACCTGTCATTTCTTTTACATAGCATTTGAGGACCCAAAGTCAAACATGATACACTAGCAAAGAAGGAATTTTTGTGGATGATTATTCTTTTCCTGTGATGTCCTCCATTTTTGGTGCTTCCTTGAGAGTTTTATCCATGTCTTCCTATAATTATTCTATTAAGAGCCCAGCAAATGTACCAGAAAACTTCCTCCTAACATTGTATGGTGGAATCACAGCTCTTGACTCTTTATATCTTAACACAGGCTCTCATCACATAATGGAACTGCCTCTTTTTCTCCTGCTTGTCTCAGGAAAGATGTATGCCATTTTTTTGCATGAAACTACTCATCTTTACCACTTAATGGCCCACATTCCTTTTAAATGTATAATAAATTTGCCCTGTAACTTTCAATGCTGTCCTACTTGTCTGTGTTTCATTCTTGACTTCCTTCTGTTCTCTGTTGCTTTATGCCAATTTTTGAACATGTCTTCCATGTTAATAAACTGTAACCTACTTAATTCACCTTGCTTCTCTCCATGTCCACTGGAGGGTATGGTAATAGGTGAGGTACAAGTTATGTAGCATCATTAGAAGTATATTGATGTTAAAAAAGATTATTTTGTTAGCATCACTAATAAGTGAATATATTTTGGCTTGACTCTTTATTACAAGGGATACTTTTTATTTGGTGGAGAGACAGTTGGGTGAGAATAGATGGATAACAAATAGAATTGCAAGGAAAAAGAAAAGAATAAAAAGCACCAGTGAAACGATTTAAAATGCAGAGAAAAAATATAAGAAAGTCAGTAATAATAGACCATGAAAGGAAAATAATGTTACTACTATTTTTTAAAATGAAATATGCACTATATGAACCTTTGTACAATAAAGCTTCACTGTTACAATATGATCTTTTGGTTTTTTATGTTGAAATAGTCATTTTTGTTGATATTTATTACATTCATAAAAACAACAACCACCACAACAATGTGTTTTACTTGTCCTCTCAGGGAGAAGATTGTGATCACTGCAAGGGTTGAATAATAATTCAAATATTCAGATTCACTGTGACCCATATTCTATTTCCTACTTCATTTTTGGTCCAAAGCTATTGTCTATCTTCACCATCTATCCAAGATGTGTATACTTTAATGCTAACTCAATGGACAGGTCATCCAAGTGAATATTGTATTTGGTATCAGGGTATTGCTGGAAATTGATTAGTCCTCTTTAGTCTAGAGGAGAATATAATGATGCCTAAGCTGTACTTGGTATTCTACTGCTCAGATTTATGGAGTTTATTACAGATTAAAAGTCCTGAGTTCAAACAAAATCACTCCAAATATACTGTAGAGAAGCTCCTTAATACCTTTGTTGAAGTTGAACTTTCTTTCTTACCTGACATTTTACATGTATATTTATTTAATTTGTACCCTCTTTGTGGTTTGGGCCAAATTGAGTTTACTCTACTAATTTGTGTAAGAAACAACAGATTGTCTTCTACTCTCAGTAGCCAGACAGGTATTGGGAAGAGAATTTGGTCAAAAAGCTATCTTTTGTTTGGAATGTACAGAAGACTGCATCCTCCAGTCCAAGATACCCTTTCAAACTATGACTCTCCTCAATATTGGCTTTCTCTGTCATAGCTCAGTCCTTCCTTTCATCTTCAAAGGTGTATAGGACATGTTGTAGTTCCAACCTCTACATGAGAGCTTACATTTTCTCCCTTTGTTATGAGATAGCATTTTATAGGCATACAAACTATTTAGAGAGTGAACCAGTCTCTCACTCAATGGCTTTAATTAAAGGTAGAATACAGACCCTGTTCACACTCAGTTCTCATTGGTTCAAACAAAAAGTGCTCTTGTATAATTAAAACACCAGGGCCAAAATGCTTGTGGTTTCAACCCTATTCTTACAACAGGCCATACATATTTTTAATCCACTTAGGTTTTCTCATTTTTAGGCTAAATTATTTATGATTATCTCATTTAAAGCAGTTCTTGTATTTCATCTCTTGAGGCCACCAGAAGTAACAAGTGCATAAAATTGTCTAGATGGAATGCTTTATAAAATTGTGGTTTGCCCTGAACATCTTTCATGGTATTTCAAGCATTTTCATGATCATGCCTCTCCCTGTTTTCTATCTCTTTGGATATGGATAATTTTGGATGGGTAGAGGAGGGAGTTAGGATTATAGAATGAATATTTACCAGTAAAAAGCATTTAATATTTATTAAACACTATGCTAAGCACTAAGTATATAAAACAATCAAGGAAATGAATCCCTGCCCTCAAGAAATTTACACTCCAATCAGAACAGTTGACACAGAGGTATATTGATTTTATTGCACAGACATAGCCAGGACATGATTTGAACCAGGCAAGTCACAGGAAAGGTGATTGGATTTGTAGGGTAATCAACATAACTTCCAAAAAATTAAGGTTGATTTGATTACCATTCTCTAGCTAGAACTGTAAAACTAGGGGGAAGAAGGGATACTCTATAAAGAAACATGTATATTTGGGAAATAGTAAGATAGTCAGATATACAGCTAAGTTTGGGATCTGTATGCAAACGTTCACCATTCAGAAGCCAGGAGTTTCAGAGTTATCTCTATTGTTGCATGAATCAAGTGATATGTATGATCTCATCATTCCACTTAGGCCTCATTCTCTCATTTGTAAAGTGAAGGGCTCAGACTAGATCAATTCTGAGGCTGCTTCTTAGTCCTGATTGATGACCTGGTGATTCTATAGTATTTTTACCACTTCATCTTTCAAGTAGTATTATATTTCCATTTGTCTCGTATATCTCATATGTGTATACACACACACACACATATATACATACACATACACATACACACACATGTATGTGTATATTTACACACACACACACATAGATATATCTATACAGAGACACAGGCACAGAGGTATATACATATACACATGTTTCTGCGTGTACATATGCATATATGTTGTTTGGTCATTTAAATTGTGTCTGACTCTTTGTGACCCTGTTAAGGTTTTTGGGGAAAAGATATTTGAATAATCAGTCATTTCCTTCTCTAGATCATTTTGTATATGGGGAAACTGAGGCAGATAGGGTTAAGTCAGTTGCCCGGAGTCATATAGCTAGCAAATGTCTGAAGTCGGATTTGAACCCATAAAGATGAGTCTTTCTGACTCTGGGCCTGACATTCTATTCACCATGCCACATAGCTGATATATACACACACATGTACACATACATATGCAATGCACACACATATATAGCCACATGCTTCATACATGTAGACATGCATGTTTGTACACTATATATGCATGTATGTATATATATATTAGTTGTGTTTTGATTTTTCTTTTATATCGCTTA
Organism: Pseudocheirus occidentalis; assembly: GCA_028646575.1. NCBI lineage: Eukaryota > Metazoa > Chordata > Mammalia > Diprotodontia > Pseudocheiridae > Pseudocheirus > Pseudocheirus occidentalis. The sequence goes on along the minus strand of CM053601.1, from coordinate 172,725,469 downwards.
CGTATTTCAATGTGGCCCTCTTTTCCTCTGTGAACTCAATTTCTAGTTTTTCTATTTCTTCTTTTGTAGAGTCCATCAGTGAGCAAATCAGATAGTTCAAGAAGACAAATAAGTAACAGCAAAGTAGGAACAATATACCGTGTATCCTTTGGAAGGCCCTTCATTGTTGCCCTACTATGATTTACTGATTTTTAAATAGGAGACAAGAGGGTAAATGAACCTCAAATGCAGCCTTGAAGAGAGGAAATATTAAACATAAAATCTGAATACTGGCCTATGAATCTTTGTAGGGGGATTCCTACATGTTTTGCCTTGGAGGCAGATGACGGGGAAGTGTATGTATCTCATTCAATCAGTTATCTTTCTGTTTAAAGCCTCTATTGTGTGTTGGGTTCTATGCTAAGTTTTGGGGATACCAAAGGAGCAAGTTTTGGCTCAAGGAACTTACAAACTTACAAATGGGAGAGGCAACGTGTAAGCAAACCATGTACAGGATAAATGGGAAAATTAACAGAGAGAAGACATCAGATGGAAAAGGGGTCAGAAAAGGTTTCCTGTAAAAGATGGGAACTTAATTGAGACTAAAAGCAATCTGGGGAAATCAGTTAGCAGAGCTGAGGCGGGAGAGCCCTAATCATGACGTACAAACTCCAACTTGAGAACGCAGTGTCTTGTTCATGGGACAGGCAGGAGGCCAGTGTCCCTGCATTGAAGAACACACGTCACAGGAGTAAGGAATGAGAAGACATGAAAGGCAGAAAGAGGCAAGATCATGAAGCTCCTTGAGAGGATTTTGTTCTGCATCCTGGAGTTGACAGGGAACCACTGGAGTTCACTGAATAGGGAGGCGCACATGATCTGAGCCTCATGTTCTATACTACTTACTGATGAGGATGATAAGGCTAATGTGCTAACATTTATATGGGACTTCAAGGTTTGAAAAGCTCATTTAAGCTATCTATCCATTTGTCTGTCTTTTTTGCCTGGCTATTTGTATATTTATGTATCTACATATTTATGTATCTATTCCTTTATTCACCCATCTATTTATCTATCACTTACATTCTGTTTATTTAAAATTTTGAATATTGACTGGGGGGCCATGCTGTGCTCCCCAGGCCAATCTTAATGAGCCAGTGGGATTGCTGCATAATAAATAAGAACCAGAGTTTGTCAGGGAGGGCTTTTCTTTCCCTTCATTTCATCATCAATCTTGACTTCTGTATGAGCTCTGGACCAGCATTCAACTTCTTAGCTTCTTTCCATATTGACTTGCTAACTTTCGTCTCCTTAAAGAAATCATTTTTGTCCTTGTGTCCTCTTTGCTCATAAATCATTCATTACCAGCTTGAAATTGGTGCCTATGTGTCTCTCTGTGTCTTTTTGCGAGTCTATTTTTCAGGATGTGACATGCTTTATGAGGAGAGAAGGCCGCATTTTTAGGAGACGCATCTCACATTTTAAGGAGGGGGGATTTTTAAAATTTAAACTAAAATTTCAATTGGATTGCAGAAGAATAAAGTATTGACAATATCATTGGCATTTACTCTGATAGAGTGTGTTCTGTCAATCTTAGTTCTTGGCATAGGAAGGGAGCTATAATGCTTTTTGCAAAAGAATTAGAAAAAAGCATGTGGTTTCTGAGACTTTTGTGTGACTATGCTGTGTTGCCTAGTGAACAGAGTTCTGGGTTTGTAGTTAGGAACGCCTGAGTGCATAGAATTGCAGAGGCACAGAATTTTAGTATTCAAAGGACATCATCAGTCATCTAGTCCAAGGTATATTCTGAAAACAATTCCCCAATACAACAGGTCCTACAAAAGATTGTGAGCAGTACTTGCTGTCAACACTGGAAGAGCTTTTTCAGAAGGTGATAGAGATGAGGGACCTTAATTAAGAGGTTTTGATTCCAAAACGAGAAACTGAACACCTCCATGATTTTGTTCAGTTCTGGGTGACCCTTTTAGAAAGAGATGTTGTAAGCTTTAATGATCCTAAAGAAGGATTGCCAGGCTGATGAAGGCTCTGTCATAAAAGGAGTATTTGAAAGAAGTAGGACTTTTAATTTGGTAGACTGGGAATGAATAATGTTGACAATGTATTTGAAGGACTCTTATTTAAAAGAGGAAATTGACTTGTTCTAACTTTGTCTAAAAAGGCAGAACATGAATCAATGGGTAGACGCTACAGAGAGGTATATTTTATGTGAATCTTCCTATCCATTAGAACTGTCCAGAAGTGGGATGAGTTGGTTTGAAGAGACAGTGGGTTTCCCATCACCCGAAATTCTCAAGCAAACACCAGGTGAACATTTATCCATTCATTCATCAATTTATTAATTCATTTTCTTTATGGTGATGTTGGAAAGGGGATTCTTATTCAGTCATGGGTTAAATTAGTTGTGCCCAACTCTGAGATTCTGAGAAGCCCAACAAGACATTTTTTCATGGGATTCCCCATAAGTCATCAGCTCCCTTATAATCCCTCCCCTTAGACCAATGCACAGCATAAACATTTCAATAAGCCAATGGAAGGGAAGGTTATCTCACTAAACTGTTTTTTCTTTTTCTTTTCTATCAAAAGTATCTCATAAACACATCTTTGGTGCATGCAGGTTATTCTCTGATTTTTCATTCTGCCTACTTACATTCTAAAAATAAAGTATGTTGATAGTACATAACTGCACAGAAAATCACTTTTCCATAAAGGACCCATTATAGTGTGTCAATGAATGTGATAATGTGCATAATTTACCTCAGGGGAGTATGCAATTAGAAAATTAACCTTTTACTTTTTTTTTCTCATTAATAAGTTATAGCAAATGGCTGAAGAATAACACATTACCAGTCATGTCTGCTTTATTATTGTTGATTATTTCATATTTCCAAGTAACTGGTTAGGCCTGAATTACCCCCAAGGGATCCTAAATGTGTTTAAGAGGGGAAAAAGCACTAGCATTTTTCCCCTTACACTGGAGGGGGCTAAATAATCAGATCTTTGACAAATGTCGCTGTTTCTAGATTTGAATTGTTGTGGGGTTGAATATTTCATATCTCCTGAGGAGATGAGCTCTCTTCTTTACCCCTTCCCAAGTTTTTTTTGTTAAGAGACAAGAATTCATTGAGCATCTAATCAGGTATGGCATAGCTACTATATAATAATGATTGCATGCTCAATGCCTTTGCACATTTGAAATACTCTCATGTAGGAGAGAATGAAGTTTTGTTCTGATTGGTCTTTGAGGATAGAATTTAGAGGAATAGTTAAAAGTTTCAGAAATCTACAGTTAGATTTCTCATCAATTATGCCTCCTCCAACCCTTCTCTCCTCCAGATGACATATCCCCAATTTAAGTGCTACTTGTATGATACATTCTTGAGGACTTTCTCCAGGAAGGTCATCTCCGTCAATTCATAGTATCATAGAATTAAAACTTAAAAGAGTTTATAGAATAGAAACCATCTATTCCAGTCCTTATATTACAGATAAAGAAACTGAAGCATAGAGAGGCTAAATGACTTTGAGTACTGCAGAAGGGTCTAATAAGGGATTTGAATCCTTTTTCTATATACATTATGTAGTTTTATGATTTGCCTTGAATAAGAGAAAAAATATTTCAACTGTGATATGCCTGAAGAAAATTCCAATTGAAGCATCACCTACCCCATCCTAGACACCATGCTAACAATAATAACAACAGAAACTTGTATAGGCTCACATATTTGTAACTTTTTTGACTGGTACATCACACTGTCACCTCTTACTGAAATTGTAGTTCACACAATTCACCACATCTCTTACACTAGAATTGCAGTTCATTCATGTCTCCATCTTATACCTGTGAAACTGATTTTTTGATACCCACTATATTAACTTAACCTTTATAACTTTAAATGCTATCTCTTTTGATTTAACTCATTGTTCTTACCTGTCATGATTTTTTAAAACTTCTGCTTCTACTAGCTTTCATTTTTTTCAGAAATCTGCAAATGTCTTAGAGTAGGACATTTCTGCCTTTATATGTTATTAACACATGTTAATAAGCAGAGCACACAAAAGCAGGTTCTTGAAACTCTACATGGAGATGGAGTAGATTATTTCTCAATTAATATATTTTCCTGTTCCAATTTTTGATGAATTCTTAAGCCTTTTGTCTCATTGCAGGATCATTTAAGAAATAATGAATGAAGTTATAGAAGGTTACACAACATTTTCTCTCCCTTTCCTGAGTGCAGATAAAATGTAAAAATAAAAATACCTTAAATTCTTAATTGTTTAAATAAAATTTTTCTGGTAAAAACATTGGAACGAAACTAAACTAAACCAAAATTATTGGAACTACATTTAAATTTAAGAAACTCCATTTCTCACACAAATGATTTCGGAAATATAGTTGCTTAACATGATTTTTTTTCACTTGAAAAGTTCTTATTTTTATTGATAGCCAATATTTTTGGTTTGCTCTATAAGCTAGATAACAAAATATATGTAGTTGGTTAAATAGATCATAGAGGAAAAAAATATAAATTAAGGAAGGAAGAAAAGAAAGGAAAAGTAAAAAAAAACAGAAGGAAAGGAAGGGAAAGAGGGAAGGAGCATGGAATAAAGCAGTTCAACAAAATCGACCAACATATTAACTTTGAGACATTTGCCTGTATTCTATAAGTCATAGTTTTAGTTTGCTTGTTGTTGTTGCTGAAGATGTATTTCCTCTCTCTCTCTCTCTCTCTCTCTCTCTCTCTCTCTCTCTCTCTCTCTCTCTCTCTCTCTCTCTCTCTCTCTCTCTCTCTCTCTTTGTCTCTCTTTCTCTTTTATTTTGGATTCCATATGTTCTAGACCATGGGGACATCTGAAGTTACTTTATATGTGGCTCATAATTTCTTTTTTGGAGAAGTTTGAGAGGTTGACGGTATCAGAGAAAAATATTTCATCCTCTATCTTGTTTATTTTATGAATCAGAGATCCAGGAAATGTATTGGCTTAACAATTCTAGGACCAAGTTTCATCTTTATAATTAGGGAACATATAGATTCTGGGTTTTGTTGTTGTTATTTCTGCATTATTTCATTGTGATTATCATTGTTTTCCTGGTCCTACAGATGATACAAAGTTGGAAGAAGTAGATAACATACTGCATCAGCATCTAAGGTGATTTTGAAAAGAGAACATTATATTGAAATGAATAGAATGTAATTAAATAGGTATAAATGTAAAGTCTTGTATTTGGGTTGAAAAAGAGCTTCCAAATTATTGGCTTTGTTGGGAATTGTTATAAAGCCATTAACTACTCCAACTTTATTGATAGTAATACTTTTTTTTTAATTGTAGGGTTTTAGTGGATTATCTTCTAACTTAGTTCAGGGCAGCAGGATAATATGGTGGCTTCAGATGATAATGTGATCTTGAACTGTTTTAAGAAAGGGGGGCTTTCAGGAAAGGAGAGATGATGTCCCCTCTGCACATTCTCATGTTCAGATGACATCTAGAAAATAGTGCTCAGTTGTCAGCACCACTGTAAGAAAGGTGTTAATAAGCTGCTGAGTGTCAAGAGCTAGGAAATGAGAATAAAGAAGGGCTTTGAGTTCATGCCATGTTAGGTTCAATTGTAGGCTAGAAAGATTTAAAATAAAGACGATAGGCTTCAGTGAGAAAAGGTTATACTTCTTAAAGTATTTGAAGGGTTATCATGTAGAAGGGAAATTATATTTATGCTACTTCTCCTTATAGGGACATTGCATAAAGCCATATTTTTATTTGATGTAAAATAAATATTTTTAACCATTAGGGATATCCTGAAGTATAAGGAGCTGCCCCTCAAGGAAATACATTCTCCCTCATTCAAAGGCTTCAAACCCTACTCCAAGTATGCTATATTGCTAATCTTTTATGTGGGGTTTACACTAAATGGTCTCCCAAATTTCTTCCAATTCTATGCTCATATTATTCTAGAAAGGAAAGAAGGGTCACTTCCCCCCCTCAAAAAAAGTTTCCCCCCTAGAGATTCATTAATTGATTGATTTCTTTCCTCCCCTTTTCACCAAAACCACCTCCCACACTCAGGTGACTATGTTGCTGTCTCGTCATATTTTCTTTTAATTAACCAACCACACACAGTTTTAGTGGGGGAATCTTGACTAACTGACTGGGGATCAGTAATTGCTAAAACTGAAATGCTATTTCCAATTCACCAATATTGAGTTGTTATTCTCCTTTTCAAGTGAGTACTTCAGTGATTGTAGGGTCTCCCTAGTAATGTATCAGCCTGCCTTTTTATGATATTCTTTAATCTCTTATTATGACAAAAGAAAAACATGTTTTTGCTCTCTTGAATTTTATCATTGAGTTCAACTTATACTATCCTTCCACAAAGGGAAGCATTTGAAGGGTTTTAAAATAGGTCAATCAGCAGATGAGTGAGTAGAAGTAATGTGGATTCAGATTTTAAAAGAATATCCTAATTATCAGTGACATCTACAAATATAATGGACTACTTCTTACTATAATGAGTTTGTCACCATTGGTAATAATTAAGTATGGGTTGTGTTCCTGGTCAGCAGGGTTGTAGAGAGATTTGTGATTTAAAGGTCAGTCCAACTTCATTTAAAAACAAAAATGGTCTTTTTCAACTCAGTGTTACCCAGATGGTAGGATGAAGGAGGCAATGGAACAGATTGTTGAAAATGGATTGGGGATGGGGAAGGAAATGCCATCTCCTTCCAAGCCTGTGTATTCATTGCTAGTAAAAAATGGAGGATCTAGAATCAGGAGAACTAAATTTAGATTCCAGTTCTGATCCCAACCCTATGATGATTGTCAAGTCACAATCTCTGTGAGCCTCAATTTCATTTCCCCACCTTTAAACTGTTCATAGCAATGTTTACATTTCCTGTGTCACACAAGATGCTGTGATAGAAAGTCTTTGAGAATATTAGAAATAAAAGATACACATATAAAGTAATGGCATGAATTCAGGTGTTTCAAAAATTGCAAAATGAACATAAATATCTACAACCAAAACAAAACTTGATCAAGAGAATAGGTAAGGTTGAAAAAAAGAATGTGTAAATATGACAGAGAATGAATGGAAGTGTAGGGAGCCCTTTATCAATGTAGCTTGGGTAACTGACTGAATATTTGTGAATATGTACTAGACAAAGGTAAATCATATCAGATTCTTTGCATCTTTGATGCATCTTTTGTTTGATGAAAAGTAGTTATTTAACAAAAAAATTCCAGTTTTCTATGATTTCTTACTCATCTCTTCTGAATTGATTATATCAGTTAATATATTAGCCATGGATTGTCCAATTTCATTATTCTTTCTTCTACATCTCTTTAGCATTTCAACTTCTAATCATCATTTTTGTTGTTAAGATATTTCAGAAATGCCCTCCAGTTAAAACATAATGGGAAATACATCTTTCTCACAATTGCCCAGCTGGGGGGAAACAATTGAATCAAATCTTCCTCCCCATACTCAGTATAAATAAAATGTTATGTAGCAGGGTAGATAGATGGGAACAGTGTCATATAAAAGTTATCAAGGTGAATTGTCTATCTTTTAAGCTAGGAGAGTGGAAGATTTATGTCAAGCTTAGTGATAAATCTCAAGATATCTTAGAACTTGTATCAGTTTGGGATCATAGGATTTTAGAATTGGAAAGTCTTCTGGGTCAACCTTCTTAATTTTTGCAGATGAAGAAACTGAGGCCAATGGGGGGAAATATTTCGCCTGTGCAGAAGAAGTGCGTTGCAAATTTGGAACTCATACCCACATCTTTGGACTCCAAATTCAGTAGTTTCTTCATTACATCTATGTGACCTTTCTCTCATTCTTGTATTGTGAAGATACCTTTTTTGTGGAATCTTCCCCAGTACCTCATATTATATTATACAAATGACCAAGTAGTCTTCCCATTTTTGTGAGAGGAAAAAACAAATGCACAATTTTTTAGGTAGAATGGCAGCTCTCTGAGCACTTTTTTGATCCATGCTGAAACTCATAGCATACAGCCCACCCAAAATCCCCTCACAGTTTCTATTTCCAGGAAGTCTAAAGCTTAACAAAGCCACAAAGAGGTTCATACTGTGTACCAGCATCACAGTCATGTTTCCTCAGTATTCAGCAGCCCCAGCTAGCCCTTGGAAATCCTCAGCAGCTCCTCAGTAGCTATGGCTGGCCCTCAGCTCCAACCGCCCCTTGGAAATCCTCAGCTATGGCTGGCCCTTGGATTCATCAGAAGTTTTAGCTCGTTCCCCAAATCAAAATCACTTCATCTAGGTTCTCCAAATCAAAATCATTCTCTTCAGCCTGGGGAGGGCTTTTGTCTTCAGCCTCCCCAACTCCTCTTCAGCCTCTGTGGTGGCAGCAGCTTCTGTCTCCATGGAGATCACTCCAAAGAAGATCTGACTCTCCTACTCTGGGGCTTTTCGTTACATACAGTATTGGCCCTCCCTATTCAGCCCCTTCCTGTTACATCAGCAACAGGGGATCACACCTTCTGGATCTTTAACAGAGGCTTGATCAATTACTAAGTGCTAAGTACCTCTTACCTTTGCCAATACAAAGGGATCTTAAAATTCAAATTACTTTACCATTACAGTTGCATAATCTTTCTGTTCTTCTTTTTTCTCTTTCTTCTCTTCTTCTTCATCTTTGTCCTTCTCTTTCCAGTTCTTTTTTTTAACTTTTCTTCTTTATCCTCTCATCCCATCTTTTCTTTTTATTCCTCTCCTTTCTTATCTTTCCCCTCTTCTCCCTTTTCCTGGCACCTAATAAGTAACTCAAAGAATCTGGAACATTGGTTTTGTTATTAGCCAGTACTACAAGTTGAAAGACATATTTTATATGTCCTAGGGTAAATGAAAAAAAAAAAGAGCAAAATGTCATTCCTCTAGTCCATATGCTTAATGGAGAGGTAGCATGATATAGTGATTAGAGTACATGACTTGGAACCAGAAAGATCTGTGTTTGAATGTTGACTCAAACACTTGCTAACTTTGAGACCCAGTGGAAATGTCTATTTGGGACTTAGTTTCCTTTTCTATAAATGAGAATTTTGAATCTGATGTTCTTACAGCTTTCAATCCGTGATCTTATGATTCTTTTAAAATATCTATATCTAATAATTACATGTAGACACAAAACACATTAAGAGGCGTGTTATATATTACATAGAGTGTCCAATTACATATTTAAGTAGTTAAAATAAGGAAAGGGGGAAACATGTTATTTCCAGTCTCTAAGTGAAATATAAAAAAGACCATAGAAAACAAAAATTAATAGCTATAAATGGGTACTTGACAGTGTCCCCTTGCAACAGGGTTTGAGGTGTATTAATTCATGAAAGACATAAGCATTTATTGCATAAATAGATAGCAATGGAAAAGACAAAGCAAGCCTAAAAATAAACAAATAATAGGAAAAAACCTCTAGGCTGGAGAGAGGAAAATGATGCTCTTGAAAAGCTTACCCAGGCATTTGGAAGTAAATGAGTTGAGAGTTTGTTTGTTTCTTTATTTGTTTTTGGTTTGTTTGTTTTTTGTTTTTATTTTTTTTGGTTTGGTTTTTTTACCCCCATAGGTCTGTAATTCACCAAATTCAGTGTAGTATCATGACTGGTCTCCTACCTAAATCTCATTCATTGCCAAATGAGGCAAAAAAAGAAGTATATGTATATATATTCTTTTTAAAGTTACCTTTTCTGCTGTCATTAGGGTGAGTTACAAGATGCCTCTGTTTTTAGATGCTAAAAGAAACAACAAAAAAACAAAACAAAACATGAACTTTCTGCATTATAAGAAGAGTTTCCTACTTTCACTTAGAAAGTCCAATTCTTGAGCAGGAGAAGCTGAACTGACTCATGGCCATTTGTGTATTCTAAAATTGATTAAATTCAAAATTTGCTGAGCCCATGTTTGCATGGGGTACAAAGACAAAAACGAAATAATCCCTGACCTCAAGCAACTTTCTTCTGAGAAGAATCATTAGGTTTAGAGATTGTATAGAATTTAGTGGTTCTTAATTTGGTTTGTGTCAGGAAATCTGCTGGCATTCAGGTAAAGCCAACAGAATCCTTCTCAGAACAACATTTTTAAATGGTTAAAATAAAACATATAGGATTACAAAGGAAAACAATTATATTGGAATACACTTACCAAAAAATAAATAATGAAACAAATAATGAATGGATAATTACATACATATATACATGCACACAGAAACACGCATAAGTGCATGCATGCATGCATGCATATTCACGGTCACAAAGTTAAGAGAAGCTCTAGTCCAAATCCTTCATTTTTAACTCTGAGTAAACTAAGGACAAGAGAAATAATATAATTTGCTCAAGGTCTCACAGATACATCTCAGTTGAATCCAAGTTTGTTTGACTCCAAATCTCATGAACTTCTCCCTAAGCATGTTCCGTCTCATCACACTGAAATGATTGATGATGATGATGATAGTAATTAGCATTTTGATAATTTTAACTTTGCAAATTCATTTTTAAAATTATCTAATTTGATTTTCATAATGTTTGGGAGGCATCATTGTTATTTTTATTTATTAATTAATTTATTTATTTATCTGTTTATTTAATTATTTACTTATTAATTTATTAACTTGTTTGTTTACTTTTAGTTTACAAGATTCAGATTTTTCTCCCCTTCCTACCCACCCCCCACACCCCTCATGGTGGTATACAATCATGTATAGGATCTGCAAACTCTTTCACATTGTACAATCGTCTGGTTGTATAGGTGTTATAGCAAATTGAGTGAACAATGAGAAAAGAGAAACAGAAACCAAACATAGAAAAGAATGATAGCAAGCATTGCTTCAGTCTCCATTTAAACTCTGTTCTTTTTGGATCTTTCTCTGAATGTAGACATCTCCTTCCATCCTGAGACTTGTAGAGTTGTCTTTTAACTGTGTGTTGCTGAGAGGAGTCCAATTTATCAAGGTTGGTCATCACACATATGATGTATCTGTGACTGTACAAATTTTTCCTGGTTCTGCTC
>CM053601.1:172696845-172713947 GCA_028646575.1 Pseudocheirus occidentalis | reverse complement strand
ACAAAAACAAACAAAAAAGAAATAATTCAATTAAGCATCTAAGATAGCTCCAAAAGAGTAGTGATGGAAAATACTATCCACATTCAGAGAAAGAATTTTGGATGCTGAATGTGGATGGAAGCATACTATTTGCTCTCCTTTCCTCTTATTTTGTTTCTTTATCGTGGTTCCTTTCATTTGTTCTAATTTTCCTTTATATCATGACTAATGAAAAAACTTTTAATATGAATGTACAAGTAGAACCTACATCAGATTACACGCCATCTTGGGGAGAGTGGAGAAAGGGGGAGGGGAGAAAATTTCAAACTGAAAATCTTATGGAAGTAAATATCGAAAACGAAAATTAAAAAAATGATTTTAAAAATAGTGCAACCTATGATGATCTGAAAAAGTTTATTTCCCTTTCACTATTAAACTTCTAGACTCTGTTCACTATGTCTTTTTACTCACCACCTACTTCCTTAGTTATTTGCTGTATGACTTCAGACTCTAGCATTGTAATAATACTATTCTCTCCAAATTTACTAATTATCTTTTAACTGATAGATCTGGTGACTTTTTTTTTGACTGTTGTTCATATCTTTCTTGACCTCTGTAGAAACCGTATACTATTGTCCAGCCCTTCCTGCTGGACACTCTGTTTCCTTGTGACTTCTCATGCTCTTGCTTCCTGACTTGCTTCCTGGATTGTCCTCCATGGCCCCATTTCTTTGCTCCCATTTCCATCCAACCCTACATTCTTTCAGATCAGATGATCCTGGAGAGTCTTATCATGTCCTATTTTCTCCCTTTAACATATGCTCTCTCGGAAATCTCATTAGTTCCTCTAGATTTAAATAGAATATCAGCAGATGAGTTAAAAACATCTATATCCTGTCCCAATCTCCCCTTCTGAACTCTAGAAACACATTGATTGCTTTCCAGATTTATCCTTCCAAATGTCCCATATGCATCTCAAAATCAATAGGCTCCAGAAAGAGACTGTTTTGTCCATACGTCTAATCTTCAATCAGTCCCTTCTTTAAACTGTTTATTTCTGTTGAGGAAATCACTCTCATCTGAGTCACCCAAGTCTGAAACCCCAATACCTCTCTTCATTTTTTCTACTCTTTCTCTCCACCCAGGCAGTCAGTCATGTACCATGTGTTGCTGATTGTTTTCTTCAGTCATTTCAGCTGTTTCCAATGCGTTATGACCCCCATTGTGGTTTTCTAGGCAAGGAGAAGTATTGCAATGGTTTGTCATTTTCTAATCCAGCTCATTTTAAAATGAAAAAAAAAATTTGAGGCAAACAGGGTTAAGTGACTTACCTAGGATCCCACAGCCAGTAAATATCTAAGGCTGGATTTGAACTCAAAAAGATGAATCTTCCTGACTCAGATCCAGAACACCCTCTATTACACCTCCTAGCTGTGGATTGCTAGTTCTACTTCAATAATATATTTCCTGTTTCTACCTGCTCCTCTCCTTTGACTTCTCATTTCCCACATTCAGGCACTTATCATCTCTCACCTGTACTGTTTAGTGCCCTCCAAATTGATCCTACTATTTCTACTCATTCCTCTCTCCAGTACATCCTTTACATAGCAGTCAAACAATAATTCTAATCCAGAGGTCTAATCATGCCAAGCTCATGTTAAAAAAATGTCGGTGTTTGCTTACTGCCAATAGTAAAAAAAAACAATAACTTGACATTTAAGACTCTTCAGAATATTTCTCATTTTTCCTTTCGTTTTCAGTCCTGTTTCTCTCCATCATATATTCCACATTCAAGGAAAACTGAACCCCGTCATATATTTGCATATGGTATTCTCTATGACAAGAATGCAATCCCTTGGGTTGCTGCTTTTCTGGGATCATAGCTTTTTTCACATGCCACATTACTAAAGCCTGTCTTGTGCTTAGCAGTTAAAATTGGTCCTTCCTCCTTCAGTGTTCTTTATAGTTTTTGTGTGTGTAAACTTGTTTTGTTGACCCCTTCCCTCTAAAAACCCAATCCTAAGCCTATGGAATGTAAGTACCTTAAAGACAGGAATTGTTTATTTTTGTGTTTCTTTCTAACTAAATGTCATACACATACATAGAGCAGACAATTAATAGATTTAAGTCGAATTTATTTGGATTGAATATAAGGATAGTTCAAGTTAGTAGAAGGTTTTAATAAAATCAAAGCATATAGCTTGATGTTTCCCATGGACAATTAGCCACACCCAAAGAAAACAATCTGAGCTACAAATATGGACTGGTTCTATCATGAGATCAATGATTATGTTCTATGAATAAATGAAGAAAAAAGTGTTTAGTGCTTACTTTATGCCAGATACAAATACAATAAAGTGAGATATCATTTTCTTTAAGAGAACTTACATTTTAACCGGAGAGACTCTATGTATAAGGTGATTTTACCCATAGAAAAATGGTAGCCGGGGATGTTTTGGTTTCCTCAGTGGGGATTGTGGTAGTGGGTTAATTTATTGACCTAAATATATATAGGCACACCTCTGTTCTCAAAAGCAATGATCTGATTACTTAACACAGAAAAGTAAAGTAGACTATAGGGTGAGTATGTGAAGGGGATGGCGTAGGTAGCATGGTTGAAAAGATTGATGTAATGTGAAGAAAGATCTGCTTAGACAAGTGGGTTAGTATAATTTCAAAACTGAATGTTTTCTTAACAAGAAGAATAATCAGGGAGGCTAGGTGGTGCAGTGAATAGAGCACTGGCCCTGGAGTCAGGAGGACCTGAGTTCAAATCCAGCCTCAGGCATTTAACACTTACTAGTCACATGACCTTGGGCAAGTCATTTAACCCCAATTACCCTGCCATCCCCCCTCCGAAAAGCAAAAAAGAAGAATAAGAATCTGATATAGTCTGTAAACTCCCAGAGAAGATAGATTTTTGTTTATTTTTTTCTCCCTGTCTCCACAGACTGCTAAAGCATCTTGTACATATTAGGTGCTCAATGAATGCTCATTTAAACTCTAAGTTCAAAGACTTTTGAGACCCCTTAGATTTATAAAGAGGAAGGAAGGAAGGAAGGAAGGAAGGAAGGAAGGAAGGAAGGAAGGAAGGAAGGAAGGAAGGAAGGTGAGAAATAAGAAAAGAATGAGGTTAGGAGAGAAGAAAGTAAGGAGGAAATAGGAAGGGAGGGAGAGAAGGAAGAAGGTAGGAAGAAAGAAAAGAAGAAGAAAAGGAGGAAGGAGAAGCAGGGGATGGGAGGGGAGGAGTTAAGCATTTACTATGTGCCAGGCATCTTGCTAAGTTCTCGAGATTCAAATATAAGCCAACAGAAAAAACACTCCCTGCTCTCTCAAGGACTATACATTCTAATAGGAAACACACACACATATACACATACAAATTGAATTTTAAAAGTGTCTTTGTGTGAGTGGGGAGATGAAAATACTTGGGTGAGGATTGGTTTTGAGGTCTAAAAGCCAAGAAGTCAGAATCAGAGCCAGGAAGAAATGAAGGTTAAGGAAACTGGGCCTTTCTACAAAATGGAGGCCCCAGAAGAAACACACCATTGGCAGAAGAACATTGAACTGAGAGAGGGCTATTCCAAGGTAAGGAGGCTGGAAGTGTAGTTGGCCCCAGGGAAGTTCTACAATGAGGCAATAGTTGAAACACAGTTTTGAAGTCTGGAAGTTGGGATCAGAGCTGAGAGTAGACACATACACACATCTACATATTCATTCATTTAATAAATGTGCAGAATCTGTAATATGAGGGAAATTTTGGATGACTCCATAGGAAACCTCTTTTGAATAAACAAAACACTCACTGAAAAAAAAGGAAAAAAAATCCAAGTACCTTATTAAGAAGAAAAATAGAATTAGAATATTTATTTGAGCTTATGCATTCAATACTCTGTTAATCTTGGATGAGACTAGGAATAATGAAATGTAATGAAGAAGAGGTTTGGAGGTGTTTTGAATACTGAATTAAACTACCTGTGTTCTACAAGAGTCCAATCATTCAAAATAACATTAGCTCCTTGGAATGCCTGACATCTTCCGAAACAGAACCTCATTTGGCCATTCTAGGCTGGTGTGACAATCACTAAAACACAAGGATAACAATTTAACTGATATATGACTGGAATCAACCTTCCATGAAGATTGTTTTCCATAAATATTTGAAAATTTATGTTCTGCAGTAGAAAGCTTGCCTGGGCATGTTGAGTAAAAGTTCAAGATAAAGGGAGACTTCTGTGGCTACAAAGTAAAATGAAAACAGAAATACATACTTTTTTTATATGATGGACTGAAATCCAACATATTTTTTTTCCAGTGGTGAAGCTATTAAAGCCTTTTAAAAGATGAGCTATTCATGATAATAGATGAAATATATATGATCTTCAGGCGACAATTGATTTTGTTTTAGTTCTTACAATTTTATGGACATAGGGTGATTCTTTATAATATCTTCCTCAGGAAATAGAAAAAGCAAGACATGACCTTTGAACAGGGTTCTGGTGAGTTAATGATGATTATAAGCCTATTTAGATAGCACCTTTTTTTGTAAATATACCATATTTGGGGACAAAAAGTATTATAAAGGAATTCATTTTGGTTTAGGACTTCAAATACTTAGAGGAGACTACACAATGCATGGAAGATCATTGAATTTGTAATCAGAACATTTAGGTTCAAATCCTTTGTTGTTCAATTGCTTTGGATTCTTTGTAACCCCATTTTGAGTTTTCTTGGCAAAGTTACTGGAGTGGATTGTCATTTCCTTCTCCGATTTATTTTGCATATAAGGAACTAAGGCAAACAGGCTTAAGTGACTTGCCCAGGTGTTATTAAGTACCTCAGGTCAGTTTTGAAATCAGGAATATGAATCTTTCTGTTCCAGGTCTGGCGCTATTTCCACTGTGCCACCTAGCTGCCCAGATTCAAATCCTGCATCTCCTAAGTTCTAATTGTAATATTGACTTGTCACTCTGGGCTTACAAATAAATTCCATATATTATTTCATTTTAGCCTCATAATGACCCTGTGAAATAAGCATTACTTACATTTTATAGCCTTCTCTTCTAAGGAAGGCTTTGTAGATACCTACTCTCTCTCTTATGTTATATTCATTTATGTATATACACAGTGTCCTCCTAATTAAAATGTAAACCCTTTGAGTTTTAGCAATTTTTGTCTTTTTCTGTGTACCCAGCATTTAGCACAATGTAAACATAACATCTAGTATGTAGTTAAACCAAAACTTATTGTTTGATTGATCAATTGATTGATTGAAACTGATATTTAGATAAATGTATCACTCTCCTCAAGAAGCATCCATTATATATCAAAGGGTGATTACATGAGATCAGTGAAGTGACATATCTAAATTACTCTACAATCCAAAAGGACATATAGACATACCAGTTACATCTGTCACCTAACCCAGAGCTTGAGATATAGAAGTTGTGATTTCGTCTTTCATCCTCCTGATGAGCCAAGAAGTAGGTTTTACAGCACAATTTCTAAGGTGTGTGTGTGTGTCTGTTAGAGAGAGAGACAGAGAGTGTCATACTACAGTCTGATAAGGTCTTTGGACTCCTCAGAATAATGTCTTTAAATATATGCAATTAATTGTGTAAGATTACAAAGTAAATTAAAAATAATGATGATAAAGATGTCTTTTTTCCCAACCCAAGTTCACACCCCTTGCAAAAGCTATTCATGGACCCCTTGAGGGTCTGGGGATCCCAGGTTGAGAACTTCTAATCATGATACTTTAGGAAAGAAGGAGGATAGTTCATGCAGCTTGACTGAGACAGAGAAAACACAGGAGCTCAACGCTGTTACTTGTGTGGAAATGGATAACCACCCAACTTCCCAGGGAACCTCCATTTCTAACGTGTAAAATATGAAGACTGGATTGCCTGGCCTTAATGATCCTTTTCAGCTCTCAATATAAGATTCCGTAATATTGTGAGTTGTCTTTCTTCTGAAAGAATGATGAGCGATCAGATAAAGCATTATCCTATTCCTACCCCTTTTCTCTGTGAGGTAAAAAGGGAGGGATCCAGGACCTCAAGTCAAAGCATTGCCAACAGGGCCTGGGATAAGCCTTGATATATATTTTAATTTTACTCTATTTTCAGGAATATTTGTTTCTCTATTTTTAGAATTGTTGTTAAGACCTATCTTCAATTTTTAGAAGTTATTTTTTTATGGATTCACATATTTGTACTGAGTTACATATTCCCCTGGAAATCTCTTCTCTGGCAAGTTCTCATTAAATATCTCATTCCCTCTCTCTTGAGCAATGCTGCCTCTGTTTATTGAGTGAGGCTCAGCAGCCTATCTATCTGCCACTTGCTAAATATTCCAAGGTTTGCCGCTTGAGATTTGGAACCCGTTGTAAACTTAAGTCCCAGAACAATGTTTCTAGAAAAGCCGAAGCAAACCTTTTGTCACAGATCATTTTGCATGCAATTCAACGTGGTTAATTTGAAAGATGCTTTCTAGAATTTGGAGCTTCAACCAAACAATACCTCTACTAGGCCTGAACCCCAAGGAGATCATAGAAAGAGGAAAAAGTCACACGTGTGTGAAGATATTTATAGCAACTCTCTTTGTGAGGGTAACAAACTGGGATCTAAGAATGTCTGTGTGTGTGGGGGGCAGTGTCCATCAATTGGGAAAGACTGGAAAAATTATAGCGTGTGAGTACAATGGAATGCTATTATGCTATTTGAAATTAGGAGAGATGGTTACAAGGAAATCTGGGAAACATAGTAAAGAGTGATGTAGAGTGAAGTGAGCAAAACTATAAGAACAATATATATTACAATACCTACATTATAAAAATGAAACATTTTGAAAGATTTAAGAATTCTTTTTTTTTTGCAGGGAGGAAGGCAGAGCAATTGGGGTTAAGTGACTTGCCCAAGGTCACATGGCTAATAAGTGTTAAGTGTCTGAGGCTGGATTTGATCTCAGGTCTTCCTGACTCCAGTGCTGGTGCTCTGTGCCACCTAGCCACCCCTAGATTTAAGAATTTTTATCAGTGCAATGATCAGTGCATCTGGAGGGTAAGTGATGAAGAACGCTGCCCACTTCCTGACAGAGAGATGATGGGCTAATAGGCAGAAAGAGACAAACACTTTTGAACAAGGCCGTTGTAGGAATGTAATTTGCTTGGTATGTTTATTTATTTTAAGGTTTTTTCCTTCTCTCCCATTCCCTTCACTTCCCTTCCAATGGCAGGAACTGATAAATATTGTTAGAAAGAAATATTGCTTGTCTTACACTATGATCAATTGTGAAAGACTTAACTTTTTCAGCAACACAATGAACCAAGACAGCTCCAAAGAATTTATGATGAAAAATGTAATTCAAGTTCAGAGAAAGAACTATTGGAATCTAAATGCAGATGAAAATATACTTTAAAAAAACTTTATTTTATTTTTTGTTTTTGGTCTGTGGATTCTGTTGCAGTATGGTTAATAGGGAAATATATTTTGCATAACTGCATATGTATGATCTACATCAAACTGCTTGCTTTCTCAGGGATGGGTTAGGGGAGGGAGGGACACAGGGAAACAATTTTGGAGCTCAAAATTAAAAACAAAAACAAATGTTAAGAATTGTTTTTACACATAATAGGAAAAATAAAGTATAATTTTTTGCATACAAAAGAAATATTGTTTTTCTTAGACAAGGATATTGGAAAAAGGAAACTTTTACTTATGAGAACTTTTTTTCCTTCACAGTAATACCAAAACTATGATTAGAAGTCTAGGGTAATACAAAAGGTTTCGTTATTTTCATTGCTCTCTGAAATATCCATGTCAAAAAAGGAAGTGGGGAGAATAAAAAAAATCTGGTGGGACTTGGTATTTTTTTTCCCATTGAGGTAATGAAAATTGCTGTTAAATATATTGACATGCTACAATGCAGAATAGTTCTGGAATTACAGAAATTCTCAAATGGTGGTAAAATTCTTCAGTGCGATCTTTCTCTAGGCCACATGTCACACATATATGATATATTTATCCATAATAAGAGAAAATCATGGTTCAAAGAGCCAGGGAACTCATTTGATTTAAACTTCATTGAAAATCTATAGGTACAAATCAAGGCTAGACTTAGAAAAAGAAATTGTTCTTCAAAGATATGTTTAATATCCAACTTGTGTGATTTTATGTTGTTTCAGCAAGAGACCATATTGAATACTAAAAATTTGAAAGCATGTAAGTGTAACAAAATTTTTTATATCAACAATTATATTATGTACACTGCTATTTTGTATACACACAAATATATGTGTATACGCATGTGTGTATATGCATGTGTGTGCATATCCTTATGTGGATAAGCTGTTTCATTGATTGATTAATTCCCAAATTTAATGGACTTTTCTCAATACTTATTTTTCTTGACTTCTCTCTAGCATTTGAGATTTTTGATTAACTTCTCTCAATCAATAATGTTTTCAGACTATTTTGAAATTTCTTTTTTCCACACTTTCTGACACTATTTTCTTTTAGACATTTTTTTTTCCTCCTGTTTCTAAACTGCTCCTTCTCAGGTTTCTTTATTGGATCTTCATTACGTTTATACCCCTTAAAGACAGATAAATATAGATATCCTTCAAGGATCTTCCCTGAACTCGTTTCTCTTTTCTTTCTGTAGTAGGGATTCTTAACCTACAGTCTCCATGAATTTGTATTAACTGGATAGAGAAATAGATGATAGATGAATGACTTAGAGAAATACACGCACATACATGTTTAGGTATACGTACATATGTCATATATTCATGTGTGTATGTGTTTTCATTGATCGCTTAATTCCCAAACTTAATGGATTTTTTGTAATACAAATACACATGTGTGTATATGTATATGTGTATGTATATATGATAAATATATCTATAGACATATGTGCATGCATATACACACATACATATATACATATATCTATATATATAGGTCTATATCTTCATATCACTGTAACTCTATCATCTATCTATCTATCTATCTATCTATCTATCTATCTATCTATCTATCTATCTCTGTCTCTGCTGGGGTTGGGGTGTGAGTGCCTCACAGGCTTTACTAAAGGAAGTCATATCACCAAAACAAAACAGTAAAAGGTAAAGGACTTTTTATCTTTATTATCTCTACTAAATATCTCATTAGTCCTTATGAATTAAATTATCATCTCCCCACAAATGTTTCACAATTCTATACATCTAGTACTAGTCTCTCTTACCAGCTCCATTTTCATATCTAACTCCTTAAAGGATTTTTGAAATTGAATATCCCCTAAGCACCTTAAATTCAACATGACCCAAACAGAACACAGTATCCTTCTCCCTAAAACCTTCTGAACTTTTTCTTCCACAGGCCATGATTCAGTCTCTCTTGTTCTATTCTGCAGTCCTTTGCCCAATATATTCAATCTGTGGCCCAGTGTTGTGTTTCTACCTTCATGTCTCTGTTGTATGTCCCCTTGGCTCCACTTATACAGCCCTCACCCTATTTCTAGCCTTTTATCAACTCTCTTGTTGACTACTGAAATATATTTATAATAGGTTTCCCACCTCAAGTCTCTTCCCACTCTAATACAGCCATCAAGTAGCAGCCATAGTGATTTTCTTAAAGGGTACTGAAGTCACTAAGCATTTATTAAGCACCTGATCCAAAACAGGTGCTGTGCTAAGCCTGAGGATAGAAAGGAAGGTATGAAAATCCTTTCTCTCAAGAAGCTCAATCCAACCAGGGAGACAACATATAAGCAACTATGCACAAAGAAGACATCTTCAGGATAAACTGGAAATAATCAACAGAGGCAAGATAGTAGAATTAAGAGGGATTAGCAAAACCTTCTGGTAGAAGGAAATTAGGTGAGCTAGGATCTGGAGATAACAAGGGAGAGAATTCAAGCATAGTGAAAAGGCAGGTACTGAGAGGTGGAGCAGCAAGGAAGCCAGTATCATTGTTCTGGAAAGTAAATGGTGGGGAGTAAGATGTAAGAAGACTGGAAAAGTAAATTTGCAAAACTGGAAAGGACAGCACCATGTTATAAAGAGTTTTGAATGACAAACAGAGGATCTTATAATTGATTCTTGTGACAAAAGGGAGCCACTGCACTTCAATGAATATGGAGGAGGCTGGTATGGTTAGCCCTGCACTTTAGGAAGATTAAATTTACCCTTTGTGTAGAGAATAGACTGGAATCGGGAAGATCAACTGATAGTCTTTTGATAATCCTGGCATGAAGTAATGAGATCAGTCTGGTATCAGGAGAAGAGAAGATCATGAAAGATTCCCATGGCTCCTGTCACCTCCAGGATCTTCTGCTTAGTATTAAAGTCCTTTACTGCCTGGTCCCTTAACACTTTGCCAGGTTTCTCAGCTCTTATTTTTCGTCAGTCAATGTTATTGTTGTTGCCACTGTTGAGTGGTTCAATCATGTCCAACTCTTTGTGACTCTATGACTCACAGCACACTAAGTCCTGTCTTCTACTCTCTCTTGATGCCTCCCCAAGCTCATGTTCTTCACTTCCATGACACTCTCTCTCCATCTCATCCTCTGCTGTCCCTTTCTCCTTTTGTCTTCAGTGCCACCTCCAAATCCTCAGTACCACCCTCCTTGTTATCCCTCTAATGTATAAACCTTTCCCTTATCTCTCTGCTTTTGCCCTGGTTACCACACTTCTCAGCCTTTTACAGTCCTTAGATTCTTCCAAGTCTCATCTCAAATGTCATTGACTTTAGGACTAGGAAGGCCTCCTAAGGTGAGCTTGCTTCTCCTCTATAGCTATCATCTATATATCAGCTCCTTGAGGATAGGCCCTCTGCTTTTTTAAAATTGCTCATTGTTAGTATATAATAATTGTTTAATAAATACTTATTTATTGATGAGCTAAAATGGGAAAATACTCTGAATTTCTCAGGCTATGATATTTAAAAATAAAATATCTTCCATTCTATTTTTGTTAAAGAATATAAAAATATCTAATGTGTAAAATGTTCCCAGAGAATCTTCAAGTAGATAAGAAAAAAATGACCCTTTTTCTTCACCTCATTCTTCACAGTATTTAATGAAGGAAAGTGAGAACTTTCCTGAGGCTGTCTACAGAATAACATTGATTTGTAATTTGGTCTGAATTATACAAGTTGGCTCTCTGTACTGATATGATGATTTAATTGCTAAATCTTTGCTGCTTTCTCTCATATTTGTCCCAGTTAGAGTAACATCCAATTTGTACTTTTTAAATCTTCTGTATCTTGACTTCTATGATATACCTGCAATGGAAGAATGTGAATTGACAAGATTGTAAGCTCCAGTTTGGCTGAATTTTATTCTTCTCTAAGTGGAGGAAATTAGCTTGCACATAGAATGGGTCTGTGTATCCTCTGGCCTTTTGGCCTCTTATGGCAGCCCTCCAAAGAGTTTCGGGCAGCCTGTGAAAAACGTAGAGAAAAAATCCTTTGTATGGAAAGGAAATCCTTGCAGGTTGTGCAGGTTTGACCTAGAACAGTGGTCTACATACACTGTAGGCAACCATTACGTGTCATACATAGGGTTCAAACTCATGTCTCTTGTATTCCAGGGAAATTTTTTTTCCCATTCTGCCATGCTATATACAAAACAATGTTAAATTGACCCTTTGTCAAATTAAGTATGTAGATGAGTGTAATACCATGCATGCGTAGCTTTCCAGAAGAAGGCTATTGTGAACAGCTTTTAAGGTTCTGATCACACAGGATAGTGAACATTCTATTCCGTAACAAATCAAAGCAAAACATTCACAGAAAATCAAGCTACAACATTCACAATATTGCAACTTCTCACAGAAAATCATAATATAGTATTCACAGCAGCTTATCATTAAAATGGCCACATAGTTTCCACCATAGTGGCTACAAAGTTTTCAAAAAAGAACAATCATCTCAAAGTGCAATAGTCAAATTCGTCCACTCATGGAGCATGGTAAGTTAACTCAATCACTTATTCAGCAATCAATGACTAAGTATCATTAATCAGTAAGCACAATCATTAGAAACTACACAGACTCTCTACCCCTAGGTCACTTGTAAATTTACAATTCCTCAGTCAGTATACGGTATCCAAGTAAAGTTTTCTTTCAACTTGACTCAGGCTGGTCTCTCAGATTCCCTGGATACCCCTTCCATGGTCCCAGCTCTTACCTGAGACCACCAAACAGTCACCAGGATTCAAAGGCAGCCAGTTCCCATTTCCTTATCCAGTTCCTTGTCCAGCTCTCCATGTAGGTTCTGCTCTACACTGAAGTTCACAGGATCCAGTCCATCTCAAATCCTTCACAATTTCTGTTCCTGGGAATTCAAGACTCAACCAAGCCACAAACAAAGTCTTATCATCCCGGTCATGCTTCCTAAGTCTTCTGCAGCTCATTCAAAATATCAGAATCACCTTATCTGGCATGGGGGGAGAGGGTGGTCCTGGGCTCCTGGCCTCCTGGGTTCATGGGCTCCTGTTCAGAAGAAGCTCCACCAACATAAGTTCTCAGGAAATTCTGATTTTCTCTTTCTTCTCATTTCTCTTCTGTAGCAACTCTGCCTCCAGATGCTGGTTCCAAGAAATTCTGACTGTCTCTTCTTGAGGCTTTTCCTTATATACACACACAGCATTAGCTTCCTTTTTCAGCCAACCCCTTCCTGTTAAGTCAGTAACAGGCAGCAGGAGGTCATACTTTCTGTTTCCCCAACAGAGGCTTGATCAGTTATTAAGTGATAAGTACCTTCTACCTTTGCTTAACTTGAAACAAGATGCTAAGTGCCTGCTTACTTGCCAATACAAAAAGGAGTTTTCAGATTCAAATTATATTACCATTACAATGAGCATAGGCTATTGATATAGACAGCAGAACTAGAGCCAATTATAGCCATTTCAAGGTGATAAATTTTTGGTCAATATAAGGGATAGCTTCCCAATAAATAGAAATCTTAAAAAATGGAATGGATTGCTTCAGGATATATTGGGGTTAGGAGAAGCAATTATTAAGGGCCTACCATATGCCAGCTATTATTCTAAGATTTTGCAAATATTATCTCCTTTGGTCTTCAACAACCCTATAAATACTATTATTATTCCATTTTACCATTGAGGAAACCTTATAAATAGAGGGTACTTTAATGTGATTAACTAGAGGCTGAATAACCACTTGTTGGGAAAGTTAGGGGGAACGGATGTTTCAGGTAATAGATAGACTGGAAGACTTCTATGGCTTGTTTCTACTCTATGACTAGAAAGACCCATCATCATTCCCAGTTGCAAAGAGAAGGAATTACTAGAGATAAAACATTTTATGACATCTACCATTATAATTATAAAGTAAGGTTGAAGAACAATTATTGTTGTTGTTCATTCTCTATTTTTGAAGAGACATGTTATCACAGGGTGATGTCTTGACTTGTGATTAATTGGATTTAAGTTAGTTGCACAAAGTCATCATTTTCACTCTCTTTAAGTCAGCAAAGCCTGCTGGCAAGACAAAAGTCAGGATGACTGATGATGGCCTGGGATGTATTGAAAGATCTTGTTATCTTTGACGTCTGTCCAAGTTCTAAGCGCTCTACAATGCCCACTTCAGCTGCCTTTATGACCACTGGGACAAATTGTTCTTATTCACCTATTCCACTTGGAGAAGCCTTCATATACTTGGGGTAGACATCCCCCTAACTCACTCATGGACATGAGGCATGTTGGTTACCCTAAACCTGATTTAACCTTTCTGCCGAGACAGTCTTACCATAGCATGGCCACATGCGAGTTACAGTTTCTTGGAGCCACAAGAGAGAGTTGAGTGCTAGGTGAACACCAAATATGGATGAACAGGATTGAAACAGGCTCAGAATGCTCTCACACAATAAATCCAAGTTCTTCCTGAACCCTTCATATACTCCATTGTGGTTGTGAAATGAAATCAAAGGATATAATCAGAGAGTAATATGAGAAGGAAGCAGATCTATAGTGTAGAATAATGGATAACTGATCAATGGCCTACATCTTCATCCTCTGCTGTCCAGGCACTCTCCAAAACTGTTATAATGTTTTTTGGGCATCCTTTTCAGATTTAGGAGAAGTTATACATAACATTTGAAAGTGTTTTGATTTGTATTTTTAGTGGGACATTCATAAAATCATAGATTCATTGCGTTATCAAATATAATTAGAGTGATATTCCCAGAATGTTACTGATGAAGAGCCTTAAGAGCTCACCTAGCACAAATGTTGGGGAAATAAGTCTAATCTGGGACTCGTTACAGCTTCCCCCACTGTTTACATATAGCCCAAGTTTATGAACGTGCCTAGTACTTGAACCCAAGGGATAAAGACATAATCCAAATCCAGGTAGGCTTAAGTCAATTTCCCTTTTGCATGCCTTCTCTGGTATATAGTCGCTATATAACAATAACTTCCTAGTACCATGAAAAGATGATTTCATTCACCCAAAGAAAAGTCACTTCTTGTGTAGCAGCCTCACAGTGTTGGTCTTTCCAGGATTGGGGAGCTTCCAATGATAAGCAGAGCAGTGTAGAACAAATGCTCCTGTTTAGGGCCATTTTGAGAAGACTAAGTTCTCTATAGCTTTGTGTATCATTAAATAAACAAACAAAACACAAGTATATTATATGTGTTGAATCATAGGAATCCTTTGCACCTAAAAGGTGAACCAAGATACCCACCCCATATATATTTTAGCTCTCATAAATTAGTCATTAAATAAAGAACAAGTAGACTTAAATATTTACTTTTCAATTGACACAATTTTCTCCTTTTGGGAATTAAAAAGCCAAAGAATCGTGTTCACTAGTTCTCTGAGGACATCTCATTGATTTCATTTTATGAAGGATACATACAATATGGATGTCTTAGTTTGTAATGGTTTAGTAATAATGTGAAAAATGGAAACATTACTAGGAAACATTTGAAATACAAACAATATGAATGGTATATGCTGGATTTTAGTGTTCTCTGTTGTGGGAAACTCTCCTTTAAATCAAAGAAAGATGAAAATCCAGGGAGACTTGATTATCCTCACATAATATGGTAGATCTTAAGAACGTGTGTCAAGCTATTATTCACCCAGCTTTTCCTTGCAAAGCAGATGAGCACCTCTCTTCATCAAATGGAAAGAGAATGTCAAAAGCACATAAGGTCAGTATTAGAAAAAAAAAAGAAATTTAGCCAACATATATAAAGTCTCTCTGCTTGGCAATGGCAAAATATACGACCCTGTGATATAGAAAGAAAATCTGCTTGTTTGTCTCAGAGCTTATATTTATATGGGCACAGTTCCACTCTAACACTGTTCTTTGAGCTCATTCAAGATCTCAAGTAGGAATAAATGTCACCCAGGGCTGAAATATTATAAAAATAATTCCATGTTTATTTATAAATATGACAAGCCAGGAACTTGAATAGATTCTCCAAAGAATTGTTAGAGGTAGAGTCACTTCTACTGGAAGATTTTCCCAACCATTGAAATGTTTGCTATAGTTAGAAATTTCTCTAGTCAGATATGAAATGGCAATTTTAATGAAGGCAGCATAGCACAATGAGGAGGGTAGTAGGCTCATATTGGGAAGACCTAGGTCTTCCTATATTAGGAATACATTATTCTAGCTGTGAGACTATTGAAAATATGGGTGATTTCCCTTTATCTTAGTTTCCTGATGGTCATTGTGGAATATAAACAAGAAAATATATGCAATGCACCTTTCAAATCTTAAAGCATTTTGCATTTTGGTTATCATAATTAATAGAAAGTAAACATGGCTTAGTTGATAGAGAACCAGCCCAGAAGCCAGAAAATCCTGGGTTCAACTCTTCCTTCTGTCATATATTGGCCGTCTGGTCCTAGGCAAATTTCTAATCTTAATAGTGCCCTCAAGTAACTTCAAAGAGTTATGTTGCAAAAGAGGTGTTAGTCTGCACTGGTGGAGAAAGTTCTCTAAAGCAGTGAAATCATAGGACCAGTTTCTATCCCTATTTTTATTGTGTCATTGAAAATCTTCTGTTTGGGATTTTAAAAAAAGTTATCGGATTTAGTTCCTAAAAATCTTTCACTTTTTTTTTAACCAGACCTGTGGCTTCAATGCCCTACAACATTTTCTCCCTCAAGAAATTCAAAGATTTTATTTGCTCAGGAAGGAAGGAAAAGAAGCATTTATTAAATTTTTTTTAACAAGGCACTACCTAGGTGATTTATAAATATTACCTCAGTTAATCCTTACAACAGAAATAGGTATTTTTTTTCATTTTACAGATGAAGAAACTGAGGAAGATAGCTTAAGTCAATGCATCAGTGTGTATGTGTATATATACATACATTTGTATATATACATGTATATACAAATAATTTATTAAACATGTATACATACATGCATGCATATATTCATAAATGTGTGTATATGGAATTATAAATTTTAAACTAATTTTCTTATGTGTTCGGGTAAGCAGTAGTACTTTTTTCTCAGTATTTTTGTTAGTGATTCTCTAACCCATTTTACTGAATGTAACCTAATGAAAATAAACTAGAAAAATCTCACACAGTAACACTCAAACATAACTAGGACTGTTATAAAGAATTGTGAAAGTAAAATCCTGTCTCTTTTTTTTGTGTTAATATATCTTTTGTCTATTGTGTGATTGCTCTTTTTACCAGCTTCATAAAGATTAGAATCAAATGATAGTGATTTGGCAAATAAATATATAGTTTGATGATTGGGAGTCCGGCAAAGAATTAAGTCTGAAATGATTGTCTAGGGACTCATTTAATCTTAAGGTGTCATAAGTCTATTGAGAACAAAAGTAAAATGCTAAGAACTGGGAGAAAAAAAGGAGAAAAAATGAGTAAACAATTTATGGGTTGCTTTTAGCATTTTATTTTCTAGCTCTATTGACAATGGATAAACAGTGGCAACACTGACTAATGTCTGCAGCAGAAACAAGGAATAACAATTAGCAAAGTCATACACATTTCCATTTATATGTAGCACAGTGTCTAGTACTGCTATATTATGCTTCCCACGTGCATTGACAAGTCAAGTCCCCAAAGCTTAGCAGCTATATTTCCTCTCAAATGTGTAGGGGTA
>CM053601.1:172680608-172696345 GCA_028646575.1 Pseudocheirus occidentalis | reverse complement strand
GATCATTGTCACAATATGTCCACTATGAAGATGTCCTGTATAATCACACATCCATAGCCTGTATTGAATTGGTTATCCTTCCAGCGGGGGTTGGTGACAAGGGAGGAACCAAAAGAATCTAGAATCTAAAGCTCTGCAATACCTGCAACTAGGAATCAAGATATACAGGGGCTGGGGTAGGGAGACTCTCCCTCCCCTTCCAGAAATTAGAGAGCAGACCAGGGGAGGGGCTTTACATTGTGATTGCTGTTTTGGGGATGGGGTAGCTGAAAGACGGGGAGAAAATTTGTAACTCAAAAATCTCATGAAAATGAACGATGTAAACAAGAAAATAAATAAAATTTATTACATTAAAAAAGGAGCATAACAACAGCAGCAACAGCAACATCTAACATTCACATAATGCTTTAAGTTTGCAAATATTATCTCTTTTCATCCTTATGACAACCCTGAGAGCTAAATCCTATTAACTCCCCATTTTCCATATAAGGAAACTGAGCCTGAGAGAAGACAAGTGAAATGCCCAGGATCACACAACTAGTAGCAATCAATAGAAAATCAGTAAGAATTACTGAAAATAATTATTATAAGAAAGGCTGTCAAAAGACAGTTAAAACAATACAATTGACTGAGTCGAGAATTTATCCAACCATTCTGCAAAGTTATTTGGGATGATGCTAAGAAAGTCCCTGAAATGTCACTGTCCTTTGACCTAGAGATCCCCTACTAGGAATATGTCCCAAGAAAGTAAAATAAAAGAACGAAAGGAACCATATATACCAGATCATTTGGAGTTGATGATTGGAAGAAATGTAGTATCTATCAATTTGGAAATGGATCGACAAATTTTAATATTCAAATTTAATGGAAAATGATTGTGGTCTAAGAAAAGAATGAAATATATAATTATATATATATATGCATATGTATGTATGTATGTATGTGTATGTATATATATGTGTGTGTGTGTGCATGTATGCATATATTTATAACTTCTAGAGAATTAACTAAAAAGGAGAAGTATGAAGAGATTTGAATGTCCTGATATAAAGTAAGCAGAACCAAGAAAACAATATCTATCTATATCTAAACTTCTATCTATATCTATAGATATAGATAAAAAAAATGGGAACATATGAACATATTGTAACCACAATGACCTAGCTTGGTCCCAGAGAAGAGTTGAGGAAATTCATCGTCCTTTAAATAAAGGCTTATGGGTATAGAATATCGCATGTGCTTTCAGATACCCACTTTATTAGTTTGGCTTTACTGTTTATTTTTTACTCTATGAATTATCTATACAAAGCACAGATTACTATACCTCTTTAAAGGCATAGCAATGCACATGAAGAAAAGTACATTACAAAAAATATACATAAAAGGAACTAAATGCAACAACAAAAAAATAAAAAGACATCCATTTAAAAACATTTGGTATAAGCATAATGATAAGCATAATGCACAGATTCAGTAGTCTTGTAAATTTACCTCTTATGAGACACCTTCAATCTCCCATTACCTAGGATAATTGAATAATTACTAAATCAAAGTATAGTGGAACTACTGAAGGGATATGAATTTTTACGACTCAGAGAGTTCACATATCCAGGAGCTAACAAAAAAAAGCAGACATTCTGTGCATGAAAATTATCATGGAAACCCCAAATGGGGCTTGTCATGGTCATAGAGTAAAATGAAAAGGGAACTTTTGTAAAATGTGATCAAATGAAAAGAGTAGATTTTCTTTGGAAGATTGGAGAGGTAATAAAGACACTGTCTTCTCTATTCTTATCTTTTTTTTTCTTTTTATAACTTCTAATTGACAGGTGAGTGGCCAAAGCTTTTAGTTACTGCTCCCAAATAAAAGCGAGTTTTATTATACCTAAGTTAATACTGGGTTTATGCTAAAACTGGTTTCTTGAGGTTTACACTGAAAGGAATTCTAATGACAGGCAGTATGTGATCTCTGTGTGTGTGTGTGTGTGTGTGAGTGAGTGTGTGTGTGTGAGTCAGTGTGTGTGTGTGTGTGTGTGTGTGTGTGGTTTCTTAGAAGAAAATGTCACAGTGAGGTGTTAAGAATTATAAACCTAAAAGCAATGATATATTGATTGACTTTAGTAGATATTTCTACTATATTTCAAATACTTTATTCCAAGGATTCTCCCTGCAAAGAAGTTTAAGAAAATAAAAGTTTTTAAAAAGATTGGGTTTTAAGTCTAAAACCTAGGGTTTGGGTCCTAGTTATGTTCCTTATAAGCAGTATGACCTTAGGCATGTCTCAGTACCTCTGGGTGTCATCTGTTTAAAAAAAATAGCAGAAGAGATAATAAGAAGGTTGTATAACCTATTTCTTGAATTTATATTTATAAAGAAAGTGATTTGGAAAATAAAAAATGGTATACAAATATGAGTAGCATATAGTTTTTTTTCCCGAATATCAATAATGATGTCTGCAGTTCCACATAAGAATTCAAGGTAATAAATGCATATTTGGTAGAACTACCTTTATATCACTCCATAGATAATAAATGTGTAATAAATAGAACCATGGAAGCCCATAGACAAATTCAGAAAATACAGAAGGTACCGACCATACAAAAATTCCCCTGAATCATTTTTTAATCCCATAGATACCTTCGAAGCCCTTTATAATCAAACCCTATATTCCAAATTTTTACTGTGCTGGTAAAGGGGATAAGATCAGATATGTTGCTCCTGGATTTTATGGCTCTGTTCACTAAAAAATGCCATTACATAAATGTCAACTATGATGATGTTGATATCGTGATAGTGATGGTGATAATATGTTGGACACTGGAGACCACCCTTTGGTGTCAAACGGTCACTCCTTCTGTCTCCTCAGGGACATTGCATTCTTTTGCTTATTATTAAGAGTAAAACATAACATCAAGAAGCCATTTTCAACAAAAAAGTTTATAGAAAAGAGAAATCAGCTTGCAGACCATAAATCTTTTCCTTAAGAAAGGGTCTAATATGAAAGGAGCTTTTTGTTTGTTTGTTTTCTAAGAGTAAAAGCACATTCTATATACACAAATGATTTAAAAATAATTGAGACAAACAATTGAAGTTTTATTTCCAAAGAATAGCAAGTAATCTGTAAATATCTTAATGTTAGTTGGCCCATCTGTGATCTGAGATTATGCTAAAGTAAGAAAAATGTCCCCAAACTATCATTAATATGATAGGAGTGATAAAACTCAGAAAACAACCATAATCTACCACATAGAGACTGCTCTTGTAAAGTGTGGTGGATGCAATATTCCTCAAATAATTTAAACAGAAGCAGTTTCCCTGGTTTGGAGATTTTATACTTAATTTTAGCTATTGTTTCTAAAATACTGTTGTTTCTGTAGCTATGAAATAAAGGGTTTTTTCAAGAAATAGAATTTATTTTGTATTAAAATCTCAATATAGTTGTTTATACCATTTGTGATATATTGATGGTTATA
Organism: Pseudocheirus occidentalis; assembly: GCA_028646575.1. Taxonomy (NCBI): domain Eukaryota; kingdom Metazoa; phylum Chordata; class Mammalia; order Diprotodontia; family Pseudocheiridae; genus Pseudocheirus; species Pseudocheirus occidentalis. The sequence goes on along the minus strand of CM053601.1, from coordinate 172,692,872 downwards.
TTAATGTGGTGATATTATTGTCAAAATGTCAAATTCAGGAACTAAAATATGACCTTATAATTCCTTTTAAACTGTACTAAGAATGGTGAGGATTAGGAGGAATGTACAAATAAAAATAACAATTAATATTTGATTTTCTGTCTTAAGACTTTCCTCTTAACAACTCCAATTTATGATGGTACAAGTTATTGCCATTTGCGGACAAGAAAGCTAAAGCATTGGAAGGTTGCATGATACAACTCTGATCACATGTTAGTATGCCTTAAGACCAAATAACAGAAATTTGTGTGAGGCAAAAGGCATGATGAGGTAGAAACAGGAGGCATTACATTTCAAGCAGGTCAAACCACTGCCACCCTCTCAGTCATCAAGAAATGACTTTCAGTACATAAGCTCTAAAAATTGCAGTTCCCCACAGACGACTGACCCTTTTTCCAGCTCCCATAGCCATCACTGAGGGGAAAAACTCCTGTGGAGAAGGGGTTCATCTTCATTTTCTACCAACAGTAATCACTGATAGATTGACACCTAGAGTAGAATAAGGTAAAGGGTCCCTAGGCAACAAAGAGCTCTGTCCCTCAGTTCCTTGCAACCATCATCCATGGCAAAATACAACTTTGTGTGATAAACCAATCATTCCCAGCACCTATGAACCAAGAGAGACAAGGCAACTTATCTGAAGCAGAAAGGCACTCGTACAGTGAAACAGGAATAGGCAAGTGCCTAGATCTGCCACAATATCAATTATCATTATCCCTCAGACTACAGTAGGGATATCTCTGAGCCCCAAAGTCCTTGAAATAGAAGTGCCTCCTGTCCCTCTGGCCATCCTCCCAGCCTAAGCCTGCTCTCTCCCCTCCCCCCAGGTTTGACTCAAAAAACATGTTCTCTACAGCTGTGATCCATCAACTATTTCTACACATAGGAGAGCACCACATTCAGTAGTTACCAAAGGCTTACTGAGAAGCTTCTCTACTCCAAAGTCCATGACACTGTCAAATAATTCAACACCACAAATGAATACGGTCTTATCAGATCAAATGATATTGAAGAAGACACATTACCATTTACTTTGCCACCATATCCTATGGGACCTTAATACTTTTCCATCTGACTTGATGATAAAAGCTCTTTTATGCATGTGCTTTCTCTCCTACTATAATGTGAGTGCCTGGAGAACAGGGAACATTTCCTGGCTTCATTCGGTATCCACAGCGCTCACTACAAAGATTTTCATATGAGATATTAATAAATACTTTTTTCACATTTTCCACTCATTCATTGATACATGGAATTTTAATTTTGAAAGGAACAGTCAGGTAGCACAGGATAACTGTTGTCAGATATTTGAAAGACTCTCAAGTGGAAAGGGCACAGGTTGGTTCTATTTGACAACAGAGGAACAAATGAAGGGGAATGAGTAGGAATTCCAAGAGGGAAATTTAGTTTTAGATAGGGATATGAGTAGGTTATAAAACATAACAAGTAGAAACAAGTAGAATGATGTCAGCAAAGAAAGATATAATAGAAATTAATCTGGAATAGTCACACGGCAACTGAGAATGTGACCATCAGTGGATAACTCATGTACTCCACTGGTATCGTTGTAATGCATAAAAAAGCAAGAAAAGACAGTCAACTTGTTGCTGTCAGAAATAAACCTGGACAAGATTCTCATGTGATGAGTAGGCAGTGGATAAGCTATGATCTTCATTCTTAAGAAGGCAGAGTGTCACAATGGAATTCTAGTGTCAAATGATGGGGGGTCAAATCCTGACTCTACCATTGGCTACCTTTATGACCCTTGGTAAGTCACTTAACTTCCTTAGGCCTTGGGTTCCTTACCTGCAAAATGAAGCAAGAGGATTATATGGTTTTTTAGGTCCCTTCCAGTGGGAATGATCCTATGACCTACATTGATGGCGATCACAAACATATTTGAACCTTTGAGAAGGGGAATGGACAGTAACTTTCCTAAAAGTTAGAACTATCTACAAATGTGATGTGCTTCCTCGGGAGGGGTTGGGTACCTTCTTATTGGAAAATGACAAGGGAAATTTGAATGGCAATTTATGGAGCATATTGTAGAAAGAATATAATTTCAGGTATGAGTTGGATAAGATGACCATCATCATGCTTTCAAACTCTGAGATTTGGAGAATATATAAAGGTAAAAAGACTTGAAACCCTCCTATGATTATTTATTCCAGACATCATCTAAGGGGGCCAAAAAAATTGAACCAATCACATTTCTTCTAGGATGCTGCCCCTTAGGAACCAACCGTCTTTATTATAAAATAGGCCATTGGGTGCTAAGCTGACCTGCGCAGAAAAAGATTTAGAGCCAACTTAGACAATACTCAAAGTGGTACGGCTGCCAGCCTATCTCCGTGCCTATTCCAAGCTACATAACTCAGGTACTGAAGAAGGCCTCCCTCTTCCTTCCAATACTAAAACTAGTTTACCACCTGCGTCTCCCCACATATCTGTAAATAATAGATTGCCCCAATTATGCTTGAGTTCTGTTGCTCTGCATTAAAAACCAAATGCAGCAGTAGGGAAGATTTATGGCTACATGCCTCCTTTTGAATTCTAAGTCTGATAAGCAGAGAAGTATGAATTATTAAACTGAATTGTTGCTTCACAGAAAGGCTGGTAATCAAGATTTGCTTGCCTGAAACAAGGGACCTGTTAACTAATTTTAAATAACTGTCATCTGCCTAAGAGAATGCTGCATGTAAAGGTCAACTTCATAATGAAAACCTGACTTCGAGGAAAAGGGATACTGCTCCTTGGGTTGTATAATTCATACAAAAGCGACAGGAACAGATTGGGTGAAATAGTATCTGGCATCACCAATTGAAGTTAAATGCTTCTGTTCAGTTACGAAGGACTTTAAAGGAACATTAAACAGTGGTAGATGCAATCCAAAAAGTTTTGATGTTGAATTATAAGTTGGACTTGAATCATACATGAAATAGAATAAATTGAAATTTAGAAAAATACTGAAACATTTCAACATCTTAAACTTCCAAATAACATTGCTACAAACTAAGATTTTTCCCTTTTCCTGAATGTTCCTAAAGCTTTTGAGGAAAATGAAAAATGAATCAATTTTAGTAGATAGGAATGGTGAGTAGAGAATCAATGACTGATTGCCAGTTTTGAAACATCTTGAGTTTTGAATGGTATCATCTTGTAACAACTGGATGATGAGAAAATCCCTTTCATTTTCCTTTTCATTGTAGGTGAGTTATATGATACCTTTATTCTAGCCAAATTTACCTAGTGTGTTCATTCACTAGATCAAATATATAATAAGTTTCAAGTCTTAAGAAAGCTTTCATTCAATCTTCAATTTTATATAGATAGACATAGAAATAGAAAAATATATAGAGAGATACATACAGATATATAGAGGCAGAGATATAGAGACAGAAACAGCGATAGAGATATATAGATATGGATATAGAGACAGACATAGATTTAAATAGATAGGAATGCATATATGTATATACACAAATATGTAGTCTATTATCACATATATTTATATGTAAATTGTGAGTCTGTTGTCATAAATACACTATATATATTTTTTAAGAGAGAGGGAAAGAGAGAGAGAAAGAGAGAGAGAGAGAGAGAGAGAGAGAGATCTTCTACTATGTGATAGATAGAAAGTTCTAGGGTTACAAAGATAAAAAAAAAACTATCCCTGTCTTGAAAGGTCTAACAATTCAAGTGTTGCAAAATGTAAGTATGGAGATAGGAATACAGTCAAAAGTAAATAAGTACAAGATAATTTGAGAAGAAAAGAATAATAAAAATTGGGAGATAAGGAAAGACTTCCATTTATAGATGGACCGTAAGACAAGCTTAATAGTAAGTTACAGATTCCAAGAGAACATTTCTCCCTGTTTTCTGTTGACAGAGAACATTTTGTATAAGGCCCTTTTAGAATGAGCTTAGTTTATTTTTTTCTTTTTTGTTTCTATGTTTACATTTTTCATAACCAGTACCTAGCAGAGTGTCATAGTCGGTACTTAAAGAACGCTTTTTGACTGGATGGGAAAAGGCAGCCTCATACCAAATCAGAGTAAGTAAGTATGCTTTCAGTTAGAGAGAGAAATAGAGACAGAGAGACAGACAGACAGACAGACTGCTTTGGAAGTTTATGAATTCATTCACAACCTAACCCATTACATCTGTGGATACTCATTTGCCTCAGTTTAGGAAAAAATAAATAAATAAACTGAAGAACTATAAGAAGTAAAGGCACCATGTGTTTACAGACGCAGGGTGTCCTGGTAAGGAGCTATCTGGTGAGACATCTGCAGGAATTGTCCTTGCCTCTCCTTAAACCTCAGGGACATAGCTTGTTCTTTGAGCATAGCAGGAATTAAATTCCCATTAAAATGGGGCTGATGCAAATGCTCCTTGTTCCTTTTATATTCTGATCCAGTTATGGCTTCATCATAAGGCAGCCAGAAAACTCTTTATCGCCACATAGCACTAGCCCCTCCATCATTCATGGTATGAAAAATGGTTCAGCCAACTTCTACATATTTGCCTGGCAATAGGTAGAAAATGTTGGACATGCTCTATATAACCTGTCAGGAAGGATCTGTCAGTACATGCTCTAAGAACTGGATCTTCACTGATTATTCTCCCATTACATAGGTAAAGAACTTTGGAAATAAGCATTCCTCTTGTAAGTACCAGTTACCCTCCTTTGCACAAGATTATGAATCATTTCCAAGTTCCGATTATTACATCATATAGCTAGAGCTAGAATTGAATCTAGCCTTCTGTTTAAAAACCTTTTGCTGTTTACTTTTTTCTGAGGTCAGAACATCCTCAAGAAACCATCAGAGCTATCATAAAGAAGCAAAGGTATTTCACATCCTGTTGTGACATATTCCCATAGGACACAATGGATTCAGTATCTTTTGCATTTACCATACTGATGTTATCCAAATTGCACAAATTGTAGTCACTGAATAATGAAATTTCCGAGTTGGGAGGGACCTTAGGGGCAACCAGTGCCTGAAAAAGAATATGCTCTACAATATTCCAGAGAAACTGACATTTAGTTTCTGCTAGAAATCCAATAAGAACTAAGAATCTAATGACTCTTGTATCAGACTATTCTACTTTTAGAGCATTCCAATTGCTATGACTTTCTCCCCTCATATAAAGACCAAATTTGTTTCTTTGTAGTTCACTGTGTAGTTCTGACCTCTCTGCAGAGGCAGGATAAATCATGTTTCTCTTTCATATGGAAACAACTACAAAATCTGAAGGTAGCTGATGTGTCTTACCCCACCCTGACACTAAGATTGCTCTTCTTCAAGATAATATTTCCAGAGTCTTACATCTCAGTCTGGACCAGCAAAGGGCTGCTTGCAGAAGGACTCCTGGCCATGCTTTTGTTGTCTGGGCCTTGGACGAGGGATCTGCACCCTACGTGGCCTAGTCAAGCTCTGCACCATAGTGAAGCTAGGGAAGGCTGCTAAAAATCAATATGGACCAAAGAAAATGGCCCCTCTCCCAAAGAAAGTAGAAGACAATGAAAATGAGGACATATCAGAAGAAGAAGAAGAGGAAAAAGGAAATGGCCAAACAGAAGTCCCCTAAAACTAAGAAAAAGAAACTGGTCCCTGAATCTCTAAATTTCAGTCTCTTTGTTGGTAATATGACCTTCAACAGACTTGCTTCTGAGCTCAAAATGGGGATCATGGATTTCTTTGCAAACAATGACCTTACCATTTTGGACATTGATGACACCAGAAAGTTTGGCTACATGGAATTTGAATCTGCTGAAGACTTGGAAAAGGTTCCAGAACTCAGTGTCTCCAAAGTAATTGATTCTGAAATTAAACTGGAAAAGACAAAAGAGAACAAGAAAGACTGAGATGCAAGGATGCTCTTCATCAAGAATTTGCCTCATAAAGTAACTCAAATGGAGCTCAAGGAAGTTTCTGAAGATGCTATTAAGTTCATACTGGTCTGGACCAAGGATGCAACTCCTAAAGGAATTACCTACACTGAGTTTAAGACCAAAGCATATGTCAACAAGGCTTAAGGAAGAGAAGCAGGGCACTGAGATTGATAGCTGAGCATTCATTCTGTACTACACAGGGGAGAAGAGCCAAGGACAAGGAAATGTTAAAGGGAAGAATAATTCCTGGGGTGGGAGCAACAGCAAGCTTTCAGACTCCAAGACCTTGGTGCTGAACAACCTGGACTATAGCACCACCAAGGAGAGCCTGCATCAAGTGTTTGAAAAGGCCGTGTCCATCAACTTGCCCCAGAACAACCAAGTCTGACCTAAAGGGTATGCATTCATTGAATTTGCCTCTGCTTAAGATGTCAGAGAAGCTTTGAATTCTTGTGACTACATAGAGACTGGAGGAAGAGCCATTCATCTGGACTGAAGAAGCATTGAAAGATTCGTTTCAAGCTTCTTTGGGGACCAGGATAGTCACAAAGTTCAAACCTTCAAAAGGGTTGGATTTGGTGGACTTCAACTCAGAGGAAAATGCCAAAGCACAAAAAAGGACAAGGAGCATGGAATCAATGCCAAAGAGGTCTTGGATCAATGGAAACAAAGTAACCCTGGACTGGGCCAAGCCAAGTGGATATGGAGGCCCAAGGGATGGCCATGGGGGTGGTGGCTGGGGATGCTTTGGGGACCAAGGAGGCAATAAAGGCCAAGGAAGTTTGGGGGTCAGGGTGGTTTCCAAGGAGGAGGAGGAGGTGACAATAAGCCACAAGGAAAAAAAATTGATTAGATGTCCCCTTCTCTTTTCCCCTGCCATGTGAAGGAACTCTGGGAGTTTTATCCTGTCATCTAATCACTGACTAGACCTTCTGAGGGTATTGCAATAGATCAGTGGTTCTCAACCTTCCTAAAGCCATGACCCTTTAATATTAATATGTGGGCATATCTGCATGTGGGCAGACCCTCCTGGAGACAGATAGAGGAGCAATGTCTTAGTTCTTAAGACTGTTGGAAATACGTGTTTTCCAATGGTCTTAGGCAACCCCTGTGATCCCTGTGAAAGGGTTGTTTGACCCCCCAAAAAGGTTGTGATCAACAGGTTGAGAAACACTGCAATAGAGGGACAGCGCATGGGCATCTTGGATGAACCTACATGACATTTTGAGGGAGAGCATGTGACAGTTTTGAATGTGCTAGTATTTGGCTTTTTGCAGAGGTGGGTGGTAGCTGGTGGAGGTCACCTTTTTCTCTATGAGTTGTCATAACTGTAGTGTGGTTTTTTGGTTTGTTTGTTTCATTATTATCACCTTTTTTTGGATGTAAAGGAAAGGCAAATGTTTTCCCATGGTTCCTTTTTTTTTGTCAGAAATGTCATTTATTACAGAGGTCAGAAGAGTGTTCACCAAGGACAGTCACCGTGGGGGAGGGGGCAGATCAGGGCTCCAACACTGATTGGAGGAGAAAGATTCAAGGCTGAGGGAAATCAGGGAGGGGGTGCCCGCGCATGCCCCAGTCCCATCTAATGCCTCCGGATAGAGGGGCCCCCTGCCTGCCAAGCCTCACTCCTGCTTCCAGTTTTAGGAGGAGGCTGGGGAGAGTGTGTAGTGTGACTGGGTCAGGTTAGGGCTGAGGCTGGGGAGGAGGGGGAGGAAGTGTCCCCCCCTTTCACATGCACTCACAATACTGATCTCCTGGAGGGTGAGAGGAGGTGGGCATCCTCCTCCCCCCCCCAGTTATAGGAGGAAGGGGTTAGTGTTTGGGGGTGGGGGTCCTGGAGGCATCATGGGAGGCAGGCCAGGCCGCCCACCCAGAGGTGAGATGAAAGTCGGTGGAGCCCCAGGACCAGAGGGCACAGGGCTGAGACATAGCTGGTTCAGAGTCAGCGTGGCTGGAGGTGGAGGCTGGAAAGGGTTGGTGAGGGATGGGCCAGTGGTTGTGCCAGGGGCTCCAGTTGGCAGGAAGGGGTTATCCTGGGGGAGCAGGCCCTGGCCGAGTCACCAAAGAGTCCATGTCCACGAGAGCAGCATTGGGTCCCAGGAAAGATTCTGGTGTCTTCCGCATTAGGGGCGTAGGAGCCGGTGGCACTGTTGGTGGGGGGCTCCCCACAGCCTCTGCCAGGGAGCCCCCAACCCCGCTGAGGTCAAATGCCCCAAGGTTCCATGCAGGGACCTCTCCAGCCAGAAGCTCCAGCTCCCCTGTACTGCTACCCGAGGTGGGCAGTGCTGTCCGAAGGCAGTTGAAGTATGAGAATTCATCTGGCTCTGCATCAAAGCCCCCAGTAACTGGTGTGCCATTGGTGCTGGGCTTGGCTGGGGAGTCTCCCTAGGGATCTGAGAAGGCTGGCGCCAGTGCCCACGGGTCAGCGGTGGCGGATGAGCCGCTGACTGCGGCGCCACCTGGGCCATCAGCGCCCCCCAGGGGTCTAGGGTCCCCCCCTTCTCCAGCAGGGGGAGCAGCCCCCCCCCCCAGGGATCAGCTGCAGGGCCAGGGGATGGGGCAGGTGTCCAGGGATCCCCAGAGGCAGGAGTGGGAGCTGGACCCCCCCAGGGGTCAGCTGAGGGTGGGACAGGGGGTGCTGGGGGGCCCCTCCAGGGGTAAGAGGGTGGGACAGCTGCAAGGACAGGGCTGCCCCAGGGATCAGAGCAGGGTGGGGGGGACGGGGGCCGTGAAGACATCAGCCAGATCCACGAGAGATGACTGGTCAGCCTCTTCCTTGCTCGTGGCCAGGGCCAGCTGCAGCTGCAGCTCTTCCTCTCCGCTGCTCTGGGGCCAGGCCTGCTCCGCCTCCAGGGGCGCCCCGGACTCCACGGCTGCCGAGGACGCTGTGGTCGTCTGCGCCAGCTTCTCCTTGGTCTTGAGGGCGTGGGCACGCTCCTCCCGCAGGCGGTCCTCGTCCTGCAGTAGGGCCACCAGCTGCTTGGCCTTCTCTCGCACGTTGACGCCCTGGTCCTTGCCGTCCCTGTCCACGTACTGGAAGTCCTGGAGGGTCTGCACGGCGTATATGTTCTCCTTGCATGCTCTCCGAGCCGGTCTTGATCAGGTACTCCATTAGCGTCATGGCTTTGTAGACGTGCCTCCAGTTCTTGCCGTGGTCGTTGAGCCGCTTCCAGATCATGCTCATGATCTCGGAGAAGGCGACCACGTTGTAGGTGAGGTCAGTGATCTCGGACATGAGGGAGCTCGAGGGCCCCCACGGGTCGTTGCTGGTGGCCTTGCGCACTTTGATCTCAGCCTCCGAGTAGTTGTGAACGATGTTATTCATCTGCCGGGGCAGCGAGGAAGTCAACATGATGGCAGCCGGGCCCCCCAGGCCGCGGACAGGGGGGCCAGGGAAGGGGGCGCGTCCACTTCACGGGAGCCGGTCACTGCATCCCGGGAATCCTCGGTCTCCGGCTCCCGGGAGGGGGTGGAGGGGGGGCGCCGCCGAGCGCAGAGAAAGCGGCCGGGAAGAGCACCCATGGTTCCTTCTTTAGCTGCCTTTCTTAGAGCACATTAAAAGGGTCTAAGCTGAAAAAAAAATACTAATTCCCAATTCCTCATATGGTATAAACTCAGTCCCTTTTATCATTCCTGTAAAATTACCTTTGAACACTCTATAACTTGTCAATATCCTTCCTAAAATATTATGTCAAAAGCTGAATATAGACTTCCAGCTGTGGTTAGTGTCAGGAGGACACAAAACAACAGGTCTGTCATTTACTTATTCCTGGAAGGTATCCCTCCTATTAAATTCATATATAATAAAAGATTTTGTAGATACAATATAACTCTGAAGACTGATTTTGCAATTGGATTCCATAAAAATCCCTTGATCATTTTTTTAGACAAGTTTTTCAATCAGTTAATCAACTATCATTCCTTCAGTGTCTTCCCTGGTGGAAAAATGGATTAACATTCATTTCTAACCCTGCAACTTTCTAGGTTTTATTCCCAGTCAGAGGAATTTCTTTGAGCCAAACTGTAGTGTATTGATAGAACACTGGATTTGGAGTCACAAAGACCTCAATTCAAATCCCCCACAGACTAGGTCTATGTGACCTTTGACATGTCACACAAAAAATCTGCCTCAGTTTCCTAATCTGTAAAATGAGAAGGCTGAACTCAATGTCTTATAAGGTGCCTTCCACATCTAAATGTATAATTCTGTGATGCTATTTGCCAGGATGCAAGGAGAAACAGGAAAATGACCCTAGCAGTCAAAAAAAACTTAAGTTCTATCAATAGGAAGAAAGATTGCTTCTAAATTCAAGTCATAATATTCCTCAGACCAGATGCCTTAAATGAAACGTGAATTCCCAAACCCTGGATTTCATGAATATTTTCTCTCTGAGTAATCTAGAAATGCAGGAAATGCAGGCAAATGAGTGTACCTTGGCAATCAACAACATAAATAAACATCTTTAACAAAAGTTTAGTGGTAATTTACAACATTCTCATTTCATTAAGTGATCATATATCACTTAAACACACTTCTCTTCCATGCAGGCACTGCTTCAAACTTTTTTTTCCCCCCTTCTCTTTCTTTTAATTTTTTTTTCTTTAATTCTAAGGAGGGGTTTGCATGAATCAGTAATTACAAAGCATTGCTCAGCTTCTCTGCTTACTTTCATCTTGCAATGAGATTAATAGTCATCCTTGGGAAACCAGCTGCTTTCTATTTATCAAAAGGAGGATGGTGGCTGGCAGCTATTCTGGAGCAATGAGGTAAGATCATGTGCATACACTAGCTGTTTCCTGGGGACTTGCAGAAGGAGGAAAAATAAGCCATATCTTGATTTGATGTGGATTTCCATATGACCATTAATAAACAAACAAGTAGTGATAGGTAATAATCCTATAGTGTCTATAATGTTACTACCATCACTTGATCAATCAACAAATATTTATTAAGTGCCTCCTATGTGCCAGACACTGTTCTAAGAATTAGAGTTACAAAAAACAAAACAAACAGTCCTTACCCTTGAGGAGCTTACAATCAAATCAAGTAGACAAAATGTAAACACATTTATGCAAAACATCTATATACAGAACAAATAAGAAATGATAGAGAGAAGGAACTGGAATTAAGGATAGTTGAGGAGGACTTCCTGTAGCACTTGGGATTATAGTTGAGACTTAAAAGAAGCCAGCAATTGGAGTGGGGAAAAGAAAGTGTTCCAGGATTGGAGGAAAGTTGGAAAAAAAATCCCAGAGCCAAGAGATCGGATGTTTTATTCACAGAATAACCAGGAGACCAATGTCATTGAACTGAAGAGCATGCCATTGGGGAGAAAGGTGTAAACAGACTGGAGAGGCAGGAGAAGGCTAGGTTATTCAGGGTTTTCAATGCCAAACAAAACATTTTGCATTAGATTCTGGAGGCAAAAATGAGCCATTGAAGTTCAGTGTGTGTGTGTGTGTGTGTGTGTGTGTGTGTGTGTGTGTGTGTGTGTGTGTGTGTGTGTGTGTGTGTGTGTGTGTGTGTGTAAGAGAGAGACATGGTAGAAAAATCATTTTAGTACCTGAATGGAGGATAGCTTGAATTGGGGAGAGGCAAGGCAAACAAGCCCACCAGAAGGCTATTACCATAGTTGAGGTGATCTAGAAATTAAAAAACTTTGGTCATAGACATTAACTTTGCTCTCTTACCAATTACATATACGTGTGTATGCATATGTATATGTATATATATATATAGTGTGTGTGTATGTATTAGTGTGTGTATATATATGTGGGTGTGTATGTGGGGGGGTGTTATATGTGTGTATGTATGTATATGAGTCTTTGTATATACATGCGTGTATATATGGGGGTGTGTATTATATGTGCGCATGTATGCATATGAGTATTCGTATATGTGTGTATATATATGGGTGTGTGTATGTATATGAATATTTGTACATATGTGTATATATATGTGGAGGGGTGTGTTATATGTGTGTATGTATGTACATGAGTATTTGTATATACGTGTGTATCAATAATGAGATATTCACAACACCCATGATGGTTATGAATATGTTGGTGTAGTTGTGGATCACAAAATATAGCAAACTCTCCACATGGAAGGCAGAACCAAGGTCTTTATTCAGAAACCATAACACTGAGTCCCAAAACCAGAAGGACAAGTCCCAAAACCAGAAAGCCAAAGTCAGTATAATGGTCACAAAGTTGATATATATAGTTAATGCAGTGGACACCCACATTCCCAAGCCTTCACAAATAGAACAGGATCCCTCAAGCAGGGATCCCTCTCAGACTCACGACAGTTTCTCAGCCTGGTC
>CM053601.1:172658953-172680108 GCA_028646575.1 Pseudocheirus occidentalis | reverse complement strand
GTAGTGCTTTCTGTCTTGTGGAGAGTTTTGGAGCTTGAAAATCTGTTTAGCGTCCCATTTTATGAGTTTTTTAGTGTGTTTGTGTGGGAGCTGCAGTGCTTTGCTGCTTCTATGCCGCCATCTTGGCTCCGCCCCCTAGCAGCCCATATTTTCGATGCTATATACTACATTTTACAAATTCTTCAAAAACAATTTAGTATTTACTATTTGGAGTACTGTCATCATAATGGTTTCATAACTCAGGGCATAACTAGAACTTGTCCTAGTGTAGGGTTTCTGGTCACTGAATGAATCCTTAATGCTTTGTGTTAGAGATATGATTATAAAGGGTACATGAGACATGGCCACCAAATAGCCATTGTGAGAAGTCTATGATTACTAGAATAAGAATTCATAAGAAAACAAAGACATAGACCTACTGCTGGAAGTAGGAGATTAGATCACGTTCGGAATGCTACCCCCAGAGGCTTGCTCAGTCCAGGGAGTGAATGACCAGCAGGTTCCCTGGGCAGACAGATGTGGAAGAATGTTTAGGCTTTCCAGTGAAGAGGACAGAAGACTCTTGAATACAGGTTATCCTCCTTTCCCGTAACGATGGGAAAGCAGAAACCAAGTGCTTTAATGTTTGTCTGTCATGACCAGAATCCTGTTGAAGCCTGATTCCTTAACTTTCTGTGTTTTCTTCTTGGCACTTCATGGTATTCCACAAATATAGGCCAATTGGCTAGAGTCCTTTGAGATAGGCAAAAACACTTGTCCAAGGCCAAATCCTCTTGTAAATGATGGGATCAGCCGGAACAACCTGGTAGGATAAAAAGACAACCTTTTCTTCCCACCCCAGACCCACGGACCCAAGCAAGGTCACCAGTAACCAAGTTCCATGTGGTGGACCCTGAGAAGGGAGAGGAGCAATGGGGGCTGCCCCCATGCGGAAGGCCCAACTTAGCTCTCACTGGTCCTCTGCGGCAAAATCAAGGAGGCTTATGCCCAAGGTGGCTCGAAGCTAATGTAGCAAATATAGGTCCATGGGGGCTGACTATGAAGGGCTGTACAGATTTTTCTTAACAGTGTAAAGCCATTATGAAAACTGATCATGTACTAAGGTATAAAAAATAACCAATAAATGTAATAAAAGGCAAAATAATAAACATATTTTTTATAAGTCATAAGGTAAAACACATACATACGCAAAAGATACAGTTTAAATAAGGAGTAAGTAATGGTATCCACAATGTCAAAGAACAAATTATAGAAACATGGTAAAGAAATTGATAGGGGAGTTAGGTGGCACAGTGGTTGGGAGAGCTGAGCCTTGATTCAGGAAGACTCACCTTGATGAGTTAATATCCAACCTCAGACACTTATTAGCTATATGACTTGCCCAGAGGCAACTCAGGTGTTCTGACAAGTCAAGGATTTTTCCAGGACTTGTGGCTGTGCCACTTACCAGTCATGTGACTCTGAGTTAAATTTGCCATGTGAACTTCCATTTCCTCATCTGTATAATGGGATGGATAATACCTGTACCATTTACTTCAGTGGCTATATGGAGCAAATGTCCTAAAATACAGGAATAACTTTATAACACATTAAAAAGTTTCAGATGTTAAACTGTATTTCCTAGTGATATGATAAAATCCTTATCTAGCCCTCCCTTCTCTCAGTGGCATCACTATGAACATCTTATCTTTATTTAAAATTCCCTATGTTTGTAAAATGATGTCTTCTTTGCAGATCTTTCTGAGAGGCACCATGGTATTGTCAAAGGGCCTCAGAGACAGAAAACTTGAGTTGCCTCTGGGCAAGGCAACACCACACTATGAGACTCAGTTTCCTAATTTAGAAAACACAGGAGAGAAGGCGATAGAAAATTTACTATCAATTTCTATCAAGTCATTTTGAAGAAAATGGTAAACTTTCAAGTGCAATATCAATTCAAGATTCCAGAAAGCACAAATACCAGACTTACATGGGAAAATATGTTCTAACAATTAACAAAGGAGTCAGAACAAAGAAATACTATGTTAGATGACCATGAAGTAGTATTATATTAGCTTTATCATGGTAGTATTACATGGATTTTGATTGATAGAGTAATATTATATAATGTATTATATATAATATGTGCATTATATTATATATAATATACTAAATATATATTATATGGTCGTATAATATATAGTAGTATTATATTGATTTTGATGAATAGAGGAAAAGAAGAGAAAAAAATATTCAATTGTAATTATATTCAATAAGCCAGAAACCTGAAAATTATACCCTGTTCAACTGGAAAGAACAGCTGAGAGCTATTGAAGGCATACATCTTATCATTTCCTTCTAGATAAGTCTTCCATCTACATAGATGATGGGTAAAATAATAGAGCATATGGCTTGGCATCAGGAACAAATCAATAAATATGGATAATATTATTAGTTCCATTTTACAAAGAATGTAATAGAAATAAAGAGACACAAAGTGACTTGTCAAAGGACATAGAGTTAATTGGTAGCACATCTTAGATTAAATCCCAAGTATCTTGATTCCTACATCAGTAGTCTCTTCATTATACTAATTTCACCACAAATTGCAAGGCAAGGTAGTTTCAGAGAAATAGAACTGATACTAATCCTACTTAAAAAAAACAGTTGGCACAGTGAATAGAGTACTGTGCTTGAGAATTAGGAAAGCCTGGGTTCAAACCCTGCCTCAGACACCTACTATGTGACCCTAGACAATTCACCTTTTATCTGTCTTTATCCCCAGTGTATAGACAAGTTCTTCTTCCCAGGGAGGTTATGAAGATAAAATAATATTAGTAAAGCACTTTGGAAACCATAAAATACTATATAAATTCTACCTAACATAAGGAATATTGTACATCATGCTTCAAGGTGTCAGGGAGAAAGGGATAGGAGTAAAAGATTTTACAGTACCCAGAGGGTTTAGCACTGTGGATTCCAAAATAAGGAAAAGGAACCTAGTATAAAATGAAGCTCAAGATGGGACCAGGAAAAGAGTTTGGGGGTGTAGTGTGTGACCAGTGAGAAAAGATGGACAACCAGATGGAAAATTTCCCTTACAAGCCAAATTACTGTCTTTCTTTTTACATATGTGTATGTGTACATTTGCATGTAGATGGGTGCTACCTACTGGGTCAGTAATATTTTTTTAACAGGGGAAAAAAAGGAGAAAAATGAAAGAAAGGAAAAGAAAAAGAAAAGGAGGGGGGCTATTCAATGACAAAATTGCTTCAAGGACACACTTTGCAGTATATATTTCCACAAGAGAGAAGAAGATGGAATCCAGGCTCCCTTTATCTAATTTAAACACCTGGAATCCTTGAAAGACCACAGCCACTTAAACTGGAGAGAGCCCCTTAGCTAAACAAACATGTGATAGTCTTTGTTAAAAACAAAGACCTGTTGCTTCAAGAAGAAAATCACAGAGAAGGAGAAAAATCACAGACTTTGGGAACTATCCCTAAATTCTAGCGTGATTGGGAGGATAAATGCATTAGTTTAGCAATGGCTTTCCTAGAAAAATGCTAGATTGGGATTTTGATACCAGCCATTTTGATTTAAATAGGCCACATTTTCTGATTTAGAGAAATAATTAAAATGCAAAGGTCTTGTTAACTTAAATATTTTATCTTTGAAATGTCTTTTTCCCTTCATAGATTATCCGTAAGTTTTCAACGTGGGCTCTCCTCCCCTTCTATAGGCAGATAAGTGGTACTATACGTTAAATACTGGAACTGTAGTTAACAAGAGCAAAATTCACATCTGGCCTTGATCACTTATGAGCTATATAACTCTGGACATGTCACTTCCCCAATCTCAGCTTCATTTTCTTTATCTGTAAAATGAACATAATAAGAGTACCTATCTCAAAGGGTCATTGTGAACATCAAAGGAAATAATTGGAAAGCTGAAACAGATAAATAGATTTATAGAGAGACAGACACACACACACAAAGAGAGAGAGAGAGAGGGATAGACAGACAGACAGACAGACAGATAGATAGATAGATAGATAGATAGATAGATAGATAGATAGATAGATAGATAGATGTTATCAAATATGATCAAGGGTATATTTGCAACATTGCTGCCATGACTTTGTGGCTTCAGACTTCCAGGGCTTTTTTTCAACATTCAAAGACCTGAATCTGTCCATAGAGTGTATTGTCTATTCAACAGCTGTCAAATTTGTATATGGCTCCAACTACTTGTTCAGTCATTTTTCAGCTGTGTCCTTCTATCCATGACCTCATTTGGGGTTTTCTTGGCAGAGATCCTAGGAGTGATTTGCCATTTCCTTCTCCAACTTGCTTTATGAAGGAGGAAACTGAGGCAAAAAGGGTTAAGTGACTTGGCCCAGGTGACAAAGCTACAGACTGTCTGAGGCCAGATATGAACTCGGTAAGATGAGTCTTCCTGACTTCATACCTGGCACTCTATCACTGAGCAACCTGACTGCCCTGATAGGTTTAAAATATTTAAGTAGTGAACTGAGGTGGCAAATATCATGACTTGTCATATTTTTCATTAAAAAGTTTATTTTGATTTGAAACATTATTTCATGGTAGCCCTCATGATAAATACAAACAAATGGACTGAAATAATAACATGATTATTAATAACAACAATGATAATAACTAGCATTTATAAACCACTTACTCTGTGCCAGGAACTGTACTTGGCACTTCATAATTATTTGTATCTCATTTGAACTCTCACTGAGATGCATTTTATACTTTCACATATCATCGAGGATCAAGCTGAGGGGAATTTGGTATGAATAATGTCTTCCAAAGAATACACGCACACACACATATGCGTTTTTTGTGTATATATACATATGTATATTTCAGTATCATAATGGTCACAGAGATAGACAGTGAAAATTATGCTTTAAAAGGGTTCAAAGGTAGAAGAACAATAAAAAGGAGGAGGAGGAGGAGAAGAAGAAAGAGGAAAAAGAAGGGGAGGGAGAGAAGGAGGAGGAAGAGGAAGAAGAAGAAAAGGAAGAGGAGGAGGAGATGATCATGATGATGATGGTGGTGGTGGTGATGATGATGATGATGATGGTTATGATAGAAGGAGGTTTATTTCACAAAATTAAGAACATTTAAAACCAAAAAATGGATAGAGACGACTACAAAAAGCAAAACAGACAATTTCAGTCACATAACATTAAAAGTACCTTTGTACCCACAAAATAAATGCAGCTAAAAGGAAAAGATGAACTATCAATTGGGAATAAATTAGTGTCAGATGCTCTAATAAAAATCTGAAACGCAAATTAGAGGAAAATGACAGAGGATAGAGTACTGGACCTGGAGTCAGGAAGACTCATCTTTATGAGTTCAGTCCTGGCCTCAAATATTACCTGTGTGACTTTGGGCAAGTCACTTACCCCTTTTTGCCTCAGTTTCCTCATCTGGAAGAAAGGAAATGGAGAAGGAGATGACAGGAGAAGGAAATTACAAACTGCTCCATATAATCACCCATGTGATCATGGGCTATTTCTTAGCACTTAGTCTTTTTTTTTTCCTGTTGGCATAAGTATGGTGCTAAGATCTACCACTGTTTTGAGGTCAGCCAGGAACAGCCTTGTGAGTAAACTTTCCTAATAAAGCTATATATTCCTCACACTGGCAGGGACTACTCCTTTCTTCAGTATCTTATTGCCTTTTCATTATGGTGGGTCCATTACTCTACCTCAGTGGTTCTCAACCTTCCTAATGCCACCACCCTTCAATACTCATATGTGGGCGTATCTGTATATGGGCAGACCGGCCTGGAGATGGATAGAGGAGTGGTGTCTTGATTCCTAAGACCATCAGAAATATATGTTTTCCAAAGGTTTTAGATGAAATGACCCTTCTCTCTCCATATAGTATCTTTCCCCTCTAATGATACCTGCTAACCTGGTATTATCTAAAATATAAATTAAATAATAGTGCCCTAAACAACTTGTAACTTTTACAAAGAACTGGGGCAAGAGAGATTCTCAGAAATTGCTTTTAGAAATCCTGTCTTGCCCTGGAGCATTTTCCCAAAACAAAGGGTTTTGAATAGTTATTTTAATCTAGTTTCAAGACAATCCCACAGCACAGATTGGTATGCAGGAGATTGAAATTTCGGTTGGTTCCATGCCCCTGTTTTTCAATCTGATGGCCAGAAGAAAAACGTTAATATTTTAGTAACTGGTTTTCTGATGTGGAAACAGGGAATGCCAAAGCCATTATATAAGGTTGCATTTTTAATCAATAGTTTGTAAAGGGAGCAAGGAGGGAATATTATTCTCATCTCCACACTATAATATCTAATGGGTGGGGGGAGGTGGAGAGGAAAGGACCAATATGTTGAAATCATTCTTTCTTTGTTAATATACTGTCTATCAAATTGATTATATAAGGGAATTAACTGTTTATTGAAAGGCAAATCTGCATTTCAGAAGACAATATGTTTTTTTAGATTATTAGAAAAAATAAACAAAAGACATGGTAGTAGCTTACTTAAAGACACAGTTAATAAGGAAAGGTTCATGGAAATATCAAGTCATAAAGCTTCATGATATAATGCCAATAATAAGCAATTATAGGGTACTAAGATTTGACAAGCTCATTTTATATTATCTCATTTGATTCTAACAACCCTATCAGCATTATTTGACAGATCAGGAGACTCAGATTTAGTAAGGTTGAGTGACTTACCAAGGGTCACATAGCTAGTATGTGTTTAATAAAGGATTGAAACTCAATTCTCCTCTACAAGTCCAGCATTCTATGAACTGGGTCACCTAGTTATATTATCATTTAACCAATTAATTGTCTTTAAATCACATTATAGGGTAGGGTAGACCTAACCAAATAAGACAGGGTAGGGTTCATCTTGCAGCTAGTTCTATCCATTTTTAATTCCATTGACAAGGGTGATGGTGTTGGTGGTGGGAAGCTTTCAACTATTTCCCAAATCACACTCTATAAATTAGGCTTGTGAGTAAGACTAAATATTAACTATCTTTATATTTAGGGATGACCTAAATATTTCATCCACTACAACAACAAAGTTAGAATTGTCATAACATTTAAGACTTTGGTTAAACTAGAGGACACTGCCATCTGTTCCATGTTGATTATTGTTCCTCATAACTGAAACTAGGCATGGGTGACCAGAAATGTTACCAAGGACCCAAAATTTAGAGGGCACAAAAATTAAACACACACAAACTTTCTGTGGCTTAGAAAAAATTGAGTTTTCACCCAGCTAGCCAGAATAAATATTTAAAATGGGAACCTATAGCAATTAATTCAACTTCCAACTCAACTGAATTTGGCTTAAGTGCTTCTTACATTCATTTTGTATCATGAAGTACAAATTAAATTTGAGTGCACCTTTTGCGGCACTCATCCAGCACTGGCACAGCAGCTAGTGACCTCTCTATTATTTACTCAGAAATGCAGAAATGATCTCCCAGGATTTAAGATACTTACTTTGAGCTAATCTCAAATTTTCTTGTTATATGGAAAAATTATTCAAAAATTGACTCAGGCCCAAATCATTTCTCCTTCATGGGCATCCAAGTTGTTCCTGTGTGTTTTTGTTTGTTTTGTTGTTTTTGTTTGTTTTTGTTGTTCCCTCTTGCTTTTGGTTTTGTTTGGAAGGAGAGAATTTATGGGGATTGAAATGAGCCCCCCAGGGTTCAGGTAATTGTGATGTTTAATATTATTACAACATTGATTACCAAATAAGAAGGAATTTAAAGGAACCAGTGGTGTTGCTAGTATAACAGGGAGAGTGAGTTTTCCATGAGGAACCTTCATTTTGATTGTCTCTAGCAAGTCTTGATGAGGTTAAGTCATGTGTGTGTGTGTGTGTGTGTGTGTGTGTGTGTGTGTGTATACATAGCTTTAGAGGTAGAAGTTCAGCTCAGGGAGGAGAAATGACTTGTCCAAAGTCACATTAGTAATAATTGTTTGAGATAGTATTTGAACCTGAGATCCTTTGAAACCAGGTACAGTCTTCTCTTTCTACTATCCCAAACTATAGCATAATCTATGAAGGCACAAAGGTGCATAGGATGCATACTTCGTTGTAAACTAGTGCATTTTATCCTATTTGTAATTGTCATTCTACTCTCCTCCCTACTTTTGAGTACTTCAAAAGATACCTCAGAAGTTACTCTCCCATTATACTTTTGTCTGTCTCCTTTCTCAAAAGTATGTCTGGATCTGGAATCCAAGACTGGGTTTAAATCTTGTATCTGTCAATTGCCAGTTTTGTGTCCTTGGGTAACTCTCAGGCATAGTTCCTCATATACAAAATTAGTGGGGGTACAGAAGGAACTGGGGAAGACATTGTACCAGAGTTTTTTACTATTACAAAACCTATGTAGCTATGATCTTTCAACCCCCAATGATGGAAGGATGTTGGGCCTGGACAATCTTAGAAATGGCATGGACCAGGTGGAAAGGTAACATTTTGAGGAAGAGGTAGAAATAAAAAAAAAAGATCCTGCCATTTCTTAATGTAACATATTTTATAGATTTAGAATCAGAAACGTTTTAAGGTCAGTTATTCAATGTCTTTTACTATATAGGTGAGGAAAATGAGACCCAGAGCAGTTTAATTACATGCTCAGGGTCAAACAGATCATTATTGGATTTGAACCCATTTTTTTGACTCTTCAGTTATTACTCTTTCCAGTATTCTTTGTTGCATGCTAGTTTACCAACCTACAGTTAACCAACCCCAAATACGTTGGAAACTGACTAGTTGTATTGAGGAAGCAATTTGTAGGTTCCCAAGGTTCTATCTCAAGTATCTGTCCTTTTGGAACCAGAGTCATCACCAGAGCTAAACATCATAGGAACCAATGGAACTAGAGAATGAATTTCTCAGTCTTTAGCCGATACTCATTAAAGTCTATCACTGGGATGACTGGAGAATCCTGTGCTGTTGGCACTGCAGAATATCTTGTGTAGTAAGAAAAAGAAAGCATTTCATTTTTCAACCCAGATCAAGCAGGAAACAAGAATGTGTCTGGAGAGTTCATTTGAGTCTCTTTTGGTTCTTTCCTAAACAATCAGCATCCAGTTGGGCACAAGTCACAGTGTATGCTGCCAAACCACCTGGCTCTGGGATGCTCTCTTAGCTTGCAAACTAATTATGGATAGTCCTTAATGGTTGTTGGTGAATGATAACATGAAGAGGCAGAAAATGAAGTGTAGGATTATCCGTTAAGCAATTCAGAACATTTGAGGGACCTCAACACACTGGATGTCACACATTTGAGTAATAAGAAGGCAAATATTGACTTTGCTTTTTTGTTGTTTTCACTAGAAAAATAACATAACTAAAATCAGTTCAGTGGATGATTTTGTATTCTGTGAAGTGCTTTTGTATATGTTTAAAACATCCATTTGTCCTTTTGAAAATAATATTCTTTCTGGGTGGTGCAGGAAGTCAGGAAGAGTCAGAAAGACCCGAGTTCAAATCTAGCCACAGAAACTTTCTCGCTGTGTAACACTGAGCAAGTCACTTACCTTTTTTTCCTTTTTTGCCACAGTTTCCCTATCTGTAAAATAGGTACAATAATATCATCTACCTTCCAGATTGTTGTGAGGATCAAATGAGTTAGTAATCCAACTTGCACAATCTGCAGCCTACCAAAGGATTTCAGGTGACCCGATGAAAATGTAGAGGAAAACAGTTGATCACTCAAAATCCTTTGGTGTACCTTTGGTTCACTTATGGCCCACAAGCCACAGTTGTGTGGGCCTCCTAAATAATTGTAAAGTGCTTAGCACAGTTCCTGGCACATTGTAAATGCTATAGAAATAGTTGTTTTGGTGTTATTATTAACTTTTATCATTAATTCTCAGATCAAAATAACTCCTAGCAGGTACTAAAGAATATTTAATCTTTGTTGGTTGGGTTTCAGAATCCAAACTAAACTTCTATTGAGCATTTACTGTATGAATGGCACAGTATGAGAAGCTTGAGATAAAGATAACATTAAAATAAGTCCTTGCTCTTGAGGGGCTTAGGAAACGAAAGGTCCCTCAACCTCTATTACAAAGGTGGTGAATGAAGTACACAAATATTATTCTGATATTGTTGAATTCCTAGTATTGGAAGTATTCAAGCAAAAACTGAATGGGTACCTTTTTAGAGAAGGGATTTCTTTACAGGGCAGGAGAGCGGAATATGGAGGTTAGGTGGTGGTGTAAAACAAGTGGTAGAGTATTGAACTGAGTAATGGATCTACACTAGGAAATCTTGGCTTCCAATAATAACATGGTTGTTTGTATAACCTGAAGGCTTATTCAACTTTTCTGGTCTCTTCCTCTTCAAAATAAAGAGCAGACGATCACTAAGTGTCTTCCAGTACTAAAGTAATATCAGTCCCAAATCAAGTCAACCAGCATTTATTAAAACCCTACCATGTTCTAGGCAGTATGCTTAGCACAAAGTCCCTTTTATTTCAATTCAATATAATTAAACTAGCATTTATAAATGGCCTAATCTGTATCATTCATTGTTCAAAAACAATCAGGTTAAAAAACAATGAACCTGTCTTTGACTTCAAGGAGCTTGTACATTTACACTAGGAGTCTATTTATACTGTGCTTAATAATATAATTAAACCAACAAAGAAAAAGAAAAGCAGAGTCTTGATACTAGGAAGAGTAATATTTATTTTTTCTCAAAGTATTTTATTTGATCAAACATCTGGTTTTGCCATTTTTTCTCGTTGAGGTGACTGATTTCCTTTGTTTTGTTCCTTTATTTTTGATTAAGTAAAACACCCAAGGTCATCATGGCTACAATAAACAAGTCAAGTGCCTAATAAAAACCAGAAAAACATATTAAGAAGAAACAATATGAAAATTACCATCAAAAGAAACCTTCAGGTACAGCGGGATGAGAGAAATAATGGGAAAATACCTTGGACCTCAGGGTGTAAGATCTCATTCTGGAGAGATGCCTCTCCCCAAACAACAACATCATCATCATCATCATCATCATCATCATCATCATCATCATCATCATCGACAACAATATTGTCAACAGCCCTGTACCCACTATGAGGAACTTGAAGAAACTAGAGCATCATTTGCTTTAAGAGGCTTAAAGAAGAACAGGGTTTAGGATGGCAAACCGTCAAGTGAATGGTTCTCCCCTACGCATATCTCAAGGAAGGAGGAGGCTTGCTGCCATTTTTTAACCTCCCAATTAAACTTATTCTTGCTTACTGGGTGTTAAGCTGGGATGCTTCTATTTTCTGAAGGACTACATGTGTCAAATGCCCTTGAAGTTCTGATGCCCTGAAGAAAAGTCACACTTCTCCTACCCTAGTTATGCCTCTCCCTCCTGTATCCCCCAAAGAACTAAAACAAAAAAATATCTTCCAGGTAGAGTTGGTCTTGCAGAATCTGTTTCTTTCATTGTATTATCAGTATCAAGACCATTATTCCCATTGCTTAGAACAGACTTTGCCAAGTGACTTTTTACATGGGGTCATATAACGGAGAGTTTGAAGGCCCCTCAAGAATCATCTAGTCTGACTGAACCTTTCATTATACAAATGAGGAAACTGAGGTTCACAGAATTTAAGTGACTTCTCCAAACTCACACACATAAACCTGGCAGGGGTAAAGACCAACTAGGAATTGTCCGTACTGTATGCATTGACAGCATAATGATCTGTGGAGTCATTTTAGTGACTACAAAGTCAGTTTTGCCTCCTGATCCTCCTAGCTTCTTGTCAATGGAGAAACAATGGTTTTTTGATATTGGAGAAACCTTAGAGTTCAACTCTCCCAACCCCTTCCTTTTACAGAAAAAGAGCCTGAGGTCCAGAGAGGCCATGTATTGCCCAAACTCACCCAAGTGGCAGGCACAGTATCTAACCTCATACTTCCAGAATTCTAACTTTACCACAGCATCTCTTTTTTAGAGAACTCCCATGGTATGCCAGCTTAGCCCTAGAATCTCATGTTCATGCATGAGACACAATCATCAGAGTTTTATGTTCATATATGAAGACACAATTAGGTTTATATATATGTGCATATGTAAACATATGTGTGCATATATAATACAAATATATGTAAATATGTTATTTTAAGAATTCTCTTTTTTCCCCTCAAAACAAGGTAAATATAACCATAGACTGAAAACTGCAATCATCATAATAATGACTAATCATGACTGACAATTTGAGTGCTGTTGTAGTGAAATACATCTGTGTCAACAGGCTCCCTGCAGTGGAATTTCTGTTGCTGAAAGGGAATGCCCTCATTTGCATCCCCTGCAGGCAAAGGATCCTGGGGACTGGTAGCAGATCTTTGCTGCAGGCTCAGCAGCATCTTAGCAGGGGCTTCCACACAAATATCTTACTGGGTTCAAGGAAGTTAATGCATTGATAGTGGGCTTCATAAACAAGGATGATTTTTGTTATCACACAAGTTCAACTGCCTCTGGGTTGAAACAGGACAGCTGTTTAATAGCCTAGCACAGCACTAGGCAATAGAGAAGAGCAGGAAAGTGAACAACAGCCTGACTCACCAAATGTGTTCGTTTGTAGCCACACAAATATCAGAATTATGCAGATAAGTTGGATGCAGTAGTGGGGACCCAAGAATTGAATGGTAAAGGAAACAACTGATTTGCAAAGAAATCATAAATGATGACATTAATAATGTCATCATCACTGAAGCACATCTCTTTTTGGAAAACATGGAGATAATCACCACACTTTGGCCCAAAATCATATATTTGGATGTTTTGCTACCTTTAAAATAATATATTTTGTTTTGACATTAGAGGCTATTTCCAATGAATAACTGCCCTCACACACACACACACACACACACACACACACACACACACATCCTCATAAGCCCAATTAAAATTCAAAGAACATTTTTAAGTGCTTACTATATGCAAGGACATTTACTAAACATGAGGGTTGTAAAGACAGTACAAAAGTCTATTTTGGGAATGTGAAATATACATGTAGCACATGGTTCTGGGGCTCTGCAAATGTTCATTTTGACAATCACATTCAGTAACTAGGGCTTGACTATTATTCCTTTAGAGTTCTAGAGGATACCTCCCCTCTCCCTTAGAGGTTTGGTGTTTTTATTTGTTTTTAATGTTAGTACATCAAGTCCTCATGCTGTGTGCCCCCTAACAAATCACTAATTATTATCTCCCTGAAAACCGATTGACTTTACAAAATTTTAACAAGGATCAAAATATAAAAATCTCTCTAATGCTAGCAAACCTCTGCCTCTATATACTCATTCCTCTTGGTGAGAGAATAGACTCATATTTAAGGTAATGATTACAAATTATTCCTCATGACCAAATTCACTTCTAGTTAACATAGCCATTGGTTGAGTTGCTTTCTTGTTCACATCATAATGTCTTGCTGGCTGGGTCAAGGGGGATGGCTGCTCAAGGCACTAAGCTGCTGAAGCTAATAGTGGACTCTGCTGTGAATTCTAAGTGATTTGGCCCTAATCACTCTTCCTTTTCTGCTAGGCATTCACCTAGGATCAATGGGAAAAAAACCCATTAGGAGGGTGGAAGCAAGCACAGGGCTAGTAGGTATTTGTGGAGATTGAAGCTGGATGGAGATAAGACACCTTGCTCAGATAGCAATCTACAATCACTTCTGCTATTGCAACCACACCTTTCCCCCACCCCTGCCAGGTTTTTTGAAACCAGCTAAGTGGCTTTCAAATACTATGCCATAAACCAAAATGAAAGACTTGGAGGATCTTTGAAGATCTTTGAAGATCCTCCAAGAAAGAAAAAACTTTCTAAGCTGGGAAAGCTTAGAAGGGAGAATGGGGGACAGGAAAGAAGGAAACACAGAAGGCCAACAAGCTTCCATCATGTATTTTAAGTTGGAGGATCGGAAGGAAGGAAACAAATACTCATCAAATACCTACCATGTGTCATATGCCATACTAAGTGCTTTATAAGCACCATCTAATTTGGCCTTCACAAAAACACTGAGAAGTTCAGACTATTAATATTCCTATTTTATAGATGAGAAAACTGAAGCAGATTCAGAAAATTGAGTTCAGTGACTAGCTCATAAGGCTAATAATTATCTTAGGTAGGAATTGAAATCAGCTGTTCCCCATTACAGATCACAAAGCTCTGTCCACTGCTGGATATATATGGGTGCTTTTAGTTATCCATCAGAGCAAAATGTATGGGCTCAGAGATGGGGCCCTCATTGGTAGTATGCCTTATTGTACAGACCTCTCCATATATAAACAAATAAAATAAAGTATATAAAATTATACAAATTACATTAACAAAAATTGTTTTTCTTTTAAAAGAATATTGTGCTCTCTTGTTTTCGCATCATCTTCACTTCCAAATATATCCCTCCCTCAACTCCTCCTCAGAAAACCATCCTTTATGAACAAGTGCTCATTAATTGTTCACAGAAAGCTGGACCTATTATTTCATGGTAGAGGAAACAATTCATATCTACAGATCAAAGTAAAGTCTTAGAGAATTTTCTGAATCACTGAAAGGCTGAGAGATTTGCCCAAGATCCCATAGCCAGTGTTCATCAAATCCAGAAAATGAATCTAGTTCTTCCTAATTCCCTACTCAATATACTATAATCACTCAATTTTGAAAATAGAGACAGGGCAGTAAATCCAAAAGTGGAGAGATAATTCAATGCATGTAGAAACAGACTACATTTGACCTAGAAATCATGATTCCTTCTCAAATAATAAAAATTTTGCTGAATTCTGCATCAGCAAGCACACTAGCATACCTGGGATGGCTGCTAGCAAGGTTCTTAGATCTGCTTTTCTAAAGGAAAGCAACTCAAAATGGATTAACAGTCTGACTTTAATCAATCAAACATACATCAGGGGGAAAAGTCAACAGCCTGAACTTCAGAGAATACAAACAGAATGCACAGAAGTTACAACCAGACAAAGAAGCAGATCAGCAGACAGGCTTCCAACCATCTGACCATTACATCTAGACCTAATTAGTTACCAGAGAGTGAAGCACCAACATCTGGATTTTCAAAGCTGGGGTCAAAATGGCTTCCCAGATTCTTATCTGGCCAAATCACACAACTCTTTCCAAAGTGAGCCCCAAAGCAAAAACTCCCATCAGGGTATACATAGCCTTCTCCTGGATCAGAGAATGTCACAGCCCTCTTGACCCACTGCCCAATCACAAAGTAATAAGGTGTGGGCATTCCTGAAGAACAAGCCTCCCACCCCGGGCCCCACGTGACCCCATTCAGCTTTTAGGGGGCAAAGTATACTTTCAAATCAGGGAAGGGTCTTAGAGCCAGAAGCTTATCAAAGGGCCTAGGCGTAAGGAAGATCTTCAGATTCTCATAACAAGTGCCTATCATGTCTAAAAAAGGAAGACTGTAGAGATACCAATTAATAGGTCAAGAGTGAATTATTAAATATCTGGACCAGGGTGGTTTTATTGGGGTTAAAGAAGCCACTTACCTCAGAAACATTTCAAAGATGCTTCAAAAGAACAACAGGATGTGGCGCCTGGTTAAATACAGTGGACAAAGGAGAGCAAAGAAGCAAAGACTAGGTAGCAATCTTAAGACAGGAAAATGGTGGTGACTGAATCAAGGGAGTTATGAATTGGAAATAGGAAACTGATTTATGAAGGGAAGAAAAATATCCAAGGAATAATAACCCACGAGAAATTGGATATATATGGGATTGGAACATATTGAGAGATGTCAGATTTGAAGATGTAAAGTTGAGACACATCTCAACTTTACAAAAGTTCAACAAAATGCCAAGAAAGGGGCTTGGAGGCTGAGCACAAGGTAACATAGCTAAGGTTCATGAGAGGACTCAGCAAAGCGGCAGACAAGGAATAACTGAATATATAAGAGGAAAATTGGAGAAAGTGCAATGTTCTTTTAGCTAAAGGAAGACTAATTTTGAAAGCACAAGTGGATAAATGGATCAGATGCAATAGAGAGAAAATGTTGTGAAATTCTGCAGAGAGTCTATGTTATTTTTCCTGTCCTGTTCTCTAAGTCATTAGAGATGTAGGGAATAAGATGGAACTATGGTAGAATAGAAGGCCCAATGGGCTAATAATCAGTAGGCCTGAGACTTTGTCACATATATATCATTAAATCATTGTGTTTTAAGTAATATAAGATTTCTGTATGTATTAATAGGAGATTGGACTAGTTTCAATTCAGTAATAATTCATTAAGCAGTGGATAGAATGCCAGTCCTAGAGTCAGGAAGACTCATCTTCCTGAGTTCAAATCTGACCTTAGACACTATCCGAGGGTTGGGTGAGTCACTTAATCATGTTTCCTTCAGTTTCCTCATCTGTAAAATGTGCTAGACAAGAAAATGGCAAACCATTCCAGTATCTTTAATAAGAAAACCCCAAATGGTGTCACAAAGAGTAGGACACCATTGAAAGGAATGAGCCACAACAGGTGTCACGAAAAAAATCACCTAGAATATATAAAGAACTGTAGTAGGTAGCAGGGTAACAAAGACAGAAATGAAATCAAGGTACTGACCTCCAGGGACTTTTATTCTAGTAGAAAGTTTCCATGTATATAAATGCAAGATCTGTGTAAATATCACACACACACACACACACACACACGCACCCACACACCAAAAAAGCAATGTGGTATTTGGTTTGTTTTATGGGAAAGGACGGCTAAGAAAGTTGCCTACAGAGGGAAACATCCAAACACAGCCTTACAAGGAGTTAGGAATTCCAAGATGTATAGAAGAAGCAGAAAGGCTAGGAGATAAACACCAACACCCAGAAACGGGGGACAACACTTAGTCCAGGTAACAAGGGGGCCATTTTCATTAGCAATATAGATATTGTGAGAAGGGGTATAGGTGAAAAGTCTGCCAAGACAGAATGTGGCCATTCTTTAGTGAGAAGAGCTTTAAATGTCAAGTACCTGAGTTCCTGCTTTATGTGAGGGAAATGAAGTATTGACACTTTTAAGTAACATATTTAGATCTAAGCTTATTATATATCATTCCTCTTCCTGCAATTTTACTCCAGAAAAACCATATGTCTTGTCTACAACAGCCCATCTCCAGTCTCTGGGCCTTTGATCAGGTTAGCCCTCAGACCTAGAATGCTCTACCTCCTCACCTCTGATTCTTAAAAGCCTTCACTCCCTTACAAACCTGGATATATTCCACCTCCTATATGTCAGGGATTTCTTGAATCCCCCAATTTCTTATACTATCTCTTATTTTCACTATTTTGGACTTTATTGGCATATATACACACATACATATCCATGTAATTTCTCTGGATCGAAATTCCTTATGACAAACATGATTTCCTTTTTTCCCCTTTGAAACACTTGTTCCTATGACAATGTCTGCTATATAGTAAGTACTTAACAAATATTTGTTCATTAATTAATCACAATACTGTAACTGTAAGTGACTCGAAAGGGCAGTCAAACTCAGACTAAATATCATCATGGTCCCTGAGAGCAGATGAGGAAATATACTTTCCTCTACTCATTAAAGATGTGGAGTAATACGGGTACCAAATAGTGCATGCTCACTTATTTTGGGCTTAGTATTACTTACCTGTTTTGCTTTGTTACATTGGAGGGCTCTATGAGGGATGGAGCTACATTGAGGAGTGACAGACAAAACAAAAGGCATCAGCAAAGCTTAAATCCATTTGTAGAAACCTAGTAAAGTCTAGTCATTATAAAATAAAGTGTTTCTTTAATACTCTGTTCAACCTAGATGGAGGAAAGAAACAAACAAAACCCAACCAGAAATCTTAGTCATGAGAAATCTGTTGAAGAAGTCTACCTGTGGTAGAATGGATTCAGAAAACCTAGAAGGCCATGGGGAAGAGAGAGAAATAACATTTGTAAAATATAGAAAACAGATAAAGTTGTTAAAAAGAAGAAATGGGGAAACAAAATTTAAAAACAAAACACAACTTTTCTTCTCCAAGTTGGATTACATTTCCTTTCTTTTTCTCTTTTTTTTTGTTATGCTTCAAACTGCTTCTTGAGCTTTTCATTTTATTCTAATTGTCATCTTAAAAAACAACTCTAATGAAATTGCTGAAAGCTTTGGGAAAAAATAGAGAGAAAGCTGCAAGGTGCTAAAACCATCCATTATTACGAGACTGTGAACTGTAAACATCAGACAGGGCACTCATCACTGCAGAGGCAAATTGAATGCTGAAAGAGGTTTGCTTTATTGTCTCTCTGATTTAAAATTGATTGAAATGCATACACAAATGGAAAAGCTGTCAAAATGCAGCCAGTGGTGAGTTGATAGCTTGCCTTCAGATTTTGACCCAAAGCTTTAATGCAATTGCTTGTAGGTGGGGGGAGGAAGAAGGCAGGTTTTGAACTGAGATCTGGTCACTGTGGACAATCATTTCCTTCTGTTGATTGATCATGAACCAGAACACAGAGTGTTTGCTGAAGTTGATTAAATTGGTACTGATGTTGCCTTGTCTCCATGAACAATTATTTTTATTTGAATTTTTTTTCAAAGGACAAAATATTCAAGTCTGGAGGGTATTCTGTAATATCATAGAAAAAAGAGGCTGAATTTTTTAATGGGTCTTTCAAGACCAGGGGAAGTAGCATGGGATAGTGGAGAGTGTGCTGCCTGGCTCAGAAGTGAAAAAACCTGAATTAAAATTGTTTTTCCAACAATTTCCAACATGCCTATGTGGCCATGGGCAAATTACTAAAGATACTTCTAAACTTCCTCAGCTATGTAAGTGTGGTCATATTCCTCCTAGATCTAGATGTGAGGCCACTGTTTCTAGAGGTAGATTCCTGTGATTGCCTCACCTATAGAAACTCTTCCATCCATCTATTCCAATGGCAGTGGAATGGCAATTCCATTGGCGGTCATTATCCAAAACACTTTTCAGCAGGACTAGTGTCAAGAACTCACATGGCTGCCTCACAATCCAGACAGAGAAATTTCCTAAAATATTGATTCTATCCTACTATTACATTACTGAGGAGCTTTAAGGAGTTCTTAATCTTTTGTGTGCGTCATGGACCCCTTTGGCAGTCTGATGAGATCTATGGATACTTTCTCAGAATGGCATATTTAAATGCACATAATAAAATATATAGAACTGGAAAGGAAAGCCATTAAAGTGACATGCAATTATTTCTATTTTTTATCGTCTCTGTCTATATCTTTCTCTTTATTGCTATTGTCTATGTCCATTTATGTATCTATCATCTCTCTTTAGCCGTGTATGGGTTGTTCAGGGAGGACTGCCACTTCTGATACGAGGGTTTGCCAAACCCTTTTCAGGGATGCTTATTCATCTTTTGTAACTCTCTGGTGCTCAGCTCTCATTTGTGACTCCAAGACGTTGTAACATATGCAACAGCCACACCTGAGTAAACTATCTCTATACACAGGCTAGACCAGGCTAAGGGTAATTGATGAACTTCAAACCTGTAGATGAGGTAGGTGGGGTTTCTGCTTCAAGCATGTGAAAATTTCCCCCATTAGAATCAATGAATGAGAACAATTTGTTACAATGGCTAAAGCAGGTGCTTAGAGTTTGGTCAGACATCAAAGATGTGAGAATCATCCACTGCATCCTGGGCAGTCATGCTGACTTTTGTCTTGCCACTGAATTTCAATGACTCTGTAAAAGTAAGTGAGTGAGGCCAATGACTTTGTGAAACTCTGCCTCACTTAAATCCAATTCATTCATGAGTCAAAACATCACTCTGTAATGTCATTTGTCTTCTTTGAAATGAAGAATAAAATAAACAGCAACAGCATATCATCTAACTCTATATCTATTTAAATTCATGGACCTCAAATTAAGATCTCCTATTTTAAAACCTTCCCTATATAAAACATTACAATTCATCTGCCAATCCATACTCTCAGCAATATGGTGTCAACAAGACTGATGAATTTACAGAAACTGCCAATTAATTGATCAGGGAAAGGTCAACTTCACCTAACTATTGACTAGGATGGTCAAAATCCATTCTCAAAATGTCTTAGCTGTCAAAATGATCACACCAAGTTGATTGTCTGGCCATGTGACTTTTTTGTGATTATCAGTTTACTTAGTAAATGTTTGTAAGATGTAAGATTATGTCATACCTCTGAATAGTGTCCAGACTACTTAGTCTGGCATTCAAGGAATGCCAAGCTGAATGACTATTGCTCACATGATATCTATGTCAGGAAGGTTCCCTCAATTTTGTCATTTATATTTTGGGGAATATTGTTCCTCCATTAAATGTCGATCAATAAACAACTTTTCTTGCTTATAAAACCCAGTTTAAAACAACTTTTCATTTAATTTTTCTAGTAATCCATGGTGCTCTTGTTCTTATTAAAATCTTTCCTTCATTATCACTAACATATTTATTGCATACCATTTCATATCATATAAATATTCTATTCCTTCTTTATTATTTGAATCATAAGGAAAGGTGCTATGCCTTAGTTAAAATTTGTTTTTTATGATCCCCACCAAAGTACCTGCCAGATCTCTTCGCATTTATCAGAGGTTTAATAAATATATTTTTTTGGAATGGAAAGATACCAGGACTTGGGGGTCAGAGTTGACTCTGTTCTTTACCATCTGCTTGACCTTGGTCCAGACAGTTCTGTGACTCAGCTTCTTATTTCAAAAGTCAGGAATTTGAACTTGAAGGAATCCAAGGTCCATTTTACCTCTCGATCTATAATTCAGTGTTCCTATGAATGCTGCAAGAGGACTAATAGCAACTTCCACTTCTATATCACTTTAAGGGGGAAAACTATTTCTCTCAGAGAAGCCCTATGATGTTCATAATTAAAGTGTTATTACCCCTATTTTACAGAAGAGGAGATGGTAAGTCAGAGAGGCAGCTAGGTAGCACAGAGAGACAGAGTGTTGGACTTAGAGTCAGGAAGACCTGAGTGTGTAATCCTGCCTCAGACATTTACTAACTCTGTTATCCTGGGCCAATTATTGAAACAGCTACCTGCCTTGGTTTCCTCATCCATAAAATAATAATATCACCTACCTCACATGATTGTTGTAAGATGAAATAATATTTGCAAAGTGCTTCATAAATTTAAAGT
>CM053601.1:172627033-172658453 GCA_028646575.1 Pseudocheirus occidentalis | reverse complement strand
AAGGAAGGTAGGAAGGATGGAAGGAAGGAAGGAAGGAAGGAAGGAAGGAAGGAAGGAAGGAAGGAAGGATGGAAGGAAGGAAAGAAGGAAGGAAGGAAGGAAGGAAGGAAGGAAGGAAGGAAGGAAGGAAGGAAGGAAGGAAAGACGGGAGGAAGGAAGGAAGGGAGGGAGGGAGGGAGGAAGGAAGGGAGGGAAGAAGGGAGGGACGAAGGGAGGGAAGGAAGAAGGGGGAAGAAATAAAAAATTTAGTGGCAAAGTAAGGAGATCATTTTTTTTAATCTCTGAAATCAATATTGATCAACTTAAAGCTAATACTTAGAGTACGTCCCACATCTTTCACATCCCTATGAAGACATCTTCAGCCTGGCCAAGAACTCTTAACTAAGTTTCTGAAGATGACATATATATATATACTTTCTAAAATAAAATACTACAATATTAAAAGTTCAAAGAACTCAGGGGAGAAAACTTGAATTTTAAACCAGTATTTTTTTTAAGTTTACCAAACCTTCACATTAAAATTAAACTATCAATGTGACTTAAGAATAATAGAAAAATAAACATTTTTTGGCTGGGGGAAGCTTAGTGGTTTCCTTTTCCTATAGAATAAACCTCAAACTTAACTTGCTATTCAAGGTTCTCCATAATATGAACAATTTGCCAAATTGTGGGCTAACCTTTGACCTCTTGTTTTATTGTACATGTACCTTCCATATTAGCTAAATGGATCTATGTGTTGTCATATTGGCCCCTCCTCTTTATTATCTATAACAAACTTCCCATTCTGGCTAAATTTCTGATTTATATATCCTTAAAGGCCCATCTGAGTGTCATATCCTACACAGAGTGTCCTCTGACTACAGAAGCCCATGGTCATTTCCCCCCTTTGGAATTTCTGTAGTACTTATTATCTGACTATCCATTGAGTATTGTAGTTGTATAAGTCAGAGTAGATTGTAAATTATTAGAAGGAGGAGACTGTAACTTATAATTTGTCATATTACCCACAGAAGATGGATTAAACCCAAGCTTTAAAGAAAATAACAATGCTAGAATATCCTTAAATCCTACAGAAACATTCGCAGAAATTTCAAGGACTTGTATTACCCTCCAGTGTATTTATTGCAAAGGATTATAACACTGAATCTTATTTTTTTCATCTTCCCCAATGTGTAGAATTTGAGCCTGTTTTTTTTTTGCTTCAAGTCTGGAATATGAAGGGAAAATGTGCATTTAATCACTAAACCCCTCTTCAATGAACTTTTAAATGAAAAGTTACAGGTGACTGTGAGGTTCATAATGTTCTCAAAAGACCCTCACCCATTGAGAAGGGGGAAAAGGAAAGATTAAACCAAACTTTCAGTGTACCCCATCTATCATTCTGTTCTGTCTCTATTTTCAATAAGGTGAACTGGTTCAATTATGGGCTGTAATGAAGGCTGTAATGAATTCAAGGTTGAGTGATTTCTAACCATTTAAAGACAAATAAATAGAAAGATAATGGAAAGGTTGTTAAGTTTTCTCTTTTAACATGAAGGCCTTTTCCAGTCCTGTATTAATAGTATGATTCACCATCTTACATCCACACTATCTAAATGTTAGTAAGGATGAGGGGGAAAAAAGAACATCATATGAATTCAGGAAAAGTCCCATTACAGAACTACGGGGATTTGATGATTTGACTGTTCATCTGATGGCAGAAGCTTACATCAAGAGCTTCAATGAACATTGGAGACCAGTAGTATAATAGTCATTTTACAGATATGGAAACTGAGACCCACACAGATTAAGGGACTTGCTCAGAGGGACATAACTCTCAGGTGATAGAAGCTTGATTTGAGCACATAGTTAAGCTACATGACCAAAACCAGAAAGTCTGCATAGAAAAATGAAAAAGAAATAATTTATATAGTCCTCACTATATTCCAAGAACTATCCAAAGTACCGGGTAACAAAATACAAAAGATGGTCCATGTCTTCAAGGAAGAGGAAGCATGCTGCAGAAATTGCAAAAAGAAACGTACACCTAGGTCCTGAAATTTGCATGTGGGAGCATAAGGAAGTAGATTGACACACTCCACTCAAGAAAAATGGCAGAGATTATTTTGATCCTGGTTAATGCTTCCAGAACCTCAAAGAAAATGGGAAGAACTGTAATGACACAGAAAAATTATTGAGCTTATGGAGTAGAGAGGTAGAGTGAAAAGAGTAAAGTGAGCATGGAGTGTTTTTGAAAACATGTCTGGAACAGAAAGGCTCTTTTCGGGGGCTTGGAGGGAGGAATGAGTGAAAGGAGAATGTGAATTTCTTTTTGGGGTATACACACACACATACATCAATATTTGTAAACTATTAAACTACTGGTATCTCAGCTGGTATTTCCAGCTCTCAACGTAAGATCCTGCCATCAAATGAACAATCGAATTGCCAAATCTCCACTTTTCTGTGACAGGACATGCCATGAAATTTAAAGTGGAACAATAAAATGAATTGGTATAATTTTCTAGTGTTCTGATCCTTACCAACATTCATGTAGTGCAGGCGTAATAATAATAATAACAGTGAGCTGATAGTATGAATGCAAGGCTAGAAAAGGGCTTCATTAAAGGAGAGAAATCAGGAACTTTTCTATTATCTTTCTTTTTAGTTCCATCTCTGTTTGAGAGGGTAATGCTTTTGGAACATGGGAAATGACAACTTTGGAGATACAGAGAAGGGAGATGGAATATGAAATGTAAGAACCAGCCCAAAAATTAGTTTGGCTCATCCATCCAGTGAGGGGTGATGAGTTCAATTCATGGTAAGATGGTATTAGTCCATGCTGTCTTGTGAAGAACTTTAAATGGGGAAAGAAACAATAGAAATATTGATTATATTAATTGAAAAATAGATTATATTGAGTAAGTCATATTGTTTGACTTGGAATTTAGGAAAGTCATTGCCATTGTGGAGAATGGGCTAGGCATGTGAAAGATGAAAGAAATAGACCAATTAGAAGACAGCTGCAATATTTCAGGAGAGGAAAAGACACTTCAATTTACCAATAATTCATTAAGCATCCAGTATATGCCAAGAACTGTAGGAGGCACTGGAGACAGAAAAATGAATGAATGAATGAATGAATGAATGAATGAATGAACGAATGAATGAATGAACAAACAAACAAGCAAACAAATAAAACACAATAATAATCTGTGCCCTTGAACATGAAACCTACTGGGGGAAAGCAATATGAGTACAGATAACTAAATAAATGCAACCTGATACCCAGACCCCCTAGTCCTCCCAAAAGTCTCAGTTCAAACTTGGTAGACTATTTCTTTGTCTTTTCATTACTTGCATCAAAGTGGAGTTTAATTAGGACAATCAACAGATATAACATGTCTAGTTTTCAAAAGTATGATCAAAAGTACAGACATGGGAAATAGAATATCATGTTCTATGATCTACAGTAGTGATCCAGTAGGATCTTGGAGCAAAAATGAGAGAAGCAAAAGGATAGAGAATAAGGCTGGAAATGTGGGGAATTGGTTCTGTTTGTTTTGTTTTCTTTTTCCCCATGCACATTTCTCAAAGTTCAGTTTTTCTAAACTGATAGGCTATAGGCTTCACTGTTGTGTCATCCTTTAGAGCAAAGGATCCTAAACCAGCCCAATGGTTCCTATGATAACTTCCATTTGGTTTCTATATTTTTTCAACTTTGAGTTCTATACAAACATGGGCAGAGCAGTGCTTTAATAAGCACTACTTTCTTGAGTTCTCTAAGACTCTTGGTTACCAAGGAGAGGATCAAAAAGGGGAACCATCTCTCATCCAAAATGTTTCCTAGATTTTCTTGTTGTTTTGTTTTGTTTGTTTCTGGATAATGCCTTAAACAGAATTTAGGCAACGGAAAGGAAAGGAAAGGAGAGGAGAGGAGAGGAGAGGAGAGGAGAGGAGAGGAGAGGAGAAGGGAGGAGAGGAGAGGAGAGGAGAGGAGACGAGAGGAGAGGAGAGGAGAGGAGAGGAGAGGTGGATGGAGGGATGGATGGATGGATGGATGGATGGATGGATTTATGGATGGAGGGATGGAGGGATAGATGATAGATAGATGGATGGATGGATGGGTAGATGGATGGATAGATAGATGATAGATTTAAAAGCAGATAGATAAAAAGTAGATGGAAGCTAATTTAGAAATAGATTTCTTATAGTTTTTTAAATGTCATGGACACCTTTGATAGTCTCATCAAGTCTATGTGCCCTTCCTTCTATAAGATTTTTAAATAATTGAAGGAAAGAAGCTGGTGAAAATAAAGATCTATTCTTGTCCCAAGTGCACAGGCCTCTTGATATTTCCCTACAGACTATTTGGGAGTGGGCCTCAAATAAAGAATCTTTTGTTTTTGATGGAAAGGCTTTAGCAGTGATAGCACAGATCTATCAAAATATTTTGACTGAAGTCATGTAACAGAATTAAAATCTGCCCTAAGAAGACACAGTACTTTTTTTTTTCTTCTTGTATCTAGAAACATAGTCTGATTACCAAGACATGGATAGTGCCTTTAGATTTCATTCTGAAAACTGAATCTCATAGGCTGACCAAAATGATTGGTATCAGTCACCTTGGCCCTCTCATGGAGCTTAAAGGCTCTTACTTAGCAACAGATTAGCATTTTCCTATAAAAATGGAAAACACTGAGTTCCATATGAGGCTAAGAGACACTGCCACCTCAAAATACATAGTTCTTAGTTCCCTAAAAGCAATAGTTTTTTTTTCAAAAACAGGGTGAGATTTGAATAGATCTGTATCAGAGTTCTGTTGAGAGTATTTCTTTGAATATTTGCAATGTTTATCTATTGTTGAAAGAAAGAAAGAGAAAGAAAGAAAAAGAAAGAGATTCATTGACATAAAAGTCACAATATTAAGATAGATATTATTATAGCAATAAAAATAAATGAAAAAAATGTGACAGTGAAGGAGATTGCCTACAGAGAGTGAGTTTCTTTGAAGGCTTTATACACTGAGTATATAAATATTTGACAGGCTCTCTGGTGGAAAAATAAAATTCTATCTTGTGGGCATGTTCTCCAAGATGAGCGTGCTCATCTCTATCTCTTTGATGAACCCTTATTTTCCCATTTTTAAGGATAATCTATATTAATCTCCCTTCCTTCTCAGGGCCAAGTAATAAGGTGCTGCCTCTTCCTTCTTTCTCAGACATTCATGACTCAAAGGAAAGGAGCTCCAAGGAATACATTTGCCTCAGCTTGATTACTTCCACATTTTTCTGTAGAATTTTGGGCGAAAGGATCTATTTTTTTTCCCTTAAAGCAGTCATCAGCACCACCTATTGGTGGAAATAAATATTAAATTATTATTAGTTCATAGAAGATTAGAGCAAATGTGAGTCTAAATAGCACAATAAAGTCTTCAAGAGGAGAGGTCACAGAATTCTCCACAAAAATTTCATGAAGATTAGAAATTTGGTCATTTAGAATGTGTTTGAGAAATAGTCGTCCTTAGTCCATATCTGGGGGGAAATCTGCCATGGAGTGAGTGTGTATGAAATAACAAACAAGGGAAGCTGAGTATCAGAGATACAAGTGAGGAGGGAAAGCAGTCCAAAGGCATCAGGTGCTGCAAGCTGGATCTCGCTGCCCCTTAGCAAAGCGTTTTTTCCCCTCTTGTCTCTTTTATTTCTAAAGGCTGCATTCTAGAATTTCTGTTCATGACTGACCACATCCGGAGCCTGAATCTATGTGCAATTATACCCTGTCATAAGAGGCACATGTGTCTATAAGCCACTACTGAGTTTATCTATCATGTCTTCTCAGGTGGAAGGGACCTCAAGGACCATTTCATCTACCCATAATTCATTGAGTCAACACACAACTTTTATGTGAAGACCTCAACTGATTGGGAATCCACCACCTCCTGAGGCAGTCCATTTTGCTTCAGTGTCACTCTTAACTGTTACACAGTTTTTCTTTATTTCAAGTTTAAAATCGGCCTCCTTTCTGTCCATTCCTCTCAGTTCTTCCCCTTGTAACCAAGCAAGTTAAATCTAATGTCACATCTAGTTGTGGATTTTCAAATACTTAAAGATGGCTACCATAACCACTATACACAATCAATGAGAAATCATTAAAAGTACTGGGGATCCCAATATGAATAATGAAATAATTCTTACTTTCAGGAAAATTGTATTCTAAAAGGGAAGATAACATGAAGATACATAAGTAAATACAGGATATTTATACAAAAATAAATTGATAAAATGTTGAAATATAAGTCATTTAAGAGTGAGAGTGTCAGAGGTTGAGAAGATCAGAAAAACTACCATCTGCTGAGGCTAATATTGACAAAAGAGAGTGACTGTATGATGGGGAGGAGAGAAGCGTGTCTTTCAGGTATGGAGCGCAGTCAGCTTGAAGGCTTGGAAGTGGAGATGGCATACTATATGTAGAAAAAAACAACAACATTATTTTGACTGGACCACAGAGTGTAAGAAGGGATGAATAATACAATTAATCTAGAAAT
Organism: Pseudocheirus occidentalis; assembly: GCA_028646575.1. Classification (NCBI taxonomy): domain Eukaryota; kingdom Metazoa; phylum Chordata; class Mammalia; order Diprotodontia; family Pseudocheiridae; genus Pseudocheirus; species Pseudocheirus occidentalis. The sequence continues at coordinate 172,651,930 of CM053601.1, read as the reverse complement.
ACATGTTGCAGTCAAGTTGAGAAAGGCTTTAAAAGCTGAACAGAAGATTTTAGATTTTATCCCAGAGGTTATAGTGAACCATTGGTGTTTATTGAGTCAGACAGCTCTCCAGGCTAAAAATACTTATCTAATCCTATGCCAGCTTACAGCAAGAACTGCACCTAAAATGTATAAAGCAATAGGTGTCCATTCCTAGACATATCCAGGGAAGAACAAATCACAACATCCTTTTCAAAGAGTATTGAAATAGCTGATTACTAGGGAAGCCATCATTCTGACATATGTCAATAATGGAATCAGAGTGACTGTTAATTGAATGTTTAATTTCTTATTTTAGTGATGCTAGAGTCATAATGGTATAATGACTAGAGAGTTAGTCTCAAAGCCAGGAAACCTGGGTTCAAGTCTTTCCTGTAATACATAATGACTTCGTGCCCTAAGCAAGTCACCTTATCTCTTGGTCTTCTAAGCAATTCTCTAAGTCTAAAACTTGCAGAGAAAGTGCCAGTCAACTTTGGTAAAGGACGTTTTCCCCATAGGAATTCCCTATGTCAGTGAAATCACAGGTCTAATCATTATCATTACCCTTTAGTGTTTATTTATTTAAAATTATCGTGAGCAACTTTAGGTTAGAGACAGAACTGAAGGCCAGGCACAGTGAGATTCAAAATTGGCCTGGACACTTAGCTTTTGTCCTCTCTTCTGGCCATCATTTCAACCCTTTCCAATGCCTCCAATTTTTCATTTGCAACAAGTCTAATGGCCCTCACCTTCCTCTTGGGGCTTGTTGTAACATTTGTAATGAGCCTTAATTAATGATTATAAAGTACCTAGAAGATAAAAATGCAATGCAAGTGTTTGTACATTAAATTTGATGCATCTCCATTAAATACACTGAAAATAGATGCTAGGTTGAGGGCAACAGGACTTCAGTTCAATTATACACTGAATGAAGGCTGGCATTAGGCCGATTATTCATTTAGGAGAAGTTTGATTCCAATACAGAATGGATCCAGACTGCCACAATATTTAATACTTGTGGTGTAATTAATGTCTTCTGGAATCCAGCACACAACCAAACCTCTGTTCTGCTCTGGAGTGAACTTAGGGAAAAGTTTGCTTCTCTCTGAAAACCCTTCTATTAGATAATTGGTTCAGAACAACCAACCCTTTCCTCCCTTTCCTTATTCTTCAATTTCTAGCTTTCCCCTGCAAGAACGACAAACAAGCACAGAAAAAAAATGGTTTAGAAGAAAACAATTCTTTTTGATGCATATGTATAGATGGTTGCTAGAAGCTTCATAATGAAACAATGAAGGAGATCAATACATTCGCAGAATAATCTAGGATGCTGAAACTGAATGGGATAATAGACATTGCCAATTCCCATTTTATAAATGAGTAACTTAGACTCAGATAAATGAAGTCATTTCTCAAAGATCATACAGTTAGTAACGGTGTAAAATAACACTCAGATCTCTTAACTCTGAAGTCCAGTGCCTTTCCTTTTATCTTATAAGCAGGATGGTCACCACACCTTCATACACATACACTCTTTTTCACATACACTCATATATAATCACAAAAACTCACATTGGAAGGGACTTCAGAGATCACATTAACCTTTGTCTTAATGAGAATTATAATATTCCTCTGAAATAATCATCTGCCCTTGAACTGAAGTCTATGCCAGTGAAAAGGAACCTACTGTGTACCATTCCACTTATAGTATAATTATTAGGAAGTTTAGTTCCGTTTATACCAAATCTAAACTTACTTTGGACCTAGTAGAATTTCTGATCTTTTTCTTCATCTTAGCCCTTGAGGACAGTTGAAACCACATGAAGACAGTTATTATGTACCCCTGTTTCCTGTCTTTTTTCCTCCGGATTAAACATTTGACTCCTTTAACATTTTATGGTAAGACCTTCAAACCCTCTATCATTCTGGTTGCCCTCCTTCAGAGGCTATGAAGATTTTCAGGATGTTTCCAACATATTTCACCCAATATTGAACATAAATCCCAATATATTCTGGTCAGATAAAAGTAGAAATTTTTGCATCCCTCTAAATTCACATATTCTCTTTTGTCTAATGTATCGCATATTAATTCATAGTGAGTTTAAAATGAAATTTAAAAAGAAACAAGATCTTTTTTGAAGGGGAGATAATTGATTTTATGCTGTGTCTTTCTCTAGTTTTGGCTTGTAAAATTTATCCTGATACACTACTGTAAGACTTTTTGTTTAAACTCAAGTATTATGCACATTACTGAGGTAGAAATTGAAAAATAGATAAAAGAACAGACATAGTCATTGACTATCACTAGTTCCTAAAGGAATTTAGCCATGTAAATCAATTCTCACAATGAGAAGAGAAAATGACTTAAGAAATCACCTCAGTCAGACATACATGGGTGTATAAACATATATTTTATATAAGTATATGTGTGTATATATGTATATAAGTATTTTGTGTATATACTGCCAGACAGATAAATATGATAACCAAAGACAAACTCACTTTTGAAAGAACATTCATTTGTAAAATCTGATTGAATAAAGTAAACAAGATTATCTCATAAACAGCAAGAAACATTGCAGAAAAGTTAAAAAAAAATTACCCTCCCCAAATGTGCCAAGACTCCCAACCAAGTCAAGTTATCCCAAGAATAGCACACTACAAGTTGTACTTTAGAAAAAAACATAAAAATGGAAGAAATATGTGAAGATTTCCATTTAAAATATTTTTTCATTTGTGACAAAGGAAGTGTCATCACATCCATATGCAAACATCACAGTCTCTATAACCTTTGCAAAGGGGTGGAAATACGAACAAAGATAAAAATGGAAATGATGGTGACCTAGATCAAGAGTACAGAGAAGCTATTCATATTGAAGAGAATACATTTTTGAGAATGATTAAGAGTCAAGTCTCAAGAAATATGACGTAAGGCAGAGACCAATTACTTGAAAGGAGAAAGCTAAATCAAGAGATAAGCATACAAATTATATAGGAGAATGTTAATAACTAAAGAAATGAATCATCACAATTACCTTCCCAGCTCTACAAAATCTTTATGAAAATAACCAAAATTTTGTTCCATAAATATCATTGTTGAATCCTCACCCTATTATTCAATGTGTTCCTTTTTCCCTCTAGTTTAGTGCAATATGAAAATTTGAGGAACACAATAATTCAAATCATTGATAAGATTTTAAATTACATGGAACCAAGATCAATTCGTGAGTCATCACAATAGAGACTTCTTTCCAAGTTGGCAAGTATGAATGACTTCTCTTGATTTGCAGCCATTTATTTAATTCCAAACAAACTTAAGTGTATCATCATAGGCTAGGCTACTTATTTTAATCTTTTTCATCCATTTTTTTTCTTTTTAGAAATTGTTTATTAAGAGCCAGAAAATGTCACCTTTGACAGTATTCTGATCTCTGAGCACCAACCCTATCAGAAGAAGGAAGGGATTTTTGTCTGGCACAAACTGATAATGGGTGATTTATCTCCTTTCTTCTTTCTTTCCTAGAGGTTCACTGTTTTTTGTTGTTTGTTTGTTAACATTCTCTGGTAGAATGTTATTGGGAATTAAAGTCCTAGTCATTAGATTTTTCTTTGCTAATTCAATTTTCTTAGTTTTTGTTTAAATGATATATCATTTGTACTTTTCCAGTTTCATAATATAGTTTCAATTCCCCATGATTTTCAAGGATCACAGATAATTACTCAGCAGCTACACATATCTGTTGTTTGTTATAGAGGTACAATTGCAGACTTAGAATCTATAAAACTTATTTTGAAAACAGTCTCTGATGCTTATTTTAGGATTCTGGTAAGTTGTTTAAGCTATATGATCCTTCAGAAATAATATTTGCACCTAGCACCCAGAACTGTTGTCAGGGCCAAATTAGATAATGCATAAATGAATGGACAAGTAAATAAGGGCTTTGGAAATATAAAAATGCTCTATAGATGTTATTTATTACTATTATTGTGTGTCTAGGATGTCGCTCATGTGATGCATGTAACTCAAAGTTAATCAAAGAAAGTAAAAGCTCTTTACTAGACTATCCAATGTTAATGTTATCAGTCTTATTACTAGAACAGGATATCTGTTGGTCCCAGCTAGAATGTCTATTCTACGTTTCCTAAGTATCAACTTTATCTTAGTTTTCCTCACTTTGACCTTTCCATTTTGAAGATGATTCTTTAGTATTAATCATATAACAAAACGTTTTTTTACTTTCACATTATCTTCCATTATCATATGTTTATATGTGTATACACATATATATTTCCTTGCACGTAGACATTTCTTCAGTCTAGTATGTTACCTCTTTTTATTTTCTTTACTTCTCTTTGCCATTCTCATTTCATTGAGGGCTTTAGTGCTTCTGATACTAGTTTTACTGGACCATTCTATGAATTTGTAATCATTCACTGTGAGCTTCCCTCTCTCCTATTTTTTTAAATATTCCTCAATAATCTATGTAGATAAGTTTCCTGTATATGTATATTGGTCTCTCTTAATGGGTCCATCTTTCCTCATCAAAGTGGATTGTCTTTATGTCTTCAGTATTTCGTTCTTAGGAACTTCCTATCTCTCATGGAAAAACTTCCCCAAGCAGAATTTTCAAAGGGTACCACTGGGAAAACTCTAAAATTTGTTTTTTGAAATCCAGATAGTATGTGGCAGAGTCAAGATTATGGAGTAGAAGCAGCAAAACTCCACAGCTCTCCCCATAACCACCTCAAATACCTATAAAATATACCTCTAAACAAATTTTAAAGCTCCAGAAGTCAAAAAATGACAGAATAACAAAGCTCCCACTAAAGGCAGCCTGGAAGGCAGATGGGAAGGGGTCATCACAGTGTGCTGGGAGCCCATACAAGCACCTCATGAAGCCACAGCCACAGCCCTAGGGATGCAAGAATAAGCAGGGGCATCGAGCACAGATCATTAGCAGCTGTGGGTTTTCCAGAAATACCAACCTATAAGAAACAAGGACTAAGTGAAAGGTCAGTGGAACTCAGATAAATTTGGGGGAGAGGGTCTGAATGATGGCACTAGGGCTGGAAGCAGCTGATGTGGTGGCCCAGCAGCTGCCTCCACGTATCTGCTTTAGAAGCTCCCGGCCTTTAGATTGCAGCAGGGCCAAGTGATCATTCAGAGGCTAAGTGTTCTTGTCTTGAGCTGCCTGGATCAAGATCGCAGTTGTAGGAAGTGGTCCCAGAGTGGGTTTTCAGTGATCCAAAGCTGGTGGGGACTGCAGAGACGGTGGCCTCCTAATAGCTCCAGCAGCTGTGGAAGCCCCAGCCATTTGGAACAGAACTCTCCCCTCTGAAAGCAGAATTCTACTGAACCTAAAAGTCAAGTAATTGACTGGCAAAATGAGCTGGCAAAGGAAGCAAAGCAAATTCAGGAATGCAGCTTTAGATTCCTTTTTGGGGACAAAAAGGATCAAAGCATGGAATGGGAAGAAGACAACACAGTCAGAACTCACACACTGTAACCTTTAAGAAAAATGTTGACTGGTTACAAGCCACAGAGCAGCTTAAGAAGGATTTTGAAAACCAAATAAGGGAAGCAGAGGGAAAATTGGGAAGAGAAATGAGAATGATGGAAGAAAATCATGAAAAGAGAGTCAACAACTTGACTGAAGAAATTAAAAACCTTAAAAATAGATTAAGTCAAATGGTAAAAGAGGCCCAAAAAGCCAATGAGGAGAAGAATGCCTTAAAAAGTTGAATCTGCCATATGGAAAAGGAATCTAAAAAGGTTTCTGAAGAGAATAATTCCTTCAGAATTAGAGTGGAGCAAATAGAAGCAAATGACTTTATGAGAAATCAAGATATTATTAAACAGGTCCAAACAAATGAAAAAAAATATGGAAGTCAATGTGAAATATCTTCCTTGAAAAAACCACTGACCTCGAAAATGGATCCAGGAGAGACAACTTAAAAATGACTGGACTACTTGAAAGCCATGATCAAAAAAAGAACCTAGAAAGCATCCTTCAAGAAATCCTCAAGAAAAATTTCCCTGATATTTTAGAACCAGAGGGCAAAATAGAACCTGAAAGAATTCACCTATCACCTCTTGAAAAAAATCCCCAATAGAAAACTCCTAGGAATGCTACAGCCAGGTTCCATAGTTCCCAGATCAAGGAGAAAATATTACAAGCTGCCAAGAAGAAACAATTTGAAAACTGTGGAAACACAATCAGGATAATCCAGGATCTAGCAGCTTCTATATTAAGGGATAAAAGGGCTTGGGATATGATATTCCAGATATCAAGGGAGCTAGGACTAAAACCAAGAATCATTTACTGAGCAAAATTGAGTATAATCTTCAGGGGAAAATATGCTCATTCAATGAGGTGGAGGACTTCCAAGCATTCTTGATGAAAAAAAAGATCTGAATAGAAAATCTGACATTCAAATACAAGAAGCATGAGAAGGTAAACATGGAAAAGAATTCATACGGAACTTATCAAAGTTGATTTACGTGCCAACATCGAAAAACGATAATTTTAACTTATGAAACTTTTCTTGGTATGAGGATAGTTGAAGGGAATATAAATGTGTATATACATATATATATATGGGTGTGTGTGTATGTATATGTATGTATGTGTATATACACACATATACACATTACATGTGCATATATGTTTGTGTGTATGTATACACACATATGTCTATATAAGAGGGTATATATGAGTATGATTACACATGTGAGTGTGTGTATATGTGTACATAAACAGGGTGCAGGATCAATTGAACAGAATGGGATAATATTTTAAAAGGTGAAATTGAGAGGTGGGAGAGTAATAGTATGAGAGGAGACAGGGAGAGACAGAATGGGGTTAATCCTCTTATATAGAACAGGCAAGGGATAATTGTTACAATGGAGGGGAATAAGAGGAAGACAAAAGGGAATGGGTCAACCTTACCCTCATGGAAGTTGGCTTAGGGAAGGAATGACATACACGCTAAACTGGGTATCTTGGCCTACAGGAAAGTAGGGAGTAAGCAGATGAGAGGGGGGATAATGGAGGGGAGGGCAAGTTGGGGGAGAGGGTTGTTAGAAGCACACATTTTTGTAAAAGGCCAGGGACAAAGTAGAGAACAGAACAAGTTGGGGTGGAATAGGAAGGAGGGAACTGTACAGGCACTGGGGTAGGGAGATCCATCTTGCAGTACTAGAAAGTCAGAGTGGTGATGGGGGAGGATATAGGAGACAGCCTATTGGGGGGAAGGGATCTACATTGAGGTCACTGTTTTCGGGTGGTGGGTAGGGGAAAGACGGGGAGAAAATTTGTAAATCAAGATCTTTTGGAAACAAATGACATAAACTAAAAATAAACAACAGTTTTTAAAAATAAAATTATCAGATACTTTAACAAAGAAATAATTTCACGTTTACCACTGTCTTATACAATTTTTGTGCAAAAATCCAAATTTTGAGATGCTATTACCAAAACATGCTTAAAGCTTAAATTTCCATGATAGAAAAATTTTGGAAACCAATCTTATACTCTGTATATAATTTTTAGATGAATCTTTCTGATCCTGTTACTTTTTTCCCCAAATATTTGCTATCCTTTTTAATTAGCTTATTACTTGGTCTAATCATTTCCTTCTTTGAAGGAGATTATCTCTCTATTTATTTATTTGGCCATGAATAAAGGTTATAATTGTGTAAAAAAAAATCCAGATAGTATGTCATACTAGAATGAGCTTTCCTTTCCTTTTCCTTTCCATTCCAGTATAGAATAGTGATTTCTTCTTAATTATTCCATAATCACTAACTAGAATACAGGTCTTCTTTGTTAGTCATTATCAAATCATGAGTAACGCTTCTGTTTAGGATTACCTCTGCTACTAAAAGATGTAATTGTTAAAGTTCCAGGGTCCTAATAAAGGTATTTAGAGTTATATTGTACTACATTCCCTCTAGCAATGCAAATTCTTTTTTTAAAATTTTATTTATTTTCTTGTTTACATCACTCATTTCCATGAGATTTTGAGTTACCGATTTTCTCCCTATTTTCCCCTACCCACCACCTTAAAACAGCCATGCCACTGTATAGCCCTTCCCTCAATCTGCTCTCTCCTGAGTCCTTGCCAATCGCCCCTCTGACTTTCCAGTAGGGCAGGATGGGTCTTCCTACCCCAGTGCCTGTATATCTTAATTCCCAGTTAGCAATACAAATTCTGACTCATCCACATTTTATCCTGCACGATTCTAGTCTAGGTCTTTCCATGAACCTTCATGGAGGGTATACTTAGTACGTTGTAATCCTTTTATCCTTTTTTTTCATTCATTTAATAATTTGTTGATATAAATGCACTACCTGGGCTGTCCATATGTTATCTCTCATCATTGCTACTGGACTAGTCCTTTGCCAGTCAGAATTTTATAGCACAGGTACTATCTTTGGCAACATACTGCAGCATTCTTACATCTGCTTCAAAACTTCCCATATTTTAGTGCATTTCTGATTCTTCTAAGAGAATATAATCATATAGTTTCACAACTATTAATAGTTTTTACAATCCTATGCATTCTCTCTCACCATTTCTAGTGTCAAGCAACGGAAAGATCTGCCCTCACATGCTTAGATATATGGCTAATATTCCTTGTCTAAATCTACATACTGAATATTACTATTTGAACTTTGTAAAAAAGAATCAACATGTAAGAGGTTACAAGACATATAGATAATTATGTGAAGTTCCTGCGACTCATACTAATGATGTTGAGGAATGAGATTTCCTTACTTGGTTTCTATGTTTTAAGATTCTATTTCATCTTTGTGAATCCCAGTTAATTATTACCTTGGATTTGTAGCTCACCTAAAACTGAAAGGTTCAACTCTGAAAGAAATTGAATGGTAAAAAGGAAGAGACATTATCCAACTCCCTTATGTTATAAAGTTTGCCATTTGAGCACATATCTCATCCTGAAAATACTGAAAGAAGACAAGGTAAGCTTAAGTGAAGTAAAACAGAGATGATGCTATGCTACATTAAGGATCAATGAGTTTATCAATATAGACATTCCCTTCACTGGTAGAGATTTTAGTAGACATATTATGAAACAATCTGGTTGATAAGTTCATTGTCCTGTGGCCATCCTGTTGAAAAAAGTCTCCAAAATTAGGTAGGTCAGCTTGTAAACAAGAGACATACAGCCATTCTCTCTTCCCAAATTCCAAGTCAACATCGATCCATAAAAGTTTTCACAATTTGATTGTCCATTTGGTGCTCCATTGGAACTCCATGGAGTTCCACTCCAAAATAGTCAAATACAAATGAAGCAGGATAATTTTTTGAGACAGGAAAAGGTTGTGACCTTTTTGATTTGGGCAATTTTATTATTTGAAAATGGAAGGAGCAGTTCTGAGAAGGAAAAAAAAAATATTGTTAAAGTAGTAAATGGTGGGGGGAGGGGAAGAAGGGGGGAATCATTCATTCGGAGTATAGTTGGTTAAAGTGTCCTTTTTACCAGCATCTAATTCATATATGACTGACATAAAGAAGTTGAGGCTGATATCTAGAAAATCCGGACAAAATTATTTGTTGACTAAGAGACGATTATGCTACCTACCTGAGATTTGGCTAGCAGAAACATGAAGCGCATCTCATTTATCAGGGGACAGATGTGAATCATTTCACAAAAGAAGCCCTTCTTTGATTCAGTATGCTTGTAAAGACCATATATTAAAGTAGATAAGAAGAAAACTTAGATTAGGGTCTATGAAGAATCCTTAGAAATGGGATAAGGATAGTAGTCTAGACTGATCTGGAAACAGACTTCAGAGATTTCATGACCACCTTATCCTTAGAAAAGCAAATTAGCTATAATCTACTTGAAAAAGCAGTTTGCCACCACAAAGAGAGCTGCAATAAATATTTTTGTACATATGGGTCTTCTTCCCATTTCTATGATCTCTTTGGGTTACAAACCTAGAAGTGGTATTACTGAGTCAAAGGGTATGCAATCATGCATAGCCCTTTGGGCATAGTCCCAGATTGCTCTCCAGAATGGTTGTTTACTACAGTTCTCTTTGCGGTGGCAAAAACCTGGAAATTAAGGGGATACCCATACATTGGGGAATGGCTAAACAAGTTGTGGTATATGAATGTTATGGAATACTATTGCTCTACAAGAAATGGGGAGGAGATGGACTTCATATTTACCTGGAGAGGCTTATACAAACAGATGATAGGTGAAAAGAGCAGAACCAGGAAAAATCCGTACACAATCACAGACACATAGTATGTGTGATGACCAACTTTGATAAACAGGACTCTTCTCAGCAATTTACAGATGAAAGACAACTCTACAAGTCTCAGAATGGAAGGAGATGTCTACATTCAGAGAAAGATTTAGAAAGAACAGAGTTTAAATGGAGACTGAAACAATCTACATGCTATTGTTCTTTTCCATGTTTGGCTTTGTTTCTTTTCTCCCATTGTTCATTCCATTAGTTACAACCCTTCTATACAGCCATACTAATGTCGAGTGTGAAAGTATTTGCAGATTCTATACCTGATTGCAAAATACCATTGGTGGGGGGGCAGGAGAGGGAGGGGAGAAAATTTGAAACTCAAGGGATTTTGGAACTCAATCTTGCAAACTAAAAGTAAATAAGCAAATCAATCACAATTAATTAATTAATTAAAAAAATAAATGAACAATTTCACACCACCTAAAAAAAGCAATTTGGAGAAAGAACATTTGTTTTTCTTTTCCTTGTACTACCATTTTAATTGACCAAGAAGTAGAAATCTTTTGTCCATTCAAGGGTGAAGACGAGGAAAAGCCCTCAATTTTCCAACCTTAGGTTTTATTGTTTTGCTGAAAGAATTTAAGACTGCTTCAGCAGTCTAGAAAAAAATGAGTCACCAGTGGATAAGGGGTGCAGGTCACAAAGAAAATGTAGAGACCAAGAAGTGGAAGAGTTCTACCCTCTAGTAAATTGTTTTAAAGATTATACCTTAAGGGAGTTTCAAGGCCCTCCAGTGTTTTGAGCTACCCAAGACACATAGGTCCCCTACAAATGGGCCTTCAGGCAGATTTTGTAAGTTTGTGGTCAATCTCCCTTACGGGCACCATGGAAACTGTTGGGAAACTGTGACTGAAGTTTACCAGTAGAATAATATATTAAAATTATTGTTGATTTTCCTTCTGTTTAGTAAATGCTTCTGACTAACACTTAGTGGTACAATCTTAGCTGATTAGATAAATAAAAAGTTTACCAGGACATACAAAGTATTCTCTACTTGGTTATCCCCTAGGACTTGAGAGAATGAGGTGTTGTAGTGAGATCATCCCCTCTGTGACTCTTTGACCTGCCACTCAAGAATGTGCTATGATTCAATCCATAGAGCAGAGAGAAACCCAAAAGAAGAAAAGAAGATAAAGAAATGAAGGCATGTGGATTGTCAGTGGATGTAACTATGGTAAATCCTGATGAAACTGGTTGATTTGGGTTCCATTTGGATCTTTATTGAGTAGAGCTTGATAAACAAAAATTCCTTCATGACGTTCAGTTATTATCATCCAGAATACCAAACATAGCATTGATTGCTATTTCTGGAAAATGTTTTACCATGCTATTACTCATCATCTAACTCAATTCCATCAAATGAATAAGTATTTCTGAATCACCTAGTACATTGCAGTATTGTACTTGGTAATAGAAATACATGAAAACCATAAAACAGCCCTTACCCTAGAAGAGCTTGCTTTCTGTGGGAGGATATGTGGCAACGAAATTCCAAATGCATTCCTAGCAAATACAAAGTTATTTAAGGAAGCAGTGATAAAAACTTGTGTTGAGGGAGGCAGGATCAGAAAAGGCTGTTTAAAAAGGGTCACTTGAGCACAGATTAAATGGAAGGAGGAATGCCTTGAAGCAGGGGTGAGAAGTAAAGTCATTCCAAATCATGAAGAAGAGGGCTTTGATAGATGATGGACCAGTCAAAGAGACTTTAGTGGAAAGAATATTCTATTTTCTTTTTCTTTTTACAATGAAGTTTCTAATTGAGGATTACATATATTTTACATTTTAAAGGAAAAAAATAGCTTTGGGGGATGAAAATGATTTCTCAATATGAAATCTTGGGAACCCAGGACATTTCTCAGAAATGTATGAAATAAGGAGGAAAAGAATACTCCATATTTGGGAACTGCAACAATATTTTTAACAAAACAAAACAAGCAAGCAAAAAGATGTGGGTTGTTTGTGTAGTGATAGTGAGATGTACATCTAACATACTGTATTGGTACCCACATAAAGTCAAGAGTCCTAGGAGAAGGCACTTAGCACATTGGGTGGGCATTTTGGGGAAGATCCTTGGGAGGTTGGGATGAGGGCAATTTGACCTTCACCTTTGGAGGGAGAACTACCAATGATTATAAAAACACATCATGTAAAAACAAATAAGAAAATGGAAGTTCCAAATAACTAATAATGTTCTCCAAGGTTAAAATGAAGTAAATTTGGGACTATGTCTAAATATTTTGTTCTAATGTTGCTTCTACCACACTCTCATCAACTTAACATTGTAACAAGAATGGGCCCCAGCTACACTGGGGGTATATACTGTAATACTGGTCAAAAGAAATTTGGGGTATTGTAATGGTAATGGAATTTGGAGATCCCTGTGTGTTGGCTTGGGTTTTGGGTTGGGTGTTAAAACCCAGAGCTTCTGTATCACACTTGTGGGATGACTTGTTGACATGAAGAGAGAGGGCTGAATTGGGAAGAGCCATGAATTTGGAAAGAGGCCCAAGCCAAGAGAAGTCCAGAAGGACTTTTGGAGAGCAGTAATCAGTATTGTGGAGCCAGAGTTGCTGAGAGAAAGACTGCTGAGGGCCAGTTGTAGCTGCCCAGGACTTTTGAGAACTGAGGAGGCATGGCTGTGATGCCAGTAATTTGTCTTTCTGTTGTGACTTTGTTTTGCCAGATTCAGCTGCTTGTGAAGGACAGTACTGCTGTTATAGAGGTCCTGGGACCTTACTGTTGGTTCAGAAGTCTGGAAGAAGGATTTTCTTGTTGTATGTTTACAGAAATTCTGGAAGAGAGTGTTGCTGATGTTTTCAGGGGTTCTGGGACTGTTCTGTAGGCAGAGAGTGACTTGATTAGGACACTGGCAATGTGTGTTGTGGCTTTGTTAGGCTTTGCCTCCCCAGAAACCCTGATTGCTTAGTACTTGCCTTGGGTCAAGATGAAGACACTGGCAGTGTACATTGTGACTTTGTTAACCTTTGTCTCCCCAGGAATAGAGATTGCTGAGAGCTTGCCAAGATGAATACAAGACCTCTCCTTGGGTATTAAATGCTTTGATGATATTGTAACCTTGTTGTAACTTAAGGGTGGATGGCCTTTCGTGCTCTTCTGCCCCTTTTGAGAAAGTGCTTGGCATTGATGGATGGTATTGTAATTCAGTTGTGATCCAGGGGTGGGAAACCTTTTGACTTTTTTGTGTTCTGTGATTGACCAAATGAATGTACTTTGTTTATGACTGGAAACTAATCTCCTTTTGAGAAGGGACTTTCATTGACTAAATGAATATACTGTCCAGTTGTGGAAAAGTACCTGGATTGAATTGAGAACTTACTTGCTAAAGGAAAGAGTTACACTGTACTTTGATTTTCTCTGTTCTGTGAATATTTGACTTAATCTGTCACTGAATAAATGGGGTTTGCTATGCTGGTAATCTGGACCTTGGGAGTTGCCTTTGCTTGGTGTTACAGGTATCAATGCTAAATTCAGACCCCAAGCTCTCAGGACAAACTGTAGAAGATATTTTTCATGTTCAGAAAGATTGATTCATTAGCACCACACTAAGCACTGAAGATGCAAGTACAAATAATGAAATATTTCCTATTCTAAAAGACATTGCATGCTGAATGGGGAGAATACATGTACATATATCTCAGTTGGGAGGATGAGGAAAGATTCGTGAAAAAGTTGATACTTGACATTTGTCTTGAAGAATGATATACAGATATGAGGCACAGGTAAGAAGGGTGCATTCTAAGCAGGAGGGGATGACCAATGGCAAATGCAAAGGGATAGAGAAATAGTGTTCTATTGGAAAATGAGGAGACCAGTTTGAACTGACCATAGAATGAAGGGAAAAGAATAAAGTTTGATGGGGCTGGAAAGAATAGATGGAGGTCAAGTTATGAAGAACTTTCAAAGACAGACTTGTACATTTTATCCTAGTGTTAATAGAAAACCAGTGAAGTTTAATGAATAGGAAGAATTATTAGATATTTTCTTAAACAAAATCACTTTGGTAGGTCTGTGAAGGACAGAATAGAATGAGGAGAGTCTTGAGTCAGGAAGACCAATTAGGAGGCCGTTACTATAGTCTAGACAAGATATGATGAGGTCCTGAACACTGGTGGTAGATATGGACATAAAAAGAAGCCTTAGAGTATAAGATGGGGCAGCTAGGTTGCACAGGGGACAGAGTACCAGACCTGGAGTTAGGAAGACCTGACCTTAAATCCAGCTTCAAACACTTTCTAGCTGTGTTAACCTGAGCAAATCACTTAATTCTGCTTGCCTCGGTTTCCTTATTTCTAAAAAGAGCTGGAGAAAGAAATGGCAAACCACTCCAGTATCTTTGCCAAGAAAACCAGAGATGGGGTGATGAAGAATAGGACATGAGTGAAGCTACTCAACAACAACCAGGATATAATAAGATGTTGGAGAGGGACAAACACTACAGAGCAAATTGGCTTTGTGTAGAGAAGGAAATCAGAAGACACCTCTTGGTAAGAGGTGGTGTAATACTAAAACATATTTATATGATACACACAATACATATAATATATAATGCATATTGTAAATTTATAAACTATTGTATTTTTTCTTACGTTATGTTACATCACACTACATATGTTACACACACTATCATATATCATCATACTATATACTTCACGTCATGTCACGTCACGTCACATCCTATCCTCTCCTCTCCTATCCTATCCTATCCTATCCTGTCCTGTCCTGTCCTGTCCTGTCCTGTCCTGTCCTGTCCCGTCCCGTCCCGTCCCGTCCCATCCCATCCTATCCTATTCTGTCCCGTCCTGTCCTGTCCTGTCCTGTCCTGTCCTGTCCTTTCCTATCCTATCCTATCCTATCCTATTGCATTATATCATATTATATATTTCCCACATTCATGAGAAGGTGCTTATAGTTTCCTTTGATCTAAAGACAAATGGACCCAAGCACTGAAAAGGGTGGGAAATATTGATCTTTAGGTCACACATGGCCATCTTGGGTATGGCCTTTTGACTGACTGAGATGAAGTTTTATGGAATAAATCCTTTGATTAAGAGGATTTGTTCTGTGAAGTTTGAATTCAGATAAATCCCTAAGTATCTTTAGAAGGATTTAACTAGATGGTTACCAGAATAACAAAATATATCTATCTGGTAATGAAAGCAGCAAATAGCTTTCAACTATCCAATTGGAAGGCAGAGAAGAGATAGACTATGAAATCCAACTGAAAAATCTAAAGTATTAAATTATCTCTCTTTGGAACTTTGTGACTTCACTTAGATTTGTGGAATAACTTCTGGGTCTCACAATGAATTTCACTCTATTTCTTTTTAATTTTAATATTGGAATTGTAACATATGCTATCTGCACAGGAAATAATGTTTTACAACATATTTGGCAAGCAGAAGTTGTTAATTAACATACACTAGCTGTGTATTAAGGGAATTGTCCCAATGGATACAAAATAAATATACACAGAACAAAGAATTTAGTTTTTGTTAGCCTTTGGTGATCTAACAATAACAGCTATAACATTTAAATAACTTATTTTTTAAAGAGTCACTATAAAAGTATAACCAATTCAGGATTAATTGTATGTAAAAGGAACTGGTATAAGTACCAGGCTTAGAAAATAAAGGTTAAAAAAAAATAAACAGTCCCTACTTTCAAAGAGGTTATATTCTCCTGGAGTTAGAAGCAATATGAACACAGGCAAGCAAACAGAAAACATATACAGAAACTAAATACATGGCATGTTTTGAAAATAGATGAGTGAACACTAACAATGGAAAGGTCTCCCATAGGAAGTGGCACCAGGTCTAAGTTTTCAAAGAAACCGAGCTCACAACCCAATGAAAAATATCTCATTAGAATTAACTCTTACCCATAATCACCTCAAGCACCATTAATGACATCAAATGAAAAAAAAAACTTGATTCAGAGACAGGAAAGGGAGGAGGGACAGAGAGAGAAAGGAAAAAAGAGGAGGATAAAGGTAAGATTACAACATTATATAGACCTCAAATTGATCTTAGAGAATTTTGAGACCAATACCTTCATTTTATAAATAAGAAAAATGAGTATGGAGAGGAAATGTTATGGCCCAAGGAAATGTCAAGGTGAGGGTAGGATTCAGACTTTGTCCCTGTGACTACAAGTTCAGCACATTATCCAAGGTTTCAAGACAGAAGAAGTGAATAATGGAAAGAAAGAGAAGAAAAGATGGAAAAAATGGAGGCAGAGAGAAAAGAGACATAGATTGAGTCTGCTTAAATAGCATTAGTAATGCTCAGTGACAGCTAAATTCAACTACGGGGAATTGACATACCATCATTGATTTATTTCTTTTGAGAAACTGAAAATTGATTAGCTCATTTAAATGTCCATTGAGTTTGTGAAGCAGAAACTTTAGTTCCATTAGATTTCTTTTCCCTCTTTAAATATTTGGTTTTTAATTGAGTCACCAATAGATGATGCTTATTTCTAAAACTAAAATCATTATTGCTGTTGGAACAACTGCCTTGAAATATATTCTGTTAAAACATAATGGTGAGGAAGGGGAATAGATCTTCAGAGGGTGCCTTGAAATATTCAATCAGTGATCAGAAAGAGCATTGGGGACTTTTGACCATGATGTCTACGTGAGGAGAGCAAATAGACTAACTTTACAACACATAAACCTACAGAAACCAAAGAATCTCATCAGGCCAAAGAAGGATTAAAAATGTAATGAGAATCTATGTTAAATGTGTTTTTTGCCCCATCCAAGAAGTGCACATAAACACTGAGTTAACCAGAAGCCCACTGGCAATAGGAAATGGAGCCATCAACAAAACAAGTGCCAGGGCAAACAATCTGACAACCTTTCAGTATTGCCAGGAGACAAACCAGAGATGCAACCTGGAGTGATACAGATCAGTGTCAGATGAGCAGTGCTTAAAGTGGGATACCCCAGGCAATCCCTCTCCTCTCTCTCTCTCTCTCTCTCTCTCTCTCTCTCTCTCTCTCTCTCTCTCTCTCTCTCTCTCTCTCTCTCTCTCTCTCTCTCTCTCTCTCTCTCTCACACACACACACACACACACACACACACACACACACACACACACACACACACCACTGCAAGAATCCAGAAGGAATGAGTTCATGTACCAAAGAACAGCAGGACCATAGCCAAAATCACACACAAGATAGGATAACATCTATTCCCAAAAGCAGAATAGAGATAGACTTACAACCAAAAATAACTGTGAATATAAATATAAAGAGCAAAAATAAACCTTCAGTAAAATAGAGGACTTCCAAGCATATCTTTTGAGAAAAAAAAAGTAGAGCTGGGTAGGAATTTAGAAATGCAAGCACATGAGTAAAAATAATCCTAGAAAGGGTAATTTATTTCAATAATTGTAAGGGGCTGTATGGTGATGCTGTGTTAACATTCTTGAAGAAGGAAGAGAATCAAGTAGCCATTAAAAACTTAAATATTTTAAAAGGACTTTGACAGACTTAAATAAGAACAAAAGAGGAATGGAGGGGTTGATTGATTCTATTCTGAGGGTTTTGAGAATGGAAAAAGAAAGATAGAAGGAATATGTTAGTGTAGGAAGAAGAAAGATGGGGCTATAACTTGTTCTATGTCATAATTGGGATAAATGAAGAATATATAAGGAGGAAAGGATAGGAAGAAAAAAATCAGGGGAATCACACTCTGAAATAAATAAAATAATTTAGAAATATGTAATCTATTAAAATAAATATACTTACAAGCATATTTTGATATGGGAATGCATAAAAATTAACAGTATATAAGTAAATGTAGGGAGGGGCAGGTTAAGAAGGAGGCTAATACTGGGGAGGGAGTAGTTACAATCATAACTTGGGAGATGAAGGGCTAAAAGGGAAAAAAAATAAAAACAAAGATGTGAAATTGAAGGGAGTGCCCATCAACTGGAGAATGATTAAACAAATCATGGTATAGTGATATGATGCGGATCTTATTGTAATTATTTGAATCTAGACCTCCCTAACTCAGCAAGGACTGAAGTTCACTGGCCATTTATGATTCAGGTCCCACTAATAATTGAGACGGGATTTTGGATTTATTCTAATTCTGCTCTGGGCTGCTTTGCCCATCAGGGAACCCAGTAGTACCTTTCCTTCTCCTCCAGGAACTCAGCATATTGGTTCTGGATTTAGTGTTGGCTAAGCCCACTGTAGTTCAGATCTCCTAAGCTCAATAAATTAGCCATCTTCACCCTTCCTGGTAGCAGGGATTGCAAATATACAATGCCTAAATGTAAGAAATTATGAAAGAAATGATTTTTAGAAAATCCTGTGAAGTATGAACTGATGCAGACTAAAGTGAGTAGAACAATGAATAGAAACCAATAGAACAATTTATATAATGACATTATAAAGAAGATGAAAAAGATTAAAAAGACTCTAATCAAAATAATGACCAGCCATATTTCCTGAGAACCTGACTATGAGGAAGCAAGTTACTCGTGTCCTCACAGAGAGAGATGAAGGGCCCAAGGTGCATAGTAAGATGGATTCTTTTGACATGACAACTGTGCAGATTTCTTTTGTTTGACAATAATTGTTTGGTCCTGTGTTTAATTGTTGTTTGTTTGCTTTTGTTTTTCACTCTTTTAGTTAGGAGAGAAATGATAAAAAGGAGAATTTGAAATAATGATGCAAAAAAAAATAACCATACATTTTCTTTTTAACACAGAGAAGGGAACAAGAGGAATTTTAGAAGGAAACACAAAAAAAGGACAGTTTTAAAAGTAATCAATGGAAAGTGTTGCATATTTTTTTGAAGCAAATGATATTAATGGAGAAGTTTCCTTTCTGATTTTATTGTGTTTTATGTTGTATATGGAAATCATTTTAGATTAACTTCAGAGTAAAAATAAAATAATTAAATTTTAAAGAGTAAAAGCCTAGAAAGGATGATGGCTGACATTGAGTTATGACTAAGAGTAGTCTTCTTAGAACTGGGCTGTTTATAAATGAGTCAATAAATAGTAAAGAAATCATTTTCTCTTCAGTCTAGGGAAACAAAAGTGAAATAAGAACATTATAATTAGGAGCCATACCTAGGAGTGCAAAGAAGGTAACTATAGGACAGGTAAAAATTGCACTATACCCCAAAGGTTGTAAATTTATGGAAATCCCTACTCCAAGAGAATATAAATATAAACAGGAATGGTTTATCTTAGCTCTAAGCAACAACTAGAAGTTTTGTTACTTTGTTCAGAACAAAGAACACTGAATACACTCTTAAATCAAGACATTTGATATGAGAAGAATCAGATAACATTTATTAAATACTTTATGCACTGGATGATATGCTAAGCACAGTGGAAATAAAGAGCAAAAAACAAACAATTTCTGCCCTGAAGGAGCTTAATTGCACAATTAAAAAAAAAAAACTTTTGTTCCCTCTAAATCATGATGCCTTCCCAGATCCTTGTTATATGCATATGTGTGTATGCATACACATATATATGTATACATACACATACGCATATGTGTATGTATATGTTGGTATATGTATGTGTATGTGTATGTGCATGTGTTCCAGGTGGGATATTAAAAACATGTGAAGATACTATGGTCAATGATGATGATGTAACAACATTAACAACAATGATGATAATAATTCTATTAAAAATAAATTGGATGTATATAAGTACTTTAAGTTTGGTCAAATACTTTACAAATACTAACTTATTTTATTCTCACAACAACCCTGGGAGGTAGATGGCTTTCTTATTCTCATTTAACAGGAAAAAAAACAAAAAACACCTTAGGTGTCCAAGGATTAAATGACCTGCCTAGGGTTATTCATCTAGTAAGTGCCTGAAGCTGATTTTGAAGTCAGATATTCATGACTCCAGGTTTAGTGAGTTATTCAATGAACTATTTATTGCCCGCGTATCAAACTTCCCTGTTAGACACAGATATTTGAATGGATGGATGATAGATATTAGGTCACAAATAAGGTTATTATTGCAAGTATTACTTGTTTTATATTAGTCTGAGTGTTGTCTTTGACAGTCCATCTAGTTTAAAATGGTAGAAACAAGTAATCATACATAAGGTTTACAATATCTGAATAAAACTTAGAAAAAAAATAAGCTTGAGGTCATGGATTCCCATAGGATCAAACATAGCACCTAGTAATAGTGGCCAAATAATCATTCGTAGGATCACGGATTTTTTGCTAGAAAGAATCTAAAACATCACCTAACTCTACCTCCTCGTACTAGAAATTAAGAAAACCAGGGAGAAGGAGGGACCATGGCTTACCCAAGGTCATGCAAATAGTAAATAGCAAAGAAAGTTAAGAGAATTCAAATCCATGCCCTCAGTCTAATATGTTGCTTTTAACACCAGATAGAAGGTTCCTAAGTTGGGGTATGTGAAAAAAAGTTTAAAATATTGATAACTGTATATCACATTAATTGTATTCCTTTTAAATCTTAGGTATTTTATTTTGTGCATTTAAGACAAAAAAAAACATTACTCTGAAGATGAATCTGTAGCTTTTACCAGATTACCAAAAGGTTCCATGATATAAAATATTTTAAGAATATCTGTACTAAATAATAAATAGCATGATTGGAAGTATGCCATACTTAAAGGTCATCTAATTCAATCATTGCATATCCCCTACAACTGACATGACAAGTGACGGTCCAACTTCTCCTTGAAACTGTCATTCACTTCTTCAAAAGTTTATTGATAATGAGGGTATAAATACCTTTCAAACAAATGTTGAAAATGTAAAAATGGAGAAAAGTAAAAATGTGTAAAGTGCTTTACCAAACTAAAAATGTATCTCTTATAGATCCCAATACAACAGAAATTACGTTTAATAAAGAACTGTTGAAATGATGGAAATTTTGTGGGAGAATAAATCATTTAAAGGATGGGTTGCTCAAAGAACAAATCAGAGAAATAATCAATAATTTCATTAAAAGTAATTACAACAATGAAACAACATGCCAAACTTTTTGGAATATAGCCAAAAATTGTTAAAGGGAAATTTTATATTACCTACCAACTTTCATCAACAAAAGACAGAGAATAACAAATTGGAAATGAAACTAAAAAAAAGAAAAAAATTTACACTAGAAACCAACAAATTAAAAATCTCAAGTTAAATAAGGAGTCTTGAATATATAAAAAGATTAACAAAATGAAATGCAAAATACCCTGAAATAATAAAGGTAAGAACTGTTCTGTTTTTGAAAAAATGAAATCAATAAGCCATTAGCTAATGACTATAGGATATAGAAAGAAGAAAACCAAATTACTAGCATCAAAAAAGGGGTAGGGGGAGAAGGTAAATCAACCAACAAAGAAGACATTAAAGAAATATTTAAGGAACTATTTCAATGAATTATATGCCAATAAAACTGACAGTCAAAATCAAATGGATGAATATTTATAGAAAATATTCAGATTAACAGAAGAAACAGGAGACATAAAGCAGCCTTGGTGGGTGTGAGATGAAAAAAAATCATGTATAAACTCTCAAAAAGGGAAAAGAGAATATATGGATTTTTAAGTGAAATGCATCAAAGATTTAAAGAATAATTAATGTTACTACCACATAAAGTGTTTGAGGGGCACTAGCTAATCTCTTAGGATGACTTCAAATTCCAAAATACAATCCTTTAAGAAAGAAAAACAGTCACCAATTTAAAATCTTTTAAAAAAATGTCTAGAGCTAGAAGGGCAAAAGGGTATCTAGTCCATCTCTTTCACTTTACAGTTGAGGAATTAGACATCCGAGGTGGTTAAGTGCAAGACCAGTACTAGTTATGATCATAAGCAGGATTTGAGATAGGTTCTCTTACTCTACGGTCAATGCTCTTTCCCCAGTTCATGTTAGAATGGTATGATAACCATAACATGATAGAATTAGACATTTCAAGCTGGATCAACCTAAGGATCTATCAGTAAAGACAAGAACATTTCAATTCAATTTAATAATAATTTGTTAAGCATATACTCTTTGTCAAGTCATGGAAATAAAAAGTGTTGGAGACAAAAAGACAACGTTAAACTTTTCCCTCACCTCAATGAGTCAACATTCCATTCTGAGGGAAACAGCATATGCATGGGGTGGATACAAAGTGAACCCCAATTAACCGTATTTACAGTGGTGGTTAGAAGTCTAGCAATTGTTGAAACTGGGAAAGGCTTCTTTGTTCCACCTTTCTCATACTGTTTTCATTTTTTTAAAAAAAAGTTTAAGGTCTTTACCTCAAAGAGTTGTATAACTACAATTGGTGATATGAGAATAAATGAAAATTTAAAGCATGGCTATATTGCTATTGTTGAGATTTAGAGGCAGGTTTATTTAAAAAGAAAGAATGCAAATGTTAGAGATAGATGATAGACAGATAGATAGACTGACAGACAGACAGATAGATAGCTAGATAGATAGATAGACTGATTGATTGATGGATGGATAGACAGATGTGGGACAAACAGAATCTACTTACTAAACTGATTTAAATTTAGCCAATCTGTTTTTGATAGGCTTAAATGGGTCTGAGAACTTTCCCTGATTTGAGAGTATACTCTGCCCCTTGATAGGCTGAATGTGGTCACATGGAGTCTGTGGTGGGAGGCTTGTTCTTCAGGAATGCCCACTCCTTATTACTTTGTGATTGGGCAGTGGATCAAGAGGGTTGTGACATTCTTTGATGCAAGAGGAGGCTATATATACTGCTGATGTGAGGTTTTGCTTTAGGGCTCACTTTGAGAAGAGTTGTGTGATTTGGCCAGACAAGACTCTGGGAAACCACTGAGCTGCCCTGGCTTTGAAAAACCCAGATGTTGGTGCTTCCCTCTCTGGTAACTGACTAGAAATGGATGCAATGGTCAGACAGCCAGAAGCCCATCTGCTGATCTGTTTCTTTGTCTGCTTATAGCTTCTACTTGTAACTTCTGTTTGTATTCTGTGTGCATTCTCTGAAGTTCAGGGTGCTGACTTTTTCCCCTTAACCAGGTAAATGATATACATTTGATTGATTAAAGTAAGATTGTTAATCCATTTTGAGTTGCTTTCCTTTAGAAAAGCAGATCTGAGAATCTATGCTAGCAGCTACCCTGTGTATGCTAGGGTGCTTGCTGATACAACACTTCAACCAATCCACAAACAATTCAATAGAGGTATTTTATTAAGCACCTTCTTTAAATATATTGGGCTTTTGCTAGGTCCTATGGATACAAAGACAAAAATGAAATATTTCCTGTCCTTGGGAAACAGAACATAGACGTGGAAGAAAGGAAGGAAGGAAGGAACGAACGAACGAACGAATGAACAAACGAAAGGAAAATGGAAAGGAAAGAAAAAAGGAAAGAAGAAAGGAAAAAAGAGAGCATGAAAGGAGGGAAGGAAGGAAGCATAAATAAAAGCTGATAAATGAGAGACTAAAATGAAGCAAATTCAATTTTAACATAGGAATTCAACATAAAATAGAGAAGGAAAGGAGGACAGGGTACCATGGTAGAGATAAAGCAACTGGGAAGCTGGAAAAGAGGTAGAGAATTTAGAAGTGTTAGAGACTATGGGAGTGATAGGGGCTAGGAATTCCCTAATCTGCAAAGTATCCCTCAGGGTAGAGGTTTCTCCAGGATATGTAATGGTTGCTGTTATAGGGAGGTTGATGAAGAGACCAGGTCCTAATTCTTAGGAACTTTATCCTAATATCAAAACTACATCTATGCCAATTATATCTATTACTGCTAGTTCTTATTTCTAAAACTAAACAATACAAATCTAATCCCTTTTCCATAGGAATGTCTTTCAAGTATTTGAAGACAGCTATCTCCTGACATTACTGTGCCTTCTGCCTACAGTATAAGGACCAGCCAGCCTTAGGATAAAAAGACTGGCTTACAGAATGCTGT
Source organism: Pseudocheirus occidentalis (assembly GCA_028646575.1). Taxonomy (NCBI): domain Eukaryota; kingdom Metazoa; phylum Chordata; class Mammalia; order Diprotodontia; family Pseudocheiridae; genus Pseudocheirus; species Pseudocheirus occidentalis. The sequence continues at coordinate 172,627,664 of CM053601.1, read as the reverse complement.
CAATGGCTATTTTTTCCAGGTCATAACAATTCATGAAGACACTTAAATTTCACATTCTCCAGGAGTACTACATATATACATCTATCTATTTCCTTGTTTGTTCTTCCCTGTTAAAATGCCAACTCCTTCAGGGCAGTCCATTTTGTTCTATTTTGTTTTGTTTTTACTTTCTTTTCATCCTCAGCACTTAACAGAATATCTGGCACAAAGCAATAACTTAATACATGCTTGTTGACAGATTGCTGCTAAGCTAAGGAAAAGATGTGACCATCATTGATGAAGGGTGTGGCCATCACAATGAAATCATTGATCCTTTGAAATATAAGCATAGTGCCTTATATTACTTGTTCTTATTAAATTAATCTATTAGCTGTTTTCTGAAAGATGCAAAAGGCAATTCTGTCCATGTCAATAATGCTGTGGCAGGAATGAGTGATGGGCAGATTCTATTTCTAAATTCTCATGTGATTTTGGGAAAATTCCCTGACATATCTAACTTAATTGATTTCTTTAAAATGGGGAGCAAAAAATCAACCATACAATCTTCCTCTGTAGGTTATTCTGAGGCTAGAATTCTAATAAAGCACTTTGATGTTCCAGGAGGTTGAAGAAAGAGAAAGAAAGAAAGAAA
>CM053601.1:172604075-172626533 GCA_028646575.1 Pseudocheirus occidentalis | reverse complement strand
ATTGCTGTTCCTCCCAGTGGGAGTGGGTGACAGGGGAGGAATTGCAAGAATCTAGTATTTAAAGCTATACAATTAAATGCAACTGGGAAATAATACATACAGGGACGGGGGCAGGAAGGAGCACCCTGTCCTGCTAGAAAGCTAGAGAGGTGTTGGAGGAGGGCATAAAAGGGAACAGATGGTGGGAGGGGTCTTACAGTGGGATCAATGTTCTGGGCAGGGGGTTAGGGACAAAAAGGTGAGAAAATTTGTAACTTAAAACCTTGTGGAAATGAACGATGTAACCAAGAAAATAAATTTAAATTTAAAAAAAAAGTGGGGGTGGGAGTGGAGGGGGTCACATATTTGTATAGAAATATTCATAGCAGCTCTTTTTGTGGCGGCTAAGAATTGGAAATTGAGGGAATGTCCATCAATTGGGGAATGGTTGAACAAGCTATGGTATATGATTGCAAAGGAATACTATTATCCCACAAGAAATAATGAGTGGGATGGTTTTAGGGAAAAAACAAACAAACAAAAAAACCAAGAAAGACTCACATGAACTGATACAAAGTGAAGTGAACAGTACCAGGAGAACATTTTATACAGCAACAATAACACTGTGTAGTAATCAACTGTGAATGACTTAGCTCTTCTCAGTAATACAATCATCTACAATAATCCCAAAGGACTCATGATGAGAAATTCTGTCTACCTTCAGAGAAAGTGCTGATGTCATCTGAATGCAGATGGAAGCATACTATTTTCATTTCCTTTTTCTGTTTGAGTTTTCATGCACAAAATGACTAATATGGAAATGTTTTACATAATGCATGTGTATAACCTATATCAACTTGCTTACCATCTCAGGGAGGTGGGGGAAATAGAATTTAGAACTGAAAATTAAAAAAAAATACAAGTTTGAATGTTAAAATGGTTTTTAGATGTAATGGGGGAAATATATTTTTTTTATTTTTCAAAGAGAGTATGAATGGACTGAATGGCTTCTGAGTTTCATTCTAACTTGGTGAGACAGTGGAAATTTAGCAAGTAAATAAATGAAAATGTTATTTTCTGTGCAAGTATAACATGAGAAAAATTAAAGAGAAAAGAGAGCTGAGCAGAAAATCTTGTGAAAGAATTGCATTTGTAGTCAGGAAGAGCCGGGTTCAAATCTTACCTCAGACACTTGTCTGTGTGTCTCAAGGCAGGTCACCTAACTTCTCAATCTCTACAATTTCTTCAGCTATAAAATGAAGCAGGTGGAGAGGACGGCTTTTAAGGTCCCTTCAAACTTCAAATGTATTATTATATGATCTTGAACTCTTAAGAGAATAAAAAAGATAGATTGAATTAACGTTGGGAGAAATACAACATTTGCCAGCTACATTTTGGTGAATTTGAAATTTGCCTCAGTCAGTGGACCTCTGAGAGAAGATTGTTTTTAGTATAAAACAAAAAAATTCTTAAGTTTCCATATACTCTTCAATACTAAATGGTGCTTTTTATTTATAACAATCTCGATGAGGAAAGTAACCGAGATGTATTTACATCTGTTGTTCTCCATAGGGAAAAAAGATGATTTTCAGAAAGTGTCTCATTATTATTATTAATATTATTTTATTTGTTTAATAGGTGTGGAAAGCATTTTTTAAGCTTTTAAAGAGAAGACATGAAATGACTATGTGTGAATGAAGCAAATCTGTTTATCAGAGCCCTGTGTTTCTCCATCGTGAGTTTGCTACAGAATCTTTTAATCAAAGTCAGGATTGTGTTGTTAATATTTCTGCTGCTTCTGCTGTTGTTAACGCAGGTCAGTGGGAGTCAGAAGAAAAGGATTTAGTTTTCCTTGATACCTATCTATATTTCAAATCTTTTACTCAATCTATTAGCGAGCAATTATTAAGTCTTGCACTAGAAGATGGGCACAAAGGCACAAAGAAAACAGTACCTGAACTCAAGGGATTGGTATTGTACTGGAGGAGATGGCAGGTGCTTTTATGAGTATATGCCAATTATATTCAAAATAAATGCTAGATAAATGAAGGGAGCACAGCTAGGAGAAAAGTGAAAAGAGTGTCTGGACTAGAGTCAGGAAGACACATATTCTAGAGTTTAAATCTGACCTGAGACTCTTATTAACTGTCTGATCCTGAGTAAGTCACTTAACCTTTTTTGCCTCAGTTTCCTCATCTGCAAAATGAGCTGGAGAATGAAGTGACAAACCACTTCAGCACCTTTGCCAAAAAAACAAAAACAAAACAAACAAGCAAACAGACAGAAAAACCAAATGGGGTTACAAAGAGTCAGAAACACCTGAAAAACAAACACAACAACAAATTGTGGGTGGGGGACGGAAGACTGGCAACTGGATGTCTCAAGAGAGAGCTTTTATAGATAGTAGCTCTAAAGGCAAATTTTAAAGAAAACTAGGTAATCTAAGGCACAGACTTGAGGGAGAGCATTCCAGTCATGTGGGACAAAGTGTGTAAAGGCACAGAAATGGAAGAGAGGGAACCATGTATGAGGATCAATATAATTGTCACTTTAGCTAGGCCAGATATCAGGAGTTCTTTTTGCCCCCTAAGTAGTATTTTTCTTTCAATTACATGTAAACATAGTTTTGGCTTTCATTTTTGTAAAATTTTTAATTTCATTTTTTTTCTCCTTCTCTCTCTTGCTTCCCTCCCTCCTTCCTAAGATGGCAAGCAAAATGATATAGGCTATGCATGTACAATCATTTTAAACATATTTCCAGATTACTCATGTCACGAAGGAAAAATCAAAACAGAAGAGACAAACCACAGCAAAACAAAACAATAAAATGAAAATAATAAGCTTCAATCTGCATTCAGACTCCATAGTTCTTACTCTGGATGTGATTAGAATTCCATCATGAGTCTTTTAGAACTGTCTTAGCTCGTTGTATTGCTGAGAAGAGAGGTAAATCTGTCAGAGTTGATGAATAGACAATGTTGCTGTTGCTTTCTACAATATTCTGCTGGTTCTGGTCACTTTACTCAGCATCAGTTCCTGTAAGTCTTTCCAGGATTTTCTGAAATCTGCCTGCTCATCCTTTCTCGTAGCACAATAATATTGTATCACAATCATATACCATGACTTGTTCAGCCATTCCCTAATTGATAGCATCACCTCAATTTCCAATTTCCAATTCTTTGTCACCACAAAAATGGGCTATTATAGATATTTTTTATACATGTGGGTCCTTTTCTCTATTTTTTGATGAGAGATCACAAGTATATATATATATATATATATATATTTCCTTTTTGGAGGGGGGAAGACAAGGCAATTGGGGTTAAATGACTTGCCCAAGGTCTCATGGTTAGTAAGTGTTAAGTGTCTGAGGATGGATTTGAACTCTGGTCCTCCTGATTCCAGGGCCAGAGCACTATTCACTGTAACACCTAGCCACCCCTAGAATATTTTTTAATGCAGAAAAGACACCAAATTGCAATTCTGACACCAGCTATAGTGGAATACATTTGCATAAAAATATATCTGTATTTTAAAATAGTTCATGGAACCTTAGCTTATATATCCATGACAGAGGATAGAAGAAGAGTGATATAAAATCATCCTGGAAAGGTAGGTTGAGGCCAAGATGTTTTCCCCTTATAGAAAGCAAATCAGTTACTGATATGAGAGAAGAGTAGGCAGTGTCCCATAGGAGTTCACATTTTAAAGAGCTCAGGGCCTAGTCTTACAGAAATCTAGACTGTCATGAAATTTGAATTGAGGTTACTTGGAGGTCATCTGGTCTACTTCTCTGAGGCCCAGAGTGTAAAGTGATATTTCACAGCTAGTGAGTGAAGCCCTTTGTCTGGAATCCATGAGCAAAAAATAAGATTTATTCTTGACCATATGAAGTAAGAAATCCCTTTTTAATACTTTGGTCTCTTAACTTTTCTCTGCTTCCTTCTGGCTGTTCTTTGGATTCATTGACTGGTCATTAGCACCCCGCACTAAAGGGTGGGTGAGAAGGAAGGCTGTTGGGGAAACCTGTTAGCAACTCTTAAAGATTTCTGAGAACCTGGAGGATGAAATTGATGATTATAATAAGGTTTTCCAATTGTCTGCAGATTTCATCTCTCCCTGTGAAATCTTTCCTCCCATTAGCAAAGATAATTAAGATTTGGCTGTGCTACTTTGCCCTGGTACAGCAGCTGTCCTTCAAGGTGAGCAAGGTGCTTTTGGAGCAGAGAATATTTTCAATTCTCTGCCATAGAGAATTAGTAATCCCCATTTATATTGTGGTGGAAAGAACCCTCTGCCAGGAGTCAGGGTGGGTAAGAGGACTCTAGTTCTCATTCTACAGATACCATATTGGGCACCATGGAAAAGTTACTTTGCTTCTTTGAGAGGCAGTTTCCTGATTTATCAGTTAGCAGATGTGATTAAATACCTCTAAGATTCCACCTACCTCTAAAATTGTGCCCACACTCGTATTTGATTGGTAGGTTGGTGCACTGCATAGAGAGCTGGACATTGAACTGTAGAGACCTGCGTTCAAGTTTCATTTCTTAAGGATAGTGGCCATGTCATCTGGATCGTCACTCTCCAAATTCTAGACAACTCTAAGACTATAATTTACTGAGGAAATTCTGACCTGTGCTGGTAGAAAGGGTTTTATCACAAAGGGTTTTCCTATTCTTTTTTTTTTTGTCCAAACCTCTGCTTTTATCTGTCTGTGCAATACTTGGCTTGGAAATGGAGGTGTCAAAGAGTGGTAGTGCTAGAGCCAAGAGGGCCTGAGTTCAAAACTAGTCTGAAACACTTACTACCTGTATGACCCTGGGCAAGTCTCAGTGCTCCTTGTCTCAGTTTCCTATGCGTGAAATGAGCTGGAGAAGGAAATGGCAAACCACTGCAGTATCTTTGGGAAGAAACACTCCAAATGGGCTCACAAGGAGTCAGACATGAATAATTGACAAAACAACAACAACGTGGCATGAAAACTGCCTCCACTGTTTTAAATCAGCAATTGATCTTTAAATTATAACCTTTGAGAGCGGGCAGGGGTGTGAGAGGTCACTACCTCTCCATGAGCATGGAGACACTACTGTGTCCGATGGGGGCCTGGAATCTAGTTTTTACTCTGACTCTGACCCCCAATCTATGGAACGTGTAATACTCTATTTTTTAAAATATCAAGAAAATTGAGGTATATTGTTACTATAACTGATAGGAACAAATAAAGTAATAACTGGCAATAATCTGCAGCCACAACTGCTATACAAAATGTCAAAATAACTACATGGGAATTAATTGTGGAATGGATTTTGTACCCTTGGATAATGCCAAGGAAATGGAGGGCTTACAAGAGCAAATTAAAAGGCATAAGGAAAGTGCATAAGCAAATTAAAAAACACACACAAGAAAAAAAACACATAAAGCATTCAAATAGCGTATAAACTCCCTCAGACTTTGTACCTACAGAAACAAACCATCTTATAGAATTTCATGATCTAAATTGCTTATGATAATAGTGCAGGACAGGGATAGTGATGGCAAGGACCAGTTCATTTCATTCTATTTCACTGACCTTCTATCCTTGAAGACTGCATGAGCAATCTTCCCTCCTCTTTTCTTTTTCTTTTTCTTTTTCTTTTTCTTTTTCTTTTTCTTTTTCTTTTTCTTTTTCTTTTCTTTCTTTCTTCTTCTTCTTCTTCTTCTTCTTCTTCTTCTTCTTCTTCTTCTTTTTCTTCTTCTTTTTCTTCTTCCTCTTCCTCCTCTCCTCTTCCTCCTTCTCCTCCTCCTCCTCTTCTTCTTCCTCCTTCTTCTTCCTGTTCTTTTTCTCCTCTTCTTCCTCCTCCTCCACCTTCTTCTCAAAGAAGTACTTTATTCAGCAAATTCCCTTTTGTCTCTAGAAACCCCACTTTCCAAATTTTCAAACTGAGGCCTACCAATGAGGCAGTGCCCCAAAGTGATATTCCAGAAATCTCTCTCTTTTTTTAGATTCTAGGATCATGTGGCCTAGAAGATAAGAAAAAATCCTCTCCCTATTAGGGAGAATGGGGTTTAGGAACATTGTCTTTAAGTTTGCCTCTTGGTGAAAGGGGGGTGCACATGTACCTCTTCACCATATTTTTTTGCATGAAATTCATGACTTTAGCTGGGCCAACCCCATGCCTGAAGCTGGCTTAGAATTTTTTGAAGATGTCAGTGTTTCCCTAAACAATCCATGAAAAAAAGCTCTTATCAATCATATAAGTGGGTCACCTAGAACTGGTTACAGAATGTCCATGAATGTAGTCATCTCACATATCAGCATGATCTCCTGGAAGCAGCCTCCCAGTCTCCTCCACACTATCTTGTGATATGTACACATACACCAGTGCCCCATATACTAGCATAGATAGAGGGTTTTAAGGCTTACAAAGCACTTTGCATATATTGTCTGATGTTATCACCATGGCAGCCCTATAAATTAGTGGCTACTGTTATACATATTTTATATATGAGGAAACTGAGGCTGGGAGTGGTTAAGTGACTTACTCAGGGTAAGATATCTACTAAGGACATGAGGAAGCATTTGAGCTAGTCTTTCTTACTTCAAGCCCAGCATTCTATCTACAATTATCACTGAACTGTCTTTCAGTCACATCTGACTCTCTATGATTCTAATTGGTGTTTTCTTGGCAAAAATATTGGCGTTGTTTGCCTTTTCCTTCTCCAGCTAATTTTACAGATGAAGAAATTGGGACAAACAGGATTAAGTGACTTGCCAAGGAACATATGGCTAGCAAGTGTCAGAGGTTGGATTTCAACTCAGATCTAGGGGTTAGGCAATGTGCTAAATGTTGAAACAGAGAAAGACAAAACCAGTCTCTGCCTTAAAGGAGGAGAGGGAGAAGGAGATAAAAGTTAACAAAAGACGAAAGAAGGAAAGGAAGGAAGGAAGGAAGGAAGGAAGGAAGGAAGGAAGGAAGGAAGGAAGGAAGGAAGGAAGGAAGGAAGGAAGGGAGGGAGGGAGGGAGGAAAGAAAGAAAGAAAGAAAGAAAGAAAGAAAGAAAGAAAGAAAGAAAGAAAGAAAGAAACAAAGAAAGAAAGAAAGAAAGAAAAGAAAGAAAGAAAAATGAGAAAATATATGGAGTGTGGCAGCAAGGGCAGCTCAAATCTCCTTAAGTCTCTTCAGTCTCTTTGAGTATCTTGTCTCTGGGCCCTGCAATCACTTCAAATGCTTTTGGCTTCACAGCTTTGAGAGTGAAGATGGAAGGTGACAACTTCCCTTCAGGTTTCTGAAGAGCAAATAACACTCTGGGTGGGTGGGTGAGTATTTTCATGAAAGGAGATAATAGTTTCCATTATTTCTCTAACTCCAAACTGCTAGCTATATTAGACATTTTTGGGTAATCTTGGCAAAAATTCTCTCTCTCTCTCTCTCTCTCTCTCTCTCTCTCTCTCTCTCTCTCTCTTTCTGTCAGCTAGGTGGAACAAGAATGTGGTGTCTGGAGTCACAAACACCTGAGTTCAAATCTGCCCTCAGACACTAGTTATGTGACCTTTGACACATCTCTTAATATGGTTTGCCTCAGGTTCCTCTTCTGTAAAATGAGCTGGAGAATGAAATGATAAACCACTCTAACATCTTTGCCAAGAAAACTCTAAATGGTGTCTTGAAGTATCTGAAATTACTTAACAATCACCTCACTCTTAATGGGAAAACTCTCTAAATGTCTTGTCTTGGTATATATTCTTCTCTGCATATTTTCTGATTTCTGTTTTGCTACTGATCTGGATAAGTGGGCTTCTTTATTGTTTCCTAAATATGCTCATAGTGGAACTGGTATTTAGGAGAAAGAAGTCAAGTTTTATGTATAAAGATTGGATTCCTCCTTTCCTCTTTAAGAAATAGTGATCAGAAGTGTAGTTTTAGATTGGAAACTACATTTCCTAGATTGACAGTATTTAAAATAGCACATGGGTATAATTCCAGCCTGGTGTGTCTCCTTTCTCTGAGAAGAGCAGAGTAACCAAGCTTCTGGTTCCAGCCTCCTTCTTCTCCTCCTGGCAAGAATAAAAGTCTCTCTTGGAGAAGGGTAGAGGGTAAAGAGGCTAGAGAGTAATATTCTGTCTTCCTCGAGCCACAAAACAACACATCCATGCCACAGAGGTACAGCCCTAGTTATATAATACTTAATGCACGTTTAGCAAGGGATTTAACCTCTTTCAGACTTGATTTTCTAACCTCAAAAATTAACTATAGATCACTGATTTAGACACTGCTTCTAATAAGGCAAACTGACACACACCCCGGTCTGTTCACCCTGGGAGAATCTCATCCACGGCCTCCCATATAGCTACTGCTGAAGAGTTTTTAATATATGTGATTTTTTCCCCTCAATTCTCTGGGAGGCAAGCAATAAAAATTAATTATCCCTACTTTACAAATGTAGAAATTGAAGCTCAGAGAGCTTAGTTGATTTGCCCATATATGCATTAGACTTTATACCTGTTTTTATACTGCAAATCATTTGATATACCAATCATATAATGTAACATATAATGGTTAGATCCATAGGCTAGGCCTCCTTCACTGCCTGCGAGAATTTATTGTATCTAGATATCCTAGAATCTTCTAATTTTTCAGATGGAAGTGATATCAAAGTAATTTAATCTTAGGCCATCTTAAGAGGATTATTATTTTTTTTTACAATATTTAGCATCCCCCAGTGCTAAAGAATTCAAAAGACTATGAGACAGATTCTGGACCCTCAGAACAAAAGGCTTTTGCGCTGCTACAGAGAAATCAGGGAACTTTATCTGTGTCATACTCCTACCTTCCCTTCTGTTCTTTTCTCCATCTTGTTGCTGGTCTACCTTCTTCACTGTTATCTTTAAGTCAGTGAAGAGCTAAACTCTGTGTTTCCAAATCCCTTGGTTCTTTTCATCCCTTAATCAAAACTCTCATTCTCTGAGTTGAGAATTTAACAAACAGCTATCATTAGGAAAACTAACTCTTTGAAGTTGTTCATGATAAATTCGTAATTTTGTGTCACCCCTTTCATCTTTAAATCTATGATTTTTGTAGATCATTTTGCTTTTCTGGACAGCAGACATAATAAATCTCTGTCTCATTGAGAGCATGCTTATTGTGGAAGGAAGGAAATGAGCATTTATTAATTGTGCACTGCATCACACACAGGTAGCTAAGTGGTGTGGTGGATAAAGCTTGCCCTCTGTAGTCTGGACGGCTTGAGTCCAGATTGGTCTCTGACACTTATTAGCCATGTGATCCTCAACAAGTCACATACCCTTGCTTGCCTCAGTTTCCTCATCTGTAAAAATGACCTGTAGAAGGAAATGACACTGTCTTTGCCTATAAAATCCCAACTGGGTTCCAGAAGGGTCAGACAAAACAGAAATGATTCAACAACAACAAAAAAACAATCCCCATTGCGCTAAGTGATTTATGAATGTTATTTCATTTAATTCTTACAAGTCTAAGAGATAGTAATATAAATGTAGCCATCACTAGTAAAACTTCAGAAATTGTGTAATATGTAATAAAACATGGAATAGAAACAAAGAAAGAAAAACAAAAGAAAAAAGCAAGGGAAAGGTATTTTGTGGTACCAATACATGGGAATACATATCTACCTATCTATGTATTTACATACATGTGTACATCTATACATATACATATATGTGTGTAACCACATTTTCATGACATGAACATGACCCTTGATTCTCAGTAGCTTTAGCAACAATAATTCTACTTATGAAAGCCTGAGCCATGCTGGAAATCCCTCAAATATAAGGCTGGCAAGAGATTGTTTAGGTTTGCTGAGGTTCAATCTAGTTATCATAAATATTAACAAACTTATATCCACATGGCAGACCTCTTGGTGATGGATTCTTTGTCTTTAGCAATTCATAAAGAAGAAATTATAATAAATAATACCAACTAGGACAATGATCATTCTAGTATAGAGACAATTATATATATAGAAGATGATAGTATAATTATGCCACTAACACCAACAATTTTTGTGAAGGCTAGAAATAATTCTGATCTGTAAACATGTAGAAGCAATGTTTTTCATACATGTCACTGTACCAAACATGTACAACCTTCAAGTTACATGGTATGGTAAGACCAACATTTATCAAGGTTCCTGCAGTCCCTCTGAAGTGAGCTAAGCTATATTTTTTTTCTGAATGGCAACAAAACTTCCTAATAATCTCTGGTCATATTGATGTAATATTTAAAGGCATAAAAGGTCCATCCAAGTGGAGTCGGGATCTTTCAGACTTGGCAGATGTTCTAAGTCTAAAAGTAAGCTCAACAATAATTGCTGATTAGATTCTTTTTTACATGTAGAGTTGAGGGAGAAGAACCCTATATTCAAGCTAAATACTTGAATATTCTTATTAAATTTACTTTCTTTGCTTAGTAAATTTCTGTTTGTTAACTATTAAATGACCAAAACCTTTTTTGTTAACTCTTGAATTCCATCTTGAGTGAAGCTCACCCCAAACACATAGAATGCAAACTTTACAAAATATAGGGAACAGGAAGCAGAAATTAAAATCACAGAGAAACTGGATGAAGTACATATCATCCTGCCTGCTTCTGTTAGTGTTCTGAAGATCCTTCCATTGGTCCTAGGATCATAGATTAAGAGCTGGAAGGGTCCACTTAGATTACATAGTCCAACTCTCTTAGAGTTGAAGAAAGAAGGTTTCAAAAATTAAGTGATATGCTAATGTTTTTATAGATAGTAGATTTCTACCAGGTCTTCTGACTTCAAATTCAGTTTCTTTTTCACTGTACCATACCAGCGAACCCACAGAAGATGGGGTTTACATGCTTAATGCTTTTATTCAATTACAAAAATTAGTTTATACATGTGTGTAATAATCTGCAAAATGTCAAACATAAAAGAATAATAGGCAGATGGAGACTTGCACTAAGTGGAAGATCTTTCTCTGACTGAGAATTTTCTATCTCCTGTTGCATGTGCCCCCTTTTCATCCTAGAGGATGAAAGACATAATAGCAAAGTAACTTCTGTCTCGTCTCTTAGTACCAGCCTGATCTCCCAAAGTGGGTGTGGGGAATCTCTGGTGCAAAGAATGGCAATGTCTCCTTTGATGTCAGGCCTTCCATCTCCTATAATTCATGGCCTTTGATTAATGAGAAAAGATAATATGGAATGGGACGTCTACCCTGTGTGGTGTTGATTTCCATCCACTGTTGTGTAGTGTACTGCCTAATCTCCAGACTTCAGAGGGAAGAGGAATAATGAAATGAAGCCCTCAGTTCGACCTTCTGCCTTCCATCTCATAATAGGCTTTTCTCCAGTCTAATTTCCAGAACCCTTTGATGAAAGAAGTTGTGCCTTCCACTGAATGATGTATATCATCACAAGTAGTTATACTCTTGACATCCCCATGATTCTCAACCTCTGTGAATCATCATCTAAGCCCCATCCTCTACCACTTGGTTCCTTAATCCTATCCTTTTCAACCCTCTCCACCCAAAGTTCCAACCAAATAGCACTCTCCCCTTCCACTATATTCTCTGAAATTCCTGATCTATAAGAAACAATTGTCCCTTCATCCCAAATCTCCTTGCCTACTCCTTCAGTTTTCTAACTCTTACCAAAACCTGGCTTGCTCCTGATGACATGGTCTTCCTGACCACCCTTTTCTGAACTGGTTTTACCTTCCCTCATTCTTTTTAGTTCACTTGTAGATCTGGGGGAGTTGTTCCCCATTGCTACTTCCATAGTTTCCCCTGCCCTAAATCACTCAGTAACTTTTCTCCCTTTGATGTTTATGCTATTCATATTTATCACTCAATCAAAATATTGGTAGCTGTTGTCTACAAAAATCCCAGGTCTGTAATATTAGCAATGCAATAGTAAGACTAAGAATAATCAACTGATATTTACTTTATAAAGATATGTAGAGTTTATGATGTACTTAAATATATTGCTTAATTGATAGATATCCAAGAGATTGCAATAGGGTAGTGGAATGAACCCCAGTTTTAGCATCATAGAATGTGGGTCTACATCCCACCTCTAATATTGACCTCCTGAGTGATTTTGGTCCAGGGATTTCACATTATAGGAAATAGATTTTTTTCCCCCTTTGGTAAGATGAAAGCTTTGGACTGAAATAGCCTTGGCTCCTATGATCCATTCATTTTGCCAAGAGTCTATTCAGTCTTCCCCATCCGCTCCCCCTAAATCAATTTCTAAATATTCAAATTCTCTAAAGGTACTAATTATGGTCATACCATCCCTAATGAGAATGAGATGGGCCCACAATGTCCATTTTTAATTACCAGTCTTGGAAATCAGAGTTAGTGTGGATATGTACGCTAGATTTTTAAAAAGAGGAACACTGAACCCCACATGCCATTTCTGACTCAACTATACTTCTGGATGTCAAAGCTGAAGCCAGACAGTGTTTTTAGTACAACAGGGATTAATGGAATTTAGATACAATCTCTTAAACTCTGAATTGTCTTCCAATTGCTATTCCATGCCCAGTGGTCCTAATTGATTTATTGATTTGTTCAATAAAGCAAATGCTGAGCGTAATGAACAATAATGGTGTAGTCAAAAGGAGCAGCCTAGCTGTAGCAAAAAATATAATAGAATAAGAACATTTAGTACATGAAAAGGTACACCTAGAAAGTTTTGTGTTTTAAAAATGTGTTTATTTATTTATTTTGGTTAACAAAAGTCCATAAAGCATTAAGAAGTTCCAGGCAAAATATTAAAATGTTCATGTTTTAAGTAATAGTAATAAAAGCTAAAAATGATATAACCCTTCAAGGTTTACAAAGCATTTTCCAAATAGGATATCAATTTTATCTTTGCAACAAACCTGGGAATCAGTACTATAATTATCCCAATTTTTCCAATTATTTCTTTTTAGTTTTCAACATTCCCTTCAAAATGATATTTAGTTGCATGTTTTTCTTCCCATTTTTCCCCTATCCCCACCCCAAAATAGCAAGCCTACTGAATAGCCCTTTCCCCAAATTATTCTCTCCTCTCCTATCAACCCCACCCAACTTTCTAGTAAGGGAAGATGGATTTCTGTACCCCAGTGCCTGTATATCTTATTTCCCAGTTGCATGTTAAATGTGTGTATGTGTGTATACATGTATATACATATACATACACATACATATATATGTATGTGTGTATATATGCATTGTCTATGTAAATACATGCATGCATGCATGCATACATACACACATTTATTTTTAAAACTTTGAGTTCCAGACATTTTCTTTTATTCCCTCCTCATCCACCCCCACTGGGAAGATAAGCAATTCAGTATAGGTTGCACATGTGTAGTTAGACAAAACATTTCCACAGTAGGTATATTGTGAAAGATTAACTATATTTCCCTCCATCCCATCCAGCCACTCACTTATTCTGTTTTCTCCTTTGAACCTGTTCCTTTTCAAAATCGTTTGCTTCTAACTACCCTCTCCCTCAATCTGCCTTCCCTTCTATCATCTCCCCTCTTATTTCCTTCCCCCTTATATTCCTGCGGGGTAAGATTACCAATTGAGTGTATATGTTACTCCCCCCTTAACCCAAATTCAATGGGAGTAAGGTTGTCCTTTACTCCCTTTTAACTTCCTTCTCTTCCCCTCCATTCCAACAGTTTTCTCTTGATTCCTTTATATGAGACAATTTACCCTAATCTATCTCTTCCTTTCTCCTGCTCCCAATGTATTGCTTTCTTACCTCTTAATTTTATTTTTAGATAACATGTATTCATATTCAGCTTGTCGTAATCGTTCTATGTATACATGTACATACATATTCACACATTCACATATATATTTATACACACCTACACCATCCTATATATACATATATAAGTATGTATACATTTATATACATACATATTACCTTCAATTGTTCTCATAGTGAGAAAAGTATTATGAGTTACAATTATCATTTTTCCATGTAAGAATGTAAATAGTTCAACTTTAATAAGTTCCTTATGATTACTTTTCCCTGTTTACCTTCTCATGCTTCTCTTGATTCTTGTATCTGAAAGTGAATTTTCTGTTCATCTCTGGTTTTTCATCAAGAATGCTTGAAAATCCTCTATTTCATTGAATTACCATATTTTCCTCTGAAACATTATCCTCAGTTTTGCTAGGTAGGTGATTCTTGGTTTTAATCCTAGCTGCTTTAACCTCCATAATATCATATTCCAAGCCTTTTGATCCCTTAATATAGATGCTGCTAGGTTGTGTGTTATCCTTATTGTGTTTCCGCAATACTCAAATTGTTCCTACCTGACTCATTGCAATATTTTCCCCTTGACCTGGGAACTCTGGAATTTGGTTATAATATTCCTAGGTGTTTTCTTTTTGGGATCAGTTTCAATGGACGATTGTTGATTTCTTTCAATTCCTATTTTAGCCTCTGATTCTAGAATATAAGGTCAATTTTCCTGGAGAATTTCTTGAAAGGTGGTGTCTAGGCTCTTTTTTTGATCATGGCTCTCAGTTAGTCTAATAATTTTTAAATTATCTCTCCTGGATCCATTTTCCAGGTAAGTGGTTTTTCCAAGTTGCTATTTCACGTTGCCTTTTATTTTTTCATTTATTTGGATCTGTTTAATAGTATCTTGATTTCTCAGAAAGTCATTAGCTTCCATTTGCTTCAATCTCATTTTGAAGGAAGTATTCTCTTCAGTAATTTTTTTGAAATTACTGCCAAAAATCTGCCAAATTTGGCTTTTTCAAGGCATTCTTCTCCTCATTGGCTTTTTGGGCCTCTTTTGCCATTTGAGTTAGTCTCTTTTTATGGTGTTATTTTCATCACTCAGGCTGTTGACTTGCTTTTCTTGATTTTATTGCATTATTCTCATTTCTCTTCTCAGTTTTTCCCCCACTTCTCTTATTGGTTTTCAAAATACTTCTTGAGCTCCTCCAAAGCCTATAACCAGTTCATATTTTTCTTGGGAACTTTTGATGCAGGAGTTCTGACTTCATTACTTTCCTCCTGTTCCATGCTTTAATCTTTTTGTCCCTGAAAAAGGAATCTATGGTAGGATTGCATTTCCTCTGCTTGCTCATGTTGCCAATGAATTACTTGACTTTTGAACACTTTGGCATGATACGACTTTGCTTCCAGAATGGAGAGAGATTTGTCTCACATTTCTGGGGTTTTTACAGCTGTTGGAGGAATTAGGAGAGTGCCCTCCCTGCAGTGCCTACAAGCTCTGACAACTGGCCACACACACCAGGACCTCCACACAAGACCACCATCCAGACCCAAGCAACTCAAAGTAAGAGTGATTACCCTTTGAATGATCACTTGTTCCACCTACAATCTGCAGGCCAGGAGCTCCTGAGGCAGTCTCATTGATAAGCCCTTGCCCCTCTGCAGCTTCTTGCTCCTGGGCAGGGGCCAGACCACATTCCTCCTTCTACCCCTGTTCCAACAGAGTTCCACACTGACCTTTTATTTTGTCTTTGTCTTTTATGGGTTGAGAGATCTGGAAACCAACACAGCTGCTTGTGCCTTACTTTCTTGAACTCTGCTCTGGCCACTGCTGGTCAGGTCTTCCCTGGAGCCAAAACTGCATGGTGTGCACAGGGTTGGGTTTGGCTCCCAGCTTGGTGTGATAGTCCCTTCCTGCCGGTCTGGTAGGCTGCCTTCAGTTGGAGATTTGTTTCTCTCTGTAACTTTGTGGGTTCTGTAGCTCTACAATTTGTTCAGCGTCATTTTCTACATTTATTGGAGGAGGTGGGAGCCAGAGGCATGAGGAAGTCCTGCTTCTATTCTGCCATCTTGGCTCCCCCTCTTATCCTCCCCCCCCATTACCCCAATTTTAAACATGAGGAAGCTGAGACTGATATAGATTAAATGACTTGCACAAAGTTACACAGCTTGTAAGTGTCTGAGGCTGGATTTAAACTAAGGTCTTCCTGACTATAGGTCCAATTCCATATCAGTGGTGCTGCTAAGCTTTCTCTTAAACCATTTTTGCTTTAAAGATGCTTTTGGCAGTCTAGTGAAACCTAAGAACCCCTTTTCAGAATAAAAAAAAATAGTGAATAAAATAGAATATAGATGATTTTGAAAGTGACCAGTTTCAGTGAAAATAAAAATGTGATTTTCTTTTTCCCATCCAATTTCATGGACACCCGTATACCTACCCACAGACTTTATGCATGAAAGTTTAAGAACAACAAATTGAGGAACATGGTGAAAAGTTCTGATCCATATAGTCAAGATAACAAAAGCTTTGTTCTATAGTAAGATTTACACAAATACATTCATTAAAAAATGTCAGAAAATGGGAGAAAAGAAGTACTTACCTTTCACATCCATATATCCAGACCTCTGCATTTTTGGAAGTGTTGAATATTTTTGATATCCCCAGCCTTATTATATTTATACATTGGCCATGGAACCTTGAAAGACTTCTGTTCATTGTTATCCACGAGGAGAGAGAATATCAAAGGACATATTTTGAGGCAGAAGGATCTCTTGACATCGTCCAGCAGGGTGGCTTATCTTGACAGGTTAGGAAATGGACAACTAGCAAAAAAGTAGTACATGAGCAGTGCCAGGAATCAAGCCTAAGTCTTTCAACATCATGCCTAGTCCCCTATTGACTACTGTCTCCCTTCTCTCAACACAGACCTAAAAACTAATTGAAATTGAAACACTAGATAATTGGCATCCATATGGCCATTTGGCTTTGCAAAGCGTTTTACATAACATTATCACATATGAGTCTCAACCTTGTGAGGTGCATGCTGCTATTATTACATCCATTTTACTGATGAGGAAATTGAGGAAGAATAGGGAGAGGACCTCAAAGATTTTAAGTAACTTGCTCAAATCCAAGCGTGTTGAAAAAAGATAAATGACAAGTTCTAGTACAGGGCTTCTTATACTTTTCCCACTCCTGGGTCACCCTTACGGCCCTATATAGGGCTGTGATTCACAGTTTAAGAAGTATTGTTAGTAGACGACATGATCGTTTGAAACGCCATCTAAAATCATTATAATAAGGAAAGTTTTTTTGATTCAACTCTATTAAATACTTTGAAAGGGCTTTGAGGCAACCTAGAGTATAGTCATTATGAGTCTACATTGCTGAGATTTTGTGTTGGAAAAATGGGTGGGTGACAAAGCTCTTCTCTCCTACAAATTGCCGTTTTCACGAGCACCTCTCCACGATCATCATTTTCATCTTCTGAAATGAAATATTCTCTGTGAATTCAAAATACAAATAATAGTTTTGTTTGTTTCAAGGAAAAATATAAATCTGGGTGCAGAGGTTCTGATTGTTTCTTATTTCACTGCAGTGATTTAAGATCCTTGAATTTGACTGCTGTACTGGTACCCTAGAAAAATACCATTAATAATATCATTTATTCATCTTCTGGCTAAGAAAATATACTGCTGCTCATTTGCTGTTATTCAGTCATTTCTGACTCTTTGTGACCCCTTTGGGAAAGATACAGTAGTGGTTTGCCATTTCCTTATCCAGCTTATTTTACAGATGAGGAAACTGAGGCAAACAGGGTCACATAGCTAATAAGTATCTAAAGTCAGATTTGAAATCAGATCTTCCTGTCTCCAGGCCTTGCCCTCTATCTACTGTTCCATCTAGTTGCCACCGCCCCCCCCCAAAGAAAAATTTGGTCATACCTGTTCAAAAATGCTTAGTGGAAGGGCGAATAGGTGGCACAGTGAATAGTGCACCAGCCCTGGAGCCAGGAGGACCTAAGTTCAAATCCAGCCTCAGACACTTATCACTTACTAGTTGTGTGACCTTGGGCAAGTCACTTAATCCCAATTGCTCTGCCCTCCCCCCTCCAAAAGACAAAAACAAGAATGCTTAGTGGCCTTAATATCATGAATAATGTGAAAAATATGTTTAATATGAATATATAAGTAGAGCCTATGTGTGATTATACACTGTCTTGGACAGGGGGAAGGAGAGGAAAAGGGAGAAAATTCAAACCTAAAAATCTTGAGGAAGTGAAAGTTGAAAACTAAAAATAAATCAATTAATTATATTTAAAAATAAAAATAAATTAAAAAAGAAAGTTAAAAAAAAATGTTTAGTGACTCCTCACATTCTTCAGATAAAGTTGAGACTTCTTTGCCTGGAATCTATGGTCCTCCCCAATCCAGTGTCATTGTAACTTTGATGCGATCATTCATTTCATTGGAAGAAGAGACCATGGAGACCATTGTGTTTAACTGCTTCACTTTATGAATAAGGATACTGAGACTCAAGGACATTAAGTAACTTTCCTAGGATCTCAAAGATAGTAAGCATCAGAGGTAGGATTTTAATTCAGGCCTTCTGCTACTAAAGTCTAGACACAGTGGAGGGACCAGGTGACTTCAACTCAGCAAGAATTGAGTTCAAATCCTGTCTCAAACATTTATCTGGGTGATACTTCGTAATCAGTTTAATCACTATCTGCCTCAGTTTCCCCATCTATAAAATAGGGTAATGGCTTCTATCTCCCAAGTTTACTTTAAGGAGCAGGTGATATACTATTTGGAAAACACTTTACAGATTTTAAAGTACTATAAAATGCTAGCATTGGTATTTTTATATATATATACTTTACTATTGTAATATAGTTTCTACTACCATCCTATCCCCTTCTTAGGCACATGGTATTTGCTCCAGATAACTAGATCAAGTGGTTTCACAATACTATTGTTTTCCTATATTCATCAATTCTATTTCCTAAGATTTTTATTTTTTCTCTTTTCTCTTGGATACTTACTCATGCTTTAAGACAGTCTAGTGAGAAAAGAACAGACTTTGGTACTAAAAGAAAGAGTTCTAATAAAACCTCTGACCTTTAGTACCTCTGTGACCTCGAACTTGTCAATTAATGTGGTTCTCTTTTTTCCTCATATGTCAAATTGGATTGGAAAGATTGCATTAGGTGACTTCAGATATTCCTTCTAACTCTAGACCTATGATTCTATAAAAATGCTTGGTAATGGCCTTTTAGCCCTTTTAAACTTCACAGAGCCTTTCTTTGTTTTCTCACTTCCTTGATTTATTGATAATGAATTAGAGTTTCTTTTATATCACAAACATTTATTAGATTGCAAGCATAATAAAGACAAAGATTTTACATAATTAAAAAAAAGGTATTTTCCAATGCCTAGCAAACTAGTCTGGTCACAGGTAGAGGTATAATCAGTGTTTTCTAACTTGAAATTTTTGAAGTGAAGTGAGTTTCCCATGGTGACACTACTAAAAAGTAGTAGAATCTAGCGGTCAACTAGAGTCTCCCAAATGGGTCTATTACCCATTGATCCGTTACCCTTTCCACTACCATTGTCTTTAGTTTTTCAAATGCAGTGTTCCATATGAACACAGAGAAAAATCTTGTTTCATTCCCCCCCCCCCCCAAGAAAGAAGTAAGTCCCTGAGCAGGTAGGTGGTCCCTGTTAAAGAAAGCCAAAAGCATATTGGGTGTCTGGTGCACACAAAGCACAAACTAGAAATAAAATGCACGATCCCTGCCACAAATGAATTTACAGTTTAAGAGGAGTCAGGAAAAGCAGAAATATTAACATAAGTGTTAGAAATGTGGACAGAAAAGCAGTGACAGAAGGAAATGAACTAAGGACATGCATAGATTGAGAGGACATGCATAGAGAAGGGAGGAGCTAGCATTGTTATAGAATCATAGGTCTAGAGTCAGAAGGAATATCAGAAGTCACCTAATCCAATTGAGGGAAGTGATGCAGAGCAACATTATAAGGTGCACTTTATGAAATGCTTACCAAGTGTGAAGCATATGCTTGATACTGAGGGTACAATGGCAAAACCCAAATAGTATCTGTCCTCAAGGAGATTATATTCTACCAGATGTGGTCCTATCTATGTATAGAGTTGAGACAATTTGTGTAATGTGTAAAGAGATGGATATAGAGTCAGAAAGACTTGGATTCAGCTTTTGCAACATATATTTATTATTTTTGTTACTATGATCAAATCGTTTAACTTTACTAAGCTTCTGTTTTCTCCCCATAAGTTGGGGCTATTAATACCAGTGGGTATCTCAATTGGGAGAATCATATAATATGTATAAACCTTTTGCAAAGTTTAAAAATCTTATAAATGTCAGTTGTATTTGTTTATCCATTAGAAATGTGCCTCAGTTTCTTTAGATATAAAATAGATGAACCAAATTAGATCAAGGTTCCTTCAATATTTTAATTTTTAACACGCTATGGTCAGTGGAGATTTAAAAAAAGCATATTAAAAAGTATATGCATGCATTGTGGTATAAAAATTATGTTTACTGTGAAATTAATGAAAAATACTAACTAAAAAGAGAGGTAAATATGGAATGATAGTTGATCCTAGAGAGAAATGCATAACAGTGATATGGCCATAATTGTGTTTAAGGAAACTTGGTTTGACATCTCTGTAGAGAATGGATTGGCAAGGGAAATACTAGAGACCAGAAGAAGGATTGGGATGTTCCACACAAGAGATTTTGACTTCCTCAATTAGCATAGTAAATATGAGGAAAAAAAGGTAGAGATATAACACGTAACAAAGGTAGAAAGGGAAAGATTTGGTAAGGAATTGTTTAGGTGGGATTAAGAAAAGTGAAAAGTCAAGGATAATATAAAGATTGCAGATGTAGGTATCTGGGGGAAGGCAGATAGCAGTACCTCCAGCTCTCATCACAAATCAGGGCTCAGAAGCTTTCAGGGAATGGGCAATTGGGGCAATGATCATACTATGTTATGGATAAGATCACCACTACACGCACCTCCATCCATGGACCACTTCCATGTAGACCTCCCCATGTAAGTTTTCTCAGGACCATCTGCTAACCAGCTACTTCTGAGGTGGTTTAAAAAAATATCACCCAGGACCAAGATAATAAAGATCAGTATGAAGGAAAGGCCTATTATTCTTCTCAGAAGTGAAAAAAACCTGTCCAGGACACAAAGACCCAATTAATGAAGCAGGACTAAATAATAATAATGTGATGATTATGATGATTATGATGATAATGAAACTAAATAGGAGAAAACATAAAAAACAAAGACAACTCAAGACAAAAATTCAGATGATATCGGTTCCACATCATCTACAAGCAAAAACTTAAAGAAAACAACAATCGTTCAAAAGTTCTACTCAGCTTCTGATAAAAATGAAGCAAGAGTATTAAATTTTCTTTTTAAATGAATAATATAAGTGAAATTAGAGATATGAACAAAATTATTTAAAAGAAAATAAGAGCTGTAGAGGAAAGAATGGAAAGAATAATAAACAGCTTAGTGCAGGTGGTTTAAAACCTCCAAGTATCAGACTCCTTGAAAATTAAACTAGATAAGAAGAGGACTGTAACTCCTGTTACAACAAGAAATGCTAGAACAAATTTGAAAAACAGAAGAAAAAAAAGAAGAAAAATATAAGATATATCCTAACAAAAGGAACTGATCTGTAAAAAAAAGACCAAGATCTAAGAATCATCAGACTATCTGAAACCTTTCTTCTAAATAGTGTGGTTACTGTATTTCAAGAGATTATGAATGGCATCTTTCTAAACCTATTACAACCAGAGGATAAATGAAAATAGGAACATTTCACTGATCAGCTGCTGAAAGAAACCTCAAGATGAAAGCTCCAAGAAATGTCATAACTAAAATCTTCAGTTTCCTACTCAACTTAAAAAAAATCTTGAAAGCAGGCAGGAAAAATAAAATAAAAGACTGTGGGTAACACAGAGTCACTGACTGGATCACATAAAACCTGGCAACTCACACATTAAAAGAGATGAGAGCTTAGAATTATATTATTTTTACAGGAGGAAAGAGATAACGAACAAAGGACAACTTGCCCCAGAGAGAGAGAGAGAGAGGAGAGAGAGAGAGAGAGAGACAGAGAGGAGAGAGAGAGAGTTTCTCTCTCAGCATCTGGAAGCTAATTGAAAATCAAATGGAGTTTTCCTGAGACTAAAATTTGGTGAAAGCAACCCAGAAGGCTGATATTCCTTCTGGGTCCTAGAGCCAGATAAACTGCTGAAGGACTGAAGAAACATGAACAGGATAAGACTTTGTTTATTCATGGCCTGGCTGATCCTTGAGTTCCAGGCAAGAGAAGTGGTGAGGAGTTTGAGATGTGCTGGACTCTGTGAACTTCCGTGTGTGCCAGGGATTGCCCTGAGGACTGGACAACAACCTGGCAGCTATCTGCTTAGGTACCCAGGTGACTGTTTGGCAGATTCAGGAGAGAGCTGGGACCATGGAAAGGGATGCAGGGAATCAGAGAGACCACACAGAGTCAAGATGAAGAAAAGGCCTCCCCTTGGATGAAACTGAGGTTTGCTGGAAACCAAGAGGTAGAGGGTTTGTGTGGCTTTCTAATGACTGTATTAGTGACTAATGATATTTAGTCATTGGGAATCTAGCTTAGTGACTGACTGCTAGAT